>JAIXMP010000036.1:0-419782 GCA_025677815.1 Phascolomyces articulosus | reverse complement strand
TTTTGGATCAAGATTTGGGATATCCCAAATTTCATCATCAACTCCATGTTGTTGAGTAGCAGAAGTAGTGGTGGTGTTCAAAGTAAGGGATGGCTCACTATTGCTGCTGAATATATAGTAATAGAAAACAGTCATCATTATACTTATAAAGTGAGAATATTTTTAGAAACTAAATGACTGTACCTTTCATTCATCAAAATATCACCTTCATTGGCATCTTCTTTACAAGTTCTATTCCATGCTCTTCTTAGAAGGAACTTCGTAGCCAGGATTTTTTACAAGAACGAAGAGGGAAGTAATCACCAACATTGGCCTCCACCATATCCACTGCTAAATCTCTTCCTTCTTTTGGCGATGATTGCCATCCTATGGTCTTATCAACACGAAATCTTCTTCGAACATGTCTAGAAACATCATTAGCAAACTTTTCGAGTTCCTGGAAAACCCTCCAAGAATGCTTTGTCCATGGTCTATTCTCGAAAAAACGATTTCCAATATCCTCAAGGACAGCAGACAACTTGGTATGATCACTTCTTATTACTTTTGTGTCGTTTGGGATTACAGTAAATCTAGTATGTTTGCGGAAAGGACTTGGAGAACCCGAAATCGATAACATAACCGGCTCTACTGGCCCTACTGGCTCTGTTCTTTGAACCACACGTCGTAAATCACTGACTTCCTGACGTAAAATTGCTAATTGTTCAAGTAGCAATTTATTCGTCTTCATCACTTCCTTCAAAGCTTTCTCTTTTTTTTTCTGCTTTTTATTTTGATCGTTATTTTTAGTTTTCGACATAGTAAATAGATAATAAGGTGCGCGTTAAGATTTTAATAAAAATAAAAGAAACAAGTAGGAAAGAGAGTTGAACTATGTATATTATTTCAAAAGAACACTTTACTATTAATTAATAAAAAAAACAAATAATAGTTGTAGTAACACACTCTTGCTTTTGGGTATGTGAAAAATAATGGCATTTTCTCATAAAAAATGCCATTTTTTTGGGGACGGTGTTTGAAATGACAGAAAAATGGCATTTTGGCATTTTTTTGGCATTTTTTTTCCTTACGTGTAATGGTACTTCATTTTTTTTTTACATTTATCGTATATGTCTCTGTCTGTACCACCAAAAAATCCATAAACCTATAAAAGTAAGACTGAAGAAGTAACGTATTGTAAAGAAAGGAACCTCTATATACATGGATACACAGTTTTTTACTCTTTATTGTTTCTCCTGTAAAACTAAATTTTCGAAAGTCAATCGCACATTTTCCCCCCACTTGTCTACAGTAGTGCTTTTTAGCAAAAGTATACGAGAGACTATTTTTTTTGTCTATCCAGCATTATTTATCATATTTATTAAATTCAATATTAATTAAAAGGTTTTTTTGTTTACAGTATCTTTTAATAGAAGTTTACAATAGCTATGACAACGACACCAGTAACAAAAACTGCTGTTGATAATACAAATCACCATGGAATACCTACCCAACGTTCTTCTGAAACTACTCAAAATTCAATTTCAGCAGGACAAAATAATCCCATTGATACTGTAGCAGAGACAAATGTAGATGAGCAACAAAGAGATGCCAAAGGTAAATAAATTGGGAATCCTTTGCGAAAAAACACAACAACATACAATTGCATACTGGTCATTAACACCATTCCTAATATTTATTATTAGGCAACAAGGAATATAAACCATACGCATGGGACAAGAATAATGTACATGATACAGGATCAGAGGGCGGATACGGTTGGTTTGTGGTTCTTGGAGCGTTTTTTGGTTATCTCACATCATTTGGAACAGAGACCGCATGGGGTATATGCCTCTACTATTATAATTATAAAATACAGGGAAATTATGTATAATTTAAGTACTAATATTTTTATTTTAAACAAAACGCAATTTCTATAGGTGTTATTCAGGCCCATTTTGAGAAAGAAGTATTTTATGACATTCCCGACGTTCAATATCAACTAAGTTTTGCAGGTACTATCATTGGCGTATTGGTAATGGTTCTAGGGTTAGAATTAGCAGGATTTGCAAATAAGGTACTGTTTTTATCATTGTTAAATAACGGTAGATAGCCATTATCCACCATAAAACATTTTAAAATCAATATAAATAATGTTGTTTTTCCAGATATGGCATTTATATCTTACACAAGGCATCATGTTTGGATTTGGAGCTTCGTTTCTATACGTGGTAAATAAATATAGACAATAATTATTGTTCCTCTATTATCCTTTCTGGTCATCACAAAAAAAAACCGCTACAATGAAATGCTGACGTTTGATTTACTGACCCTTCTTGTAGGCGGCAATGACGGTGCCAGCTCAATGGTTTAATAAGCGACGAGGATTAGGGTTAGGTGTTGTAACAAGTGGAGCTGGTATTGGAGGGGTTATTTTACCGTTTATCGTAACAGGTCTCATAAATCGAGTTGGAACTGCATGGTAAGGAGTATGGCGGTCTTAATTACATCACAACAGTGTTTCCTACGCCCAAAAAGAGTAATTTGGTGCCTTTTTTTACAGGACATATCGTATATTAGGCTTTGTATATCTTGCACTGAATGCTTGTACATGTTTCCTGGTGAAAGAAAAGTACCCCAGCAACAAGAATGTTAATGTGTCAGATGATGTAGAGGAGCAACCTTCCAAAAATTTATCATTATCTTTTAAAGAAATTTACGATTTTAGTATTCTTAAAGATCCAAATTTTGTTCGGTGGATGGTACCTGCAGTAATTGGTACCATGGGCAAATATACTCCTCAATTTTTTATTTTATGTAAGATATCATCATTAAAAACATTTTACCGAATTAAAGAACTATTATTATACATAAAAAACATTAACCCATTTGATATGCTTAAGCATATGCTTCATATGTAGGACTGAGTGCCGAAGATGGAAGTGTGTTCTCTGCTGTACTGGCGGCATCCAGTTTTGCATTTCGTGTTCCTGTGGGGTAAGTATCGTTGTACTATTACTTCATATTATTATGCTGCCCTTATATACTTTATAAAACGAAAGATAAATACTAACTAATTATCTTATATAAAAATATAATTATTACATAGGTATGTTGCTGACCACATTGGGAGGTTAAATATGCTAATTATATCCTTTGTGATATCTGCTGTAGCATAATTTGGGATTTGGACAGTAGCGTATGACTATAAAACAATCATGGGATTTTGCGTTATTTATGGTAGATTTTGTACAACATTCTATACTTTATGTAAGTGACAAAGTTGATGAAATAAAAATATATACTAACTTCATTCTTATTTTTGTCATTATGTCGTATACTAGTGACACTGATTACTGTCACTGTTGTTGGTATCGAAAAATTTCCAACAGCTCTATCTGTAATGATGCTTGCAAATATTATATCCACAATGGGTACAAATATTGCTAGTGCAATTAACAAGAGCGTAGATTCAGAGCCTTATTTTGCATACAAAATGTATACTGGTGTTACTTTTGCCGTTGGTGCTTTATTAATCCTTGGACTCAAGGTTAAAATAACAGGTGGGGTCTTTACAAAAATATGATACTGATAAATGTAAATAAAGACTATTGATTTGTATGAAGTTACTACTTCTTATTGTATATGTGGCTTATTTAATATTACTTTCAGTATAATGACAAAATGTATTATTGTTGGGTGCGAAGTGCATAGAATATTTACTGTGTCACTGTTACACGAATTGCATACCATCGGAAGCGACGCCGGGCCGGTGAAACAAATTACCGAACCGGTTATGTGATCCAAGGTTTATTTCAGACAAGGATCAGGTTTGCAGTAATATGACCAATATATTCCAAATAATAATATTATTACTACATAGTTTGATATATAAACGTATAACACATATGCATACGGACATACACCGACTGTATGCTTAGTATATAAGAAATTAATGATTAACGTGTGGTTAATTTCATGTGTCACGTGTTTTCTTCCCACGCTCAGCTATAAAAAAGGCTGAAACTTTCAACAAACCTACTCTTCTGCTTCTTTCTCTTGCTCCTTACTTTTAACTACAACCACCATGGTAAACTCAGTCTTGATCCGTGAACAACTTTATGTATATCGTTATTACATTGGATGGCTTGCAGCTGCGACCATTGTTTGTGAACAAATCTATCGTCGAGTATTTAAAGTTCCAAAACATCTGCAACATATTCCAGCTCTTAATTATTGGAAACATCTGACGTCTTTAATAGCCAAAGAACCATTAGTATCTCGAACTCAACGACTTATTTTCCCTCTACTTTCGAAAGCAAATGGCCTGTATCTCGTACGTATTATCATTTTTCCCTTTCAACGATCATGAACAATAGCAGTTATAAAGGCGTATAAACGCATTATTGATGTCATTACTTACAACGAAATGTACTATATTTTGTTGGGGAGAGATTAGAATAAAATGCCCTTTGATTGGACGATTTATGTGGCGGATCCTATCCTTGCCAAAACAGTTTTTTTCAAACCAGGTACATGGGTTTTACTTTTTATGGAATCCTGTTTTTAGTTTGGTAAACTTTATACTAAAAATATGAGCAACGTACAAAATCTATTTTGATTAATAGAATATGCAAACAAGACAACATTTCTCATGGATTATTTTCCTGAAGATAGCCCAATAATGCAATTTTCTGGAAGAGATAATGTAGCAATTATTAATGGAGAACATTGGAAATCCCAACGCAAGGTATACTTTTTATATATAAATCAAAAACGTTGGTAAAAAAAAAAGATGTTCAGATATATATTCTTTGTTTTTATTTATTGGGGATACAGATAATGAACCCTGCCTTTCATCGTTCAATGCCTGTTGGAGTTTTTGGTAGTTTGATGCCTAGTGTTTTTGAGTTAATCGAACAAACTCAAAATAGCGGGGAAGGATATATATCAGCAAGCAAACTGACACGACGTTTAACACTTGATGCGTTGGGAAAAGCTGCATTTGGTAATAAAATGATGGAGGAATAAGGTTTATTCCCAACACATTCATTCTATATATCTTGCATTAAAATCAGGAAAAAAAAACTCATAATATCTTTATAGACTTTGATTTCTTTGCCCTCAAAGACGAAAATTCAGTATGGGTCACAACTTATAATCAAGTCCTTGAATCCTTTTTGGAAGTGATTCCTACATTTGTTCCAGCTGTGGACTATGTCTATCGATTCTTTAGTCGCCAACGAAGAGAACGATACAATGCAACTTTTAAATTAATTTCCTTGTTGGATGATCTAGCTGATAAGAAACGTGTGGAATTACAACAAAAACCAGACCTGGATAATAAGGCACAGAACGAAAAGGATTTACTTACGTTAATGTTGGAAGCCGAAATTCGTGGAGAAGGATCATGGACAAAGGAAGAATTACGGGTACATTTTTAATATAAAAAAAATAATATAAAAAAACCCGGTTTTGCTCATATACTTTAAATTCTTCTTTATCCAATAGCATAATATGGCAATTTTCTTTTTGGCAGGTAAAAGTACTCTCATCTGTAAATTTTGGTTGACTTTTATATTCAATTTTTATGTCGTCTTGTATAGGTCATGATACTACTAGTAATTCGTTAGCATTTTGTTTGTACTATCTGGCTATCAACCAAGTAAGTTAATTGCTACGTCCATGAAGCTTATAATAATAATGATGTTACTTTAATATTAATCTTACCACTTGATCCTTCTCTTATGCTAAATTTTAATATTATGGAATAGGATGTTCAAACAAAAGCACGAGAAGAGGTACTCTCTGTTCTTGGAAATGATATGGAGGATGTATTCCCTACACTTGAAGACTGCAAAAAATTCCCTTACCTGGATATGTGTATAAAAGAGGTATGTACAGTACTTTATTAATCCTAAATAATTATTATTCTATATAATGTTCTAACTACTGTAATGTTGTAATTTCAATATTAATATATTAGGGTTTACGCCTCCAGCCACCTGCAAACGAGATTACCCCACGACTTACTCCCAAGGATACTGATTTGGATCTTGGTGGAATTGTGATTCCTAGAGGAAGCATGGTAAACGTAGATATTCAAGCTTTACATTATAATCCCAATTTATGGCATGAACCAGAAAAATTTATCCCAGAACGTTTTGCTGAAAACGGTGAACATTCATTACATGAGGGTGTCACTTATGCGCCCTTTAGTTCTGGTGGTAGAGTTTGTTTGGGTATTAACTTTAGTATGGCTGAACAACGAGTAGTCTTATCCATGTTATGTAAGTTTCTTATTGAATAGGAAAAGAGTGTTCAAAATATATTGTAATAGAGTGCCAAAGAAAGCTTATTTTTTATTATAAACTAATCTATATTATGTTTTCAACTTAGTGAAAAAATATGAGTGGAAACTTCCTTCTAATTCGATCCATCGAGAGGGAATAGTAATGGGGCAAACTTTTAATCTGGCTCCAGAATCACTAACAATTCAATTTAATAATCGTTATTAATAGTAATAACGGCACCATTTTTATCTATGTAATATGTAATAATTGAATTTTGTATATAGTATCTATACTATGGTCATAATCAAAAATTTTTCATACGAATAAAAAAAATCAATCATCTTATGATTCGGTCCATTTTAATAATCCGTAAAGACGTTATAAATATACTTTATTGGTGGTATCATCACGCATTTTCTTTATTACTCTTTTACCATCATCAATTGCATAGTGATCCATATTGCAGTTACGCTCGAAAATCAGCCACTCAAAACAATTAGTAATCAATATCCATATGGTGATACTCATACATAACATCGCATATCAATGTTTGGATAGAAGATTGACATGGATATTTGTATTAGCTTGCACAAAAGAAGAACGTTACATGGAGAGGTTGATCGTTATCGTTTTTCTCATTTTTGCTTTTGGTTTTATAATATATGAGTCATATATATCCGACGATCTATTATTAAATTAAACTCAAGCATATGCTTTTTTGCTATGATATACATGTAATAAAATATATGAATGTTTTACAATTTTGAGAAAACAACAAGTGTAATAAAATAGCTTTCTGCCTATGCAGCGGCCAGCCAGGTGGTAACTCAAAGGTATTTTATTGCCAAATATGGTACTTAATTTCTTTCAAGGATTTTGCCTTCCCGGCGTCGTCTCCGTTTTGATCTGGAGAATTTTTATTTGTGTATCCGGTTACAGTCGGAAGACATTACGCCAAGTATGAATCCTTGAGTCATTTAAACGGATCATAAATTTGTGATTTTATATAAATATCAATATGTTTTTGTTTTTTGTTATCATTCATTGTACCCAAAAAAAAATTATTTTAACTCTTACACACTTTTTTTACCATACGTCTATCCTTTTTTATAAGACATTCAACAACATCACTATCATGAGTAGTCGACAGGGCCTGATCCGAGAGCAACTTTATATATACCGTTATTACATTGCTTTGGCAGCTGCTGCCACATTTTATTGTGGAAGACTTTACCGTCAATTCTTTACGGTCCCCAAGAAATTTCGTCATATTCCTGCCATCCCTTATTATGATCTTTGGAAATCGTTAGCTGGTAATGAGCCACTTCTCAAACGGACACAAAGGCTCGTATTTCCAATATTATCCAAGGGAAATGGTATTTATTTGGTATGCTGTTATATAATTACAGTGACAATAGAATTATGGTGATTTTTTTGTCATAATTTTTTCATGATAGACGGTTATACAAAATGAACAATGACAACTTGAAAATTAACTTCACATTTTCTTTGTCTGCCAAATAAATTAGAACAAATTCCCATTTGACTGGACAGTCTATGTTGCAAATCCCATCTTGGTCAAAACTGTCTTATATAAACCAGGTAATATTAGTTACCAGACTGTGTATGGTTGAAGTCACAAAACAATATATATTAATTATAACATATTTATTTACTTAACTATCGACCATAGAATTCGCAACAAAAGCAGATGCAGTTTTTGCTTATTTTCCAGAAGAAAGTGCACAGACGCACATGTTTGGTCAAGACAACCTCCTTGCTTCTAATGGTGATTCGTGGAAACGGCAACGAAAGGTACTAGTATTTTTTTTCCGGAGAGAAAAGAGTGAGAACAATTAAAAATATTCTTAGGACAATGCGATAAGCTCTTGTTCTGTTTTACAGCGATCAACAATGAAAACTAATGGCAATTCTATTTCTTAAAGATAATGAACCCTGCTTTTCATCGCTCAATGCCTGTTGGTGTATTTACTAATTTGTTGCCTCAAGTATTTCAAGTAACTGAGAAAGCGGATAACAACACTATTTCCGCCAGTAAGCTCTCGAAACGTCTGACACTTGATGCAATTGGAAAAGCTGCATTTGGTAAAAAAAAATATATACATGAATTTCTGCCCTCGTCGATCTATGCATATTATTCATTAACAATTGTTATTTTTTTTTTATATCTGTATATCATCAGATTTTAATTTTGGATCACTCGAGGACGAAAATTCTGTTTGGGTCAAGAAATATGAATTGACTTTCAAAGGATTTATGGACGTTATCCCTATCATATATCCCAAGCTTGATTACATCTATCGTGCCATCAGCAAAGGAAGAAGAGAACGATATAATGCAGCATTCGAGCTTACAAAATTATTGGATAATCTTGCTGACGAAAAACGAAAGTCATTAATGGAGAAGAGGTCTACTGCTTCCGATAATCGACGACAGAGTGACAAGGATCTACTCACCTTAATGTTAGAAGCTGAAATGGCTGGTGAAGGTACCTGGAGCAAAAAAGAATTACGGGTAAGATCTTCTGTTAATTCTCTATTTCATATAATATATAAGCTATACGGCTAAAATTATCACATTAAATTTTTAACTATATTTATATATAGCACAATATGGCACTTTTCTTTTTGGCAGGTATGACCACTACATAGCAAGAAAACGTGTATACATTTTATTTTATGAAGACAAATAAATGAAATCATTTCATAAAAAAAATTATAGGACATGATACTACCAGCCATGCCTTGGCTCATTGCTTATATGAGCTTGCTGTCAATCCGGTAGGTTTATATAAAATATTCAGACTCCGTTCTTATTGGTAGTGTTTCTATTATGCATTCAACTATTAATCATGGTATTCAATTTATTGTTAATGTTATTTTATTATATAGGATATTCAAGAAAAGGCACGAAAGGAAGCAATGAATGTTCTTGGAACAGAATTAATTGATGTCTCTCCTACATTAGAAGATTGCAAGAACTTTCCATATATCGATATGATTATCAAAGAAAGTCTACGGATGCACGCACCCTTTAACGAAATTTCTGTCCGAGTGCCCCACAATGATGTGGAATTGGGCGGTGTCCTAATTCCTAAAGATACTATGGTAAATGTCGATATTGAAGCTTTACACTACAATCCTGATATATGGAAAAATCCTGAACAGTTTGACCCTGAAAGATTTGCTGAAGGTGGTGAGCACTATTCCCATGAAGGTGTTACTTGGGTGCCTTTCAGTGGAGGTTCAAGAATCTGTATTGGAATTAACTTTAGTATGATGGAACAACGAGTAGCTTTGGCTATGTTATGTAAGTCTTTATTCTCTTACTTTTTTTTTTGCTCATTGATATTTTATTAATGTCTTGCAACATTATGTGCTTTATATAGTAAGAAAGTATACTTGGAAACTCCCTGAAAGTTCAAAACACAAGAATGGTATTATAACCGATTTACCATTAAACTTTGCTCCCGATTCTCTTGAGGTTCAATTCACTAAACGATACTAGACAATTTACATATAATGCTTCCTTTTCTTTATTTCTATCCCTTTTATCATTATTATCCAAAATATATAAATAATTATTATGCAAAATAAATCAACTTCAAAGTACGTACAGATTCTTGGTGGGGTGGTTTTCCAGAATGTTCAATATTGATTTATGTTACTACAGCTTTCATAAGTGTAATAACAAGAAATGCTATAAAAAATGTAGTAAAAAAGTACTATATAATACTTTTTTTTCTTGAAAAAAAAATTGTAATAACAGGTATTTCTACGAAACTTTTAGAAATCAAGCCAAAGCTTTATAATTATCCTCATTTATTACTGTTTTTTTAACGGCTCAGTTGTACACAAGAGATTAGGCTACTATGCATTTACAACACTGTAATAAATACGACAATTTATAACTAAAAAGATAATTAGTAAGTCGTGGTATATTTACATTCTTCAGAAAAAAACATCATAAGAATTAATACACATATAATGATATATATATTGTAAGAAGTTTTTTATTAGTAGGTTGAAAACCATCCAGTAGTGTAATTGGTTTTTGCATCTTTTCTTATATATATATATTTTTGCCTAGTTTGGGAAAGATTAAGGAATTCCAGACTTATGATTCTGCTCTTCTAAATGCAAATTATTTGTATGAGTCATTTACCAGTGTCAGAAGTTCCAAGCTTGACTGACTTACACTATAAAATTTTCTCTGCATATATGAATAATTTTTTCTTTGGTTTGATGAGAATTTTTAAAGTCTCATTTATAAAAAGACCCTAAAAAAATATACCAGGTAAGTATATTTATAGCATAAGAAATTCAGTGATCAATATTAACAGATTACACAATTCATATATAAAGACTTTTTACTTTCAAAGTAACCTTTCAATAAGGTATTAAAAAAACCTCATACAGAAAATGTCAATTAGGTTGTTTAGGAAGAAAACTCGCATAGTTAATATGAGAGCGAGATTGGCCAGATCAACTTGCACTGTATCTCTATGGTCTTAAGGATAGTGTAGAAAAAAAAAAACTCGCACCGATTACGCTTAAAAACTCGTACCTCTAGCACGACCCTTAAAATAATAGTATCCATTATTTTTTGTTAGCAAAAAAAAAAGCGTTTTTGTAATACTGTTTGTCAAAGAAAATACAACGTTCCTAGGCAGTATCAGTGGTTCAATAAATTTAAAATTATCATTACTAGCTTATACCAATTATCGTTATTACTACAAGGATATTTATAGTTACCATTAGACAGTTCATAGAGTGAAAATAGATAGGGTATCATGTTATTCCCTTCTTTTTTGGTATACTAATATTTTGTTGCACGCAAGGAATATGTGTGCTTTGGTTATGAGAGGTTGATTGCTGATACTAGAGTATTGATTATTAACTAAAAAAAAGGAGGAATTCTTCCACAACAACAAAAGATTATGCTACAACTTGTACTATGCATATCTGTGCAACGTTCCACAATTAGAGTCACCTCCATCGTTGGGTGAGATTCCTTAGCTAAACTTTGAATCTTTTTATCGCTCCATCACAATAATCATCCATGTAAAGATTATATTTGATCATGTTATATTATAAGTTTATATATGTTTGTTTCATTCTACAATAGTAATTTTTTATAACTATCAGCACGTTATATTTTTACTTAAATCTTTATCAGTATCATCATCCGTTACGCACGAGGTTCACAAACCGGTAATAATTTTCATCATCTTCTTTCTCCTCGTTATACTTTATGTGAGTGCACTGATAATACTATTTTTGAAAAATGTGTCAATCCTGGGCCCTGAACTATAAAACATTCACAAGTATGGTATTTTTGTGAGAATAATTCCCGTTATTGAACTAAATTTCAAGATGATCCGAAGTTTTTTTTTACTACTTAGCCTAAGCATTGGATTTTTATCTTATGAGCATAAAACAATAATAGAATACTTGTCTTGGGAATCTAATGTGGCTAATTTATTATGCATATGAGAAGATATGGAGAATGTAATTATTTTCTTATACTGGTTATTGCACTTGCGATTATTCATGAATATCTATACTTTCGAAAAAAAAAGTGTGATTTTGCTACAGATCATGTGCTGTAAATTTTTGCCATTTGATGAGGTTGATTCGAGTATATCATCCGCATTTCGATTGAGGTATATAATGATACATGCCCCAATTTTTTTTTTAGTAATCTACGTTTATACAGTAAATTATTATTGTTTAGTTTGTCCATTGTCGAACAAAAAAATGATCACATTGCTCGTTTGTTCTGTTTATGGTTTATTCGCAATGGTTCACTATTGACAATTTGCATAGATCAAGAGATATTGCTTTTTTTTTAAAAAAAAAAATATGTATTTTAAAACACATTGCTGTTGGAATCAACTTGATAGTTTTTTCCTGTCCAGATAACACACGAGATGAAATAATAATGATAATCATTAACTAAGAATCAAAGATGGATAGATTACTACAACTAGATACTCACTTACATTATATTTGTGAATAATCAAGTAAGCTTTGCATTCTTCCATTCCTATGTTTTTGGCCAAAAATATTGAAATTTATTATAGACTAGCGATTTTATTAAAAACAGTCTTAAAACGGCACACTGACAATAAAAAAGCATATCATTAAAATTTGAAAATATTCGGTGAGACATTCATGTTTCCTTAGATGTTTGTGCTCAGTGGTAGCTTAGCTATATAATATTAATTAGATAAGGACAAGTAGTATAAATGTATACATCGCGTTGTGAAAGTTTGTTATAGAAGAGTTATAGCTAACTAATTTTAAACTAGTCATATATAATTTGATTAGTAATCAAAACAATGAGGAATTATGCTGATAAACTACAGTTGTATAAAAAAAATTAGTGGAAAAGTTTTGCTCCATATTAAAACAAGGTAGTTTATTTTGTTGTTTATTGACTCGTTGTCATGGAAAAATCACCGTTAATTAGTGGATATGATGCGTATTGATAATAGGTTCGGCTCTATCTGTTTTAAGAAATTGCAACATCGAATATGACCATTTAAATTATAATTTTTGTTTTCTCAAACAAGTGATTTTCGCACATGTTACTTAATCTATGTTAAAAACCATTCTTAATATTAAACATGAAAAAGAAGAATGGTTGCAAATAATGCATTAATTGTTTATAAGATGTTTATTTACATTTTTAAATCAACTCTCCTAATTTAAAGTTGTAACAAATTACAGTTCAATTGAGCAAAATTATTGAACTTAATTGTGCAGTGAGAGGGACAGAAAGTATTAACGAAAAAAGAAGGTAGAAAAGGACCAATCATAGAATTTTGATAACTCTATATCAATAGAAAAAAGTTCGTGGCTCCAACATAAATAAAAAAATCTCCCAGCAGTCACTCATTGGAAAGGATACATTTAAATAGGCAAGAGCTACGGCATCAACTTAGCTTCTTCATAACCAAAAGATTTTTTATGACTGCAACAACGGCAACCACTACAGTTATCACCTTTCCAGAAACTAAGCCAATTGGTGGTACTGATACTCTCCAGATCTTATCAGTAGCGCTACGAGATTCATGTAGGTCAACAGAATGCTCCACCACAGCACCTTCATTAATGGATAGTGTAGAAAAGAAATATGCTGGTAAGTGATCTGAATTTTATAGTAACTTAATATTTCATTCCTTGAATTCTTAGTGAGTTAGTAGTATTAATAATTGCAATTGTATATCTCATTGTATTAGATAACTCATACCAGTGGGAAGGAAATGACGCGTATGATTCTGGACCAGATGGAGGCTATGGATGGCTTGTAGTCATAGGGTCATTTTTTAGTTATTTTACTACATTTGGCACTGGAGCAGCATGGGGTATGTTTATCAAAATATAATATATTGTTGTTAGAAATGTTTTATATGGTAAGCAGAATTAATAAAACAGCTTAAAATGACATTTGGAATAGGTGTCTTTCAAGCCTATTTTGAAAAAGAAGTGTTTTATGGTGTTCCAAATGCGCAGTTCCAACTTAGTTTTGCCGGAACACTTATTGATGTAATGGTTAGTTCAGCAGGTCCACTATTCCAAATCATTCAATCCAGATTTGGTGTTCGTACAATTATTGCAATTGGAGCACTTATGATGGTTCTCGGGTTGGAATTGGCTGGATTCACGACTCAGGTATGAATATTATAATCTATATATCAGTAGATAATAATGATGAGTCGTGAGAATAAATGATAAGTTTTCCCCAACATACTAATGTTTATGGCGTAAAAACAGATATGGCATTTATATCTCACTCAAGGGCTTTTGTTTGGAATTGGAGCAGCATTCTTGTATGTTGTAAGTAGTATAATAATACCTTATTATCTTTATCCACCAAATCCTATTTTCAGCGCTTCATGCTTTTAGTATTAATATAATAAACTTCCGCAGACCTCTTTGAGTGTCCCTTCACAATGGTTTTATCGAAGACGTGGATTAAGCTTTGGTATTGTAACCAGGTAATACAAATTAACCTATAAACTATTGTACTCATTTCTATAGGTATATATTCTATCACAAATCGCTTATTTTTAATATTGGTAATAAATATTTATATAATAGCGGCTCTGGAGTTGGTGGAGTTGTATTACCTTTTATTATCACTGATCTAACAAATAGAGTTGGATTTGCATGGTACGTAACTATAAATACAATATCATTTACATTAACGTTATTGTAATTATAATACGCACCATACTTATATTCTAATTTAAATATTTGATCTTTAGGACTTACCGTATCTTGGGACTTATGTATCTAGGCATGAATACCATTGCATTTTTCCTAGTAAAGGAAAAATACCCACAGAACAAAAAGATTAAAGTAGCTGAGGATGGAGAAGAACAACCGGCAGTATCACCACCAACACTTAGAGAAATCTTTGATTTTAGTATTTTCAAAGACTCAACTTTCCTTCTGTGGATGGTTGCATCGGTGATTGCGACTTTGAATTTTTTTACCCCGTTCTTTTTCCTTCCATGTAAGTTTAAACTCTTGTATCTTCTCCAATTACTTTTCCAGCTAATATTTTATTTGTCAATAGCATATGCCTTGTATAATGGACTTACTACTACTGATGGAACTGCGTTTTCCGCTGTGTTATCTGGGGCAAGTTGTATTGGTCGAATTGGAATTGGGTAATAATTATACAAATATGAACATTATTAATATGACCTGTAAAATATTATTAATAAGCAATGAATCAACTATAGATTTGTTGGCGACCGTATCGGTCGCATAAATACTCTTATAATATGTTCTATTATTTCTGGTGCCACTGTTTTGGGTATTTGGATGATTGCCTATGATTATAATACCATCATGGCATTTGCGATAATTTACGGTCTATTTAGCTCAGCATATTATACTTTGGGTAAGTTGATATGTGATAAAGTTGTTGCAGCAAATCAGCACGTTATTTTATATTATACAATTGATTTTAATGAAGTAACATTACTTTAAATAATAGTGTCCCCCATCACTGCCACAATTGTAGGGATCCAGCGATATCCCACAGCATTATCCACTATGTTGCTTTCTAATGCTATTTCTTCTTTGGGGCCAACCATCGCTAGTGGTATTCAAAATAATATAAGCGCACCACCATACCTAATCTATAAAGTATACACAGGTGCTACATACCTATTAGGGAGTTTATTACTCCTAGGACTCAAAATCAAAATGACTCGCAGAGCTTTTACCAAAATTTAATCCTATACGCTTTTTTTTTCAGAGTGACAAACACTACCCATATACATTCGAACATCCCCATAATTAATGTTTCTATAGTATCTGACGTGTTACATATATGATTATGTTCATTGATGGATATAAAAATAAATATGGCAACATTGTCTTTCAATAATAATTAGAACAATTTGGTATAAAAGCATTTCGTGTTTTTAGTCAGTTTCATATACCGTTTTTTAAATTACTGCCAAACTTTATGAATGATTATCAAAACCTTATGATTGGTGCTGCTTTTTCCTACTATTTTTGTAAATTAGAGTGCTGTACTATAATTCTTTAAGCAACAAGAGTACCATAAATAATATTTTTTTGATGGCTTCTACTTCTATACATTACACTTTCTTCGTCGAAAAAAAACAAGAAAATACACTTTTCAATCATTACAAGCAAGTCATAATTATAATCAATAATTTAAAATGATACAATAATATTATTGTAATTTATTAGTGAGATAGAATATCTACTTTTTTTGCAACCATTGAAATTGATAAGACAGATATCAAAAAAAAATCCGGACTGGGAGGATGCAGTTACGTTCGAAGATCAGAAGTTTTAGGTGAGTCACTGTTTTGAAAGTGTGATTTTGTTATAATTTCGACCATAGTTTTCTTTCGAAATTATACATAATAACACAGACTGACTGAGAATCAAACCAAAAGCATATTCCCCTACTATTGTTTTATTTAGTTGTGCCGATTACTATCTGAAACTACAATAAATAGATTCAGTCACCAGTATAATATTTATCATTATAGAAGGAAAATAGTTCATGCGATCTCTTGTCTTTCCGAGTTGCGGGTTTTATCAATTTTAGGAAAGAGAATGTGCCACACCGCAATTAAAGTTTCGAGGTTAAAACAACATAACTGTGCAACGTTATGCCTTATTTTCGCACGATATATCAAAAGGAGATGTCATTTGACATTTTATGTTGTTTGATACTCTAGTTTATAAATATTAATTATTTTTTCTCTTTCATTATACTCAATATATCTTAAAACATCTAATTTGCATAATATAACTAATCTGTTTAAAGGAATATACAGATACAGTAGTATATAAATAGCTTCGTAAAGCAAGGTAACTTTTAAGATACCTAAGATACCTAAGATGAATAAACTCCTCCTTAAATGAAGCACCCCGTATTTTTCTGAATATCAAAGTCAATCTAATTAGAAGAAATAATACATTCTTTGTCGACGTGGATAATTTCCTATTTTCCTGTAACATATAAAGGATATCATTGATTATGAAAGAAATATATGAAAAAAGGATCATAAACAATTATTTTATTTATTATTTACAATAACATACATAAATGTATTAATGACAACAGCTAGAATATAGATAAATATATTACTTTTTTTTGCGAACCATTTACTCCAAGCTTATTTTAAATTTTCGCAAATAGCCCACCTGTCATTTTAATTTTGAGTCCAAGAAATAGAACAGCACCAACACCAAAACTGACGCCAGTATACATTTTGTATGCAAAATACGGTTCTGCATCAACACTCTTGTCAATAGCACTTGCAATATTTGGACCCATCGTTGACACAATATTAGCAAGCATGACAATAGATAATGCTGTTGGAAATTTCTCTATACCAACAACAGTGGCTGTAATTGGTGATACTAATAGACCATATAAATAATTGCATTATTATTTAGATATATTGTTCGATCATTGTTTTAAAATATATTATAATTGGTGGTAAATGAGTGCTACTTACTTAAACTATAGAATGTTGCACAGAATCCACCATATAGAACACAAAACCCCATAATTGTTTTATAGTCATATGCTACTGTCCAAATCGCAAGTGATGCTACAGCAGAAATTGTGGAGGAAAAAATCAACATATTTATTCTTCCAATTCGATCCGCAACATATCTAGGTATCGATTTTAGGTTAGTATTATTTTATGCGGTGATTGAGGCGATATATCATTGAATAACTCCAAAACAATAATTACCCAATAGGAATACGAAAAATAAAACTAGACGCTGCCAACACAGCAGAAAACACACTACCATCATCCGCTGTTAATCCAACGTACAAAGCATATGCTAAAGAAAGAAAAATTAAATAGGTCAATACTTTTACATAATAACATTTTGCGATATTATAAAACTTTAATAATTTGCGATATCTTACATGGAATAAAGAATTGAGGGGTAAATGTACCCAAAGTAGCAATTACTGAAGCAATCACCCACCAAATAAAAATTGGATCTTTGAGAATACTGAAATCATAAATTTCTTTAAAAGCAAATGACTGTTTGTTCTTTGGCTGTTCCTCTCCATCATCTGATATCTTCACTCTTTTGTTACTTGGATACTTTTCTTTTACAAGAATACACGTGATAGCATTCATAACAAGATAAACAAAACCTAATATCCGATAGGTCCTGTAAAAAAATACCATCTAAGTTAATATCGTTCTATGTTTATAAACAAGTTTATAATATTTTTGGGGGGATTATACCCGTGTAATTTGGATAATTGGTTTGTTTACCATGCAATTCCAACTCGATTTATAAGTGCTGTCATAATAAAAGGTAAGATAACCCCTCCAATACCAGCTCCACTTGTTACAATACTCAATCCTAATCCTCGCTTCTTGTTGAACCACTGGGCTGGCACAGTAATTGCAGCCTACAAATTTTAATAAATATAAAGTGTCATCAGTAGTATGCTCTTTGTGAAAAGATGAGTGAGTAACTTTTACCGAAATTGTCTACTTGCCATATACAAAAATGCAGTTCCAAATCCAAACATAAGACCTTGTGTGAGATATAGATGCCATATCTGGGAAATATATTATTTTTAAAGAGTTTATTAGTATGGGATGAATAATAAGAATGAAACTAATGATTATACCTTAGTTGTAAAACCTGCAATTTCTAATCCAAGAACCATTACTAATACACCAACAATTAATACGGGTCGAAGTCCAAAGCGAGATGTAAGCAATTGGAATATTGGACCAATTCCCGCAGTCATAATACCAATTATAGTACCAGCAAAACTAAGTTGAAACTGGGCGTCAGGAATATCAGAGAATACATCCTTTTCGAAATGTGCCTGAAGAACGCCTTTAAAGAACATGTTAAAATTAAAACATTAATTTCTAGAACTATCCTTCTTACTTGCTTCATGCATTATAATCATGCTTTGAATACATACCCCACGCCGTTTCTGTGCCAAATGATGTGAAGTAACCAAAAAACGCCCCAAGAATTACTAACCAACCATACCCGCCTTCTGGTCCGGTATCATATGCCTCATTCTTATTCCAGGATTTTGATTTTATATTATCTGACAGTAAATAGTGTAATATTTTTTTTTCGGTGAGTAATATAAGTAACATATCATTTTTCTTTCTATGGATTGATTACTTTTTTACCATTGGTGCTTTTTTGTTGTTTTTCAACTTTTATCTCGGTTACAATATCAATGGAATTGCTATTTTGCTCTGCTACATTTGAATCTTGAACAGATTTTGCGACTTGCTCAGATTTATCGTGATACTTTGAATAATCAACACCGTTTGCTGTTGTTTTTCCTATCGTTGTTTCAGCTGTTACTGATGTCATTGTCAAAGTTATGGCCAACTTCTAAAAACACGATCCGGGCGAAAAAACGAAAAGCATTTAATTAGTATTGAATTAAATGGTGGTATCTTTTCAGAAATATTATTGATAAAAGGATTACACTGTAGAAGCAGTGAGAAAAAACGTGTTATAAATAAAAAGTGTGTATATATGAAAAGTTTTTTCAATTAATAATAATAAAAAAGAGAAAACGGAACAATTTGCTAGCTTTTATCGGATCCGTCTTTTATAGATTCATGGAATTTGAATAGTTTGTGCAACACAGATATCTATAAGAGGCATAAAGAATTACCACATTGGTATATTCGTACCAAAAACATAGTTTCATTTTAGAAATCATATTTCTGACTACATCAATTGGAAACTATCAATTGGTTTATCTACAATAATTATTCCTATTTTATATACAACTAGAACTACAATTTATTATTGAATCACAGAATTTGTATCTTCTATGATGAATACTACTATGTGAGAGTAATTAAGAACTCTAAGAATGAGGATTGTATTGAATAAGTGGTTGATGTATTTGTTTGTTTGATTTTTATATTACAATTATAACTCAAGAAGCAAGTACAGTCGCCATTAATCTTACCGAAGTACATTTGATTCTAGCTAAAGTATGTCACAAAAATCAAAATTCATATCAATAATATGATAACATAGCCAAACATCACATTCAAATATATAATAATCAATAGAAAAAAATCCAAGGAAATCATAATATGTTTGCTTAAAATAGTGGTTGAAACGTAGTTGTAAATTTATCAGCATGCTTGTTGCAATAAAAACCATTATTCATGACACATTTTTTTCTTGTGAAAATTTGACGTTTATCAATTTTCTCATACCATTGCTTAATAATAAATAATATAATATGAATAAATAAAATGATCAGCTTGAACCATTTTTTGTGAGTAAGCTGTAGAAATCCATGGCATTTTTTTGATCCATGTAACTCCCAATTCGGTCAAAAGCGCCGATGGTTTTGTTGACACGAGCCATAATAAACATAAGAATGTAGTCAAAGGAAACAATGAGAAATGTTTGTGATAAGAATGTGCCACAAGGTAAGTATATTAATATTACTTTGGATTACAATAGACAACCAGTTGAAATTTGTTGATAACATAAAGTAAGATATGTTTAATAGTAGCTGTTGGTGATAATAATAATTTCAAATTTACGGTATATGACTACTACTAGCTGCTACAATAAGGAAGATAGATTGAACGAGAAAAAAAATCAATTTATTTATATAGAAAGAGATCAATATTCGTGTATAATAAATGATGAAAATAAATAACTTTAGACTTTTGTGGATTTTATGCACGGCAACAGATGACACAAGAATTTGCATTGTTTATACCATCACCTCATCCTCATGTTGTGGTAGGGGATGATTAAAAGGTTATACGTATAGAGTTGCCTCAATAATGCATCATTAGGTTATTGTAACTTTTTGTTCTAGACAACGTTAGTATTTTAGTAAATAGTATTTGAGAATCAGAATCACGCGAAGTATAAGTGGCCATTAGTAATCCAAGCATGGTATTTCCATCTAACTGTCAAGGAATGCTTGATGAATGAAAATATTATATTACTTTCAATCAAGTTCCAACAATACGGATGGTATTTCATAGCCTCATTCTTGTATTCATTTCTTTGCTCTTCATTCATATCAATCTACATTAATTGACATTCTTGCATATAATCAATAGTATTGATTATATAAAAATAGCGGTGTCTTTATATTGTATATTGTTATCTTGAAAACTTTTTTCTTTGATTATTCTTCACCAATTTTTGAAACACTTTTTTTTTTTTGCAGTACTCAAGAATTTACGATACAAAGAATATACTTTTTTGTATCATGAAAATAAATTCTTCCTTTAGAGCGAGTGGGCGCGTTTTTGGCATTATTGATGTTGGCTAAAATTTTTAAAATTAAAGTTTAGCGTAACCCGGGCACAACAAAGAAGAGAAAAAAATTCATGCGGCTCCACGTTTTGCTCTGGTCCAAGACTAAAAAATAAATGTATTGGTGCGTTTTCTTTTTGTTTTTTGTTTAAGGAACTTGAAACCTGTACCACAGTAACTAAACGCGGGTAACTTATATCTCAGAATTCAGTGAAAAAAAAAAAAAAAAGATCGGCCGCTTTCGGGCGGGGTTCCTTTGTTCTAAGATGATTTGTCAGCTAATCAGGTAAATTGACTAATGGTTTTCGGTTTCTTACAGAGACAGCAGTGAATAGGTCACGAACTCTGGCATATATATAAATGTATAAAGAGAGAGAGAGAGAGAAAGAAAATAAGGTTATGAACCCTAATATTTTTAATTTATTTATTTTTTCTTGCAGTTAATGTTGCCTACTAGTAACATGCATATACATGATTTATTTCAAAGATAAATTTGTAGTAATACAGTCAATTCTGTTTCAATATTTATTGATAAAGCAGTTATCATAAAATAAAATAAAATATCTTCTGAAATCTTATATGATAATAACACTTACTGAGCAAACAATGTGATTGTATAATATGTAATATATATTACAAGAATGAAATTAAAAAGAGGAGAAAATATCGTATGAAGAACCAGAGAAAAATAGAAAGGAAAAAAGTTAAATAATAATAATGATTTACAAAAGGTTGAAATAGTAGTGATAGATGTAGTTAATGCATGAAGGAGAGGAGAATAAATGTAGTTTGATTATTTAAATGCTATGGAACAACATAACAAACGTTGCTTAGATAATGATAAGAGTAAAGTGTTAGATTTTGGAAAGGATAGCTCTTGTCATCTTCAACTTCAAAAAGATAAGAATAATAGCACCAATTAAAAAAGTAACACCAGTAAACATCTTGTAGCTAAAATAGGGCTCACTGTAAGCAACAACTGAAGTTTCGATAGCAGATGCAATACTAGGACCAAAAACCTATACAGAGGCCAATAAGTAGGATTAGCACCAATTATAGTTAAGATTTTGTAATACTGTAAGTATCTCATTCTCTTTCCCAAAAAAAATAAATAAAAAAAAACAAACGGTGAATTATTATATACTTACGGGCACCATGTTTGTTAACAAAAGTACAGATAAACCTGTAGGAAACAAATCTATACCAACAATTGTAGCAGTGATAGGTGACACTACCCAAAAAAAAAGAAACAAATTAGAATATATAATAAATAGTAATTAGAATTTTAGAAAGTAGCGCGTTGTTTTCAATATAGTTAAAATATAACTTACTCAAGGCAAAATATGAGCTGCATACTAAACCAAACACTGATGCAAACGCCATTAAAGAACCGTAGGTTGTAGCGAATGTCCAAATCAAAAAGGACGCTAAGCTAGAAATGATATGACAAATAATCAAAGCATTCATTCGGCCAATTCTATCACTTATATATCTATAGTGATAATAAGTAATAAAAGGAAATATTAACGGATGATTAATATTTAGCAAATTAACCTAGCAAGTGAATCAATAATGAGAAAAGCTTACCCCACAGCAATGCGACCAACACAAGTACAACCGGCCATAACTGCAGTAAGACTTGTACTATCTGAGCTTGAGTATCCTAAATGATTTGCATACGCTATCCGTGAAAAAAATGACCAGTCAGTGGATGATAATTATTACCTCTGCTTTTAACTAGTTATGTCATCCGGCAAAGCAAAATCTCTACTCACATGGTAAAAAAAAGAATGGAACAAAATAACCCATTACAGAGATCATTGTACTGATCACCCAGATAAGATAGTTTGTATCCTTGAGAATTCCAAAATCAAAAATCTCTCGAAGACTAGGTTGCGAAGCAGCAGGATTCTCTTCGCCATCTTCCGCTGTTTTGACTTTCTTGTTCCGTGGGTATTTCTCTTTGACTAATAAACAAGTGATCACGTTGCCTGCAAGGCACACAAAGCCAAGAATGCGATAAGTCCTAAACAATAACAATAATAAAATAAAAAACAGATTAAAAAAATTACACGTTAAAGATATAAAATTGTAATCATTCCGATGTTTTCTTTTATGTGAATCCCTGATTGTTTGGAATTCCCAAAAACTTAGAGCGTTCAATAGAGATAAAGTAAATAATAGTTGCTGTAATGTATTACCATCCAGAATCAAGCTTCTTATTCATTTCTGTTACGAGAAAAGGCAATACGACACCTCCAACGCCAGCACCACTAGAAACCATACTTAAACCTAATCCTCGTCGTTTATTAAACCATTGAGCTGGTACAGACATTGCAGCCTAATTTTATGGAGATGAGAATAAATTCGTCAGCTCTTCTATTTAATAACATTGGTATGTAGCAATTATGGATTTATAAGTAACTTAAAATATAAAACCTGATACTCACCACATAAAGAAGTGAAGCACCCGCACCAAATAAAACGCCTTGTGTGAGGTATAAATGCCAAATCTGTAAATATGCAATAAGTATAATAAGTATTTATTTTTATGATTCGAAAAAGAAATCCTAGAGTGTTTGATGCACATAAAAAAACTAGTAGCAAAAAATATAATACAAACCTGCGTAGTAAAACCAGCTAATTCTAAGCCAAGTACGCTAATCAATGATCCCAATACAAGGACAGGACGAATACCATAGCGTGAAGATAATACTTGAAACTACATAGATTATGATAATAAATTGATTATTTTTCCTTTTTTTTCATTCTAACTAGAAAGACTATTTAAAAAATAAGTACCACTGGACCCATGAGATCGACAAATAACTCCATTAGAGTACCTGCAAAACTCAACTGAAGCTGAGCGTTGGGTATATTTTGGAAAACTTGTTCATAATGTGCTTGCATGACACCTATATTCATAAATAGTATCTAATCTGCTTAATTTTTTTGCAAACATGTATAATATATAATAACCATAGTAACTGTCGATCCAAAATAATTACCCCTATATATGTTTATCTTGTTAGAAATTCATGCAAAATAAATAAATAATAATCAGTGATAGGAAAACTTACCATCCAAGAGCAGGACCAAAAGCTGTAAACTGAGCAAAAAATGCTCCCAATATAACAAGCCAACCATATCCACCATCAGGACCTGAATCATAAGAATCGTTTTTACCCCACTTTGGCTTTTCATCGACTAGATAATAATAAAAGGCAAAAAAAAAAAAGATAAATCAGTGGAGAATAAAAAATTTTTCTTCATTTTTGAGGAGTTAGCAGAGGCCAAAAAATTGAAAAATTTCAGGCGGAAGCACTAACCGACGTCAACTTCAGCAGCGGTAGAAACTGAGGAATTAAATGATTCAGGTGAATGTTGTGTGGACGGTCTATGAATGCCTGTTGCTTGAGTGAATTCTAATTCGGTTGCAGTTGTTGTAGACATGTATTTTGGTGCTTATGTATTTAAAAATGAAGAATAAAAAGAAAAATAAATGTTGAAGAGGGAGTGATTGATGTTTGAAAGAAAAACAACGATAAATATTTTTTGACCTCCAGCTTTGAACCCTTTTTAAATGTGTACAGACGGTTCGGCAATCATTGGTTCGTACTGCTCTTTCCCTTTATGGTGGTGGTGCGCGCTCGGCTGGGTCGTGGGGGATGGAGGATGAGGGACCCACAAGGTAATCCGGGATTTATTGAATCAAACCCAAACTAAAACTGTTTACTTAGTGTACACTAATATAACAGTAGCAATTGTGTAATAAACTCCTTTTTTTCTTTAAAGAAAAGAAGGATCAGAATCAAAGTTCATCACTTGCTTCTTCTACTCAAGAAAAGGAATCTGTAGATCATTATCATGGTTATAATAGATAGATAGTAGAATATCACTTAAACAAACAATCAAATTGTTCTCGTACAAATATTTTTTCTTGGAAATCTGTCATTATAATTAAATAACCAACTAGAAATCGGAAAGTATATTCAATATAAAAATAATATCAGTAACATGATAACCTATTCTGTTTGACGATATATTACTTCAAACAACAATTAGTCTCTTCAATGAGTCTGAGATTTTGGAGATATTTCATTCCTGCTGCTAAGAGAAGTGTGTAACCATTTTTATCAACGATAATTTCAATCCGTGCACCGAAACATGAAATCTAGCGGTGCTTTTGAGGGGATGAAAAAAAAAACCAAGCTTAATCAACTTATCTACTACATTTCATTTCACAATTCCCCAGGTAACTCAAATGTTTTCTCAAGCACAAAACTTTGATCTTGTCTTGAAATGTATAAATGTATATATAATCTTTTGTATAAAGGTTTCTATTTAAAGCCAATAGGACTGGGAGATCAAAAAAAAAAGTTCAATTCCTGTGTCAGTCACAAAGCTAAACCTTTAAAAGAAGCTTTTTCGGTAATTTTTTTACGCGATCTAAACACAATCTAAGATTGGGACCCAAATTGTTGGCTTGGTACAACATCAAATTACAGAAACAGTATATTTTTCGTCTATAATGTTCTTGTAATTTGATTGTGTAAGCAAGTGCACAATATGTGAGACCTTTATTTGTTTGATAACCTTTTTTTTATTCATTTGAAAAATTCGCTTTATTTCTATTGAAATTATATCCAGAAAATTGTAAAATTAACATGCCTTTTTTTATATGAGTATTAATTAAAGAAGTATTCAAATTCAAATAGATAGGCTATGTACATTTTTTATAAAGCAATGGCTAGTATATAGAGTGATTGCCCACAGCTATACTGCCATTCTCTTCGACCTACCTGTACACAAAAAAGAAATATATTCAACCGTGGATCATAATATAACCGGAGTATTTGATGTTTCAAAAACTTTTGGTATTTCACATCCAACCCAATTCCTTCTTTACTCCCAATTATTCACAAGTTTCAACATGTTAAAAAAAGTATAATATATACAAGTATATGGGTTTGGGGAGAAGATACTATTGTCTGCCCTCTAATATAATGTTTGCTTGTTTAATCATATATTTTGTAACTAATGCACAATCATAGATCAACATGAACCTAATTGATAAACTTGTCGAAACAAGGTCTGCAATACTTTGATCAGTAATTTTTTTCAACCGAACCAATTGTATATCACGCAAATTTTCGAGTTTGCATAGTCCTTGAAGGGCAGTATCAGAAACTGTATCCATATTAGAGAACACCACCGAATTAAGCGCACAATCGTATCTAAGCTTCTGTGTAAACTGCTCCATACCCTTGGCCGTAACGCTCCTACAACTCTCCAGTCTCAATTTTTCTAGTGTTGTTACATCCGCCAGATATTCCAATGCTTCATCCGTTATATTTGAAAACCCATCCATCCCAAGCATACGTAAAGGGGATTGATGTTCCATTGAACCATGCCTACTGAAAAGTTGTACGAGACCCACATCGTTGATTTCACTGACAGAATTCATTTCAAGACATTGTAACTGAGATAAATCCGATAATGCACCCAATATTTCGTTGCCAATATATTCCGAGTACTCGAATACGACCTCTTGTAGCTGTGAAGATTGTCGAATCAGTGCTGCAATGGTAGTTTGCATGATCGGCCGTACCTGGCATTGTAGTTTTCGCATCCGTGGTAATGGGAATGTTGTCAGTGGATTCCACAATGGTATAGGACCCACATCATCGTCCATGTTGAGTACCATCTCCTCAAGTGTTTCACGACTCTTTATGAGAAGAGGCGCGAGATTTACTGCAGCGACGGCTTCTACACGATGAATATAAAGTTTACGTAGTAATCCAGTTGAATCGGGTATCATCATTCTATCACCATTACCATCATTATTATCGTTGTTATTATCGTTGTTATTATCTTCGATCCGGTAAGCGCTGTCGTTCATCACAGCGTATAAATTAAAGGATAAAGATCGCAAACAGGTTGAATATTGAAAGATAGATCGAATGGCTGATGGCTCGCATGTATAAACATATAAATTCTGAATATATGGACAACATCGTAAAAGGGGTTCTAGTTGTGCCGCCCGAATAATGGTGTGCGTTTCGAGTTCTAATGAAACGATCTGTGTTGTTGTTGGTAAAATGGAAGGCCGGTTGATGGTGAGCTGATTACCCTTGTATTTAAATGTCGATAGGTTTGTACAAATAGATAAGACCATTTCCAAATGGATAGGCTCATTTTGAATAGATATCAATATCAGATTTTTGAGTGTTCCACGTATTTGTTCTAAACCTTGAAACAATGCATCTGAACTTGTAATTCTGCTACCTTGATTTTTGTTCCATTGGTTACTAGATAATCTCTTCAGATCGATATCTTTTTATCATATTTCTTCCTTTTTATTCTTCCTTCCAAAAATAAAGTAAAATAGGTATAACTTACGACGTAACGCTAGTGATTGAAGATTTGTAAAATGACCCGTTGCCAAAGTCTGTAAGAATTCAGATGGAATATGATTTATAAAGCCTCTCAACGACAATTCGCGTACTTGATCGCTGACATGAGCGAGATTATGATAAATTTTGGCGTCATCACTGTCACTATGATCAATAATCAGTTTGCGCCAGATCGGCGAACATTGTTGTATCCGAGAACGCCACGAATGTGAAACATCCACACATACAGCACACATATAAGGTAGTAAATAGGACATGATCTTTGGAAGGATATCGAATGGAAGTTGTGTAATAAAATCAACGCGTCTATTTTGTTGATCGAGAGATGCTTGCCGTTGTACGAAAAGTTGATGGTAATCTGGATCATTGTTATTATCGCTTTGGAGTGGTATCACAGCTTGTATGCCCTGGTTATACATATCGATGGCGAGTTGATGTTTTCCTTGCATAGCATAAAGTTGACCACTACGTAAATATCCCTTGGGAAAGCTAGGTGCTAGTTTTATCATTTGCAATGCATCATGCATTCCTTGATCATAATTAGCACTTTGTCCAAATGCCATGGCACGTACATCAAGAGTGGCAACTGTCTTTTGGGTTAATTCGTCTAAGGCAAGTGAACATTGAGCAATAGCATCTTGATAAGCTGCATTTTCTAGTGATTGTTTGCTGTTGTGAAAAAACTCCTCCCATTGATTAGGAATGTCATGCCTCATGCTGGAAAAAAAAGGTTATTGCATGTATACAACGACGGGTAAAAAAGAAGAAAAAGAAGGTTGTGGATGATTAAGCTGTTGTTATAAAAACTTGGGAGCACTCTAACCTTTTTTGGTTGGTACTAAACAAGAAGAACATCTGGAAGCATATTTCAAGTTTTTAGTTTATATCACCTGTCACTTATAACTTACCCAGTAAACTGCGAGTTCCTTATTACTTGTAGCATAAAATACAATCGGAACTACTTGAGGGGTCGTGATACATACAGTAGTGATACAAAAATCAATAATGCTTTATTATTTTGCCATAATTACAACATATAAAAGGAAATTTTAGAACATAAAGAATAGAATTATAAATATATAGGTCATATAATGGGAAAAAAAGGATGATGCTGTATAATGATGCGAGAAAAGAGGATGGATATTTTTACGTTAGAGGTATTTGTTATTTAATGTTTTATTGCAGATTTTTCGGGAACAGCCTTTTCAACATCAATTACTGCTGTTGGTTGTACTTGACGAGAAGCCCAATGAGGACCACTTCGCAAAGTTAATAATAGAATAATGAGAGGTGTTTGAATCTCAAAAAAGTATAATGTAAAGGACAGCACTGGAAGCAGGGTAGTTTGTACCATCAATTCGTACGGTTGTATTGTTCGACCAAGGTATGAAACAATAATAGTGATGGAATCAGTCGTACTTTGAAGTGGTTGTAATAGTGTGATGATGCCATAAATTAATAGCGCTGGAGATAAAGGTTGCTGCTGCTGTTGTTGTTGCTGCTGCTGACGACGGCTGGACCATTGCCACCATAATAATGCACACATAAATGTAATAGCATAGATAAGCATAATGAATTGTTGAAAAGATTCCATAGTAGAAAAATCGACTGGATGCCGTCGACGACTATGATGTAAAAGACAGGTACCCAAGGCAGAGATAGCAATGCCAATAAGTGTTGGTTTAAAGTAGGAAAGATGTACTCTTATCCATGCTTTCCCTTCTTGCTGCATTGCTTGTTGTTGCCCCTTGATACTGTTATTGTTGAAGTTTATGTTTTTCAATAGCAAAAGATTAAAGATGATTGCAAGCCAAGTAAAAGTGGTTTGAAATAACATTAACAATTGCAATTCGATTGGTAATGAATGACCGTAAAGAAATGGATGTTTCTTGTTGAAAAGGATATTTCGAGTAATATAGGATCCTTGTTCATGAAACATAGCAATTGCGTCGAAAACAAATGTGGATGCAATTGCAACAATGAGTGGAGAAAACAGATACTGTTGTATTTGATTCAATCGTAGTTTTACAACGATTATCAATATTAAAATTATACGTAAAATTAGAAATAAATTATAATGTAATAACATAGTAGAATAATGATAGTAAGAAATTAATATGTAAAATAAAGAATAATAATAAAAAAGATGAAGAAGTATCAAAAAGAATAAAAAAGAAGTCGGTTAAATAGGAATTTGTTTTCCAATCCGAAAAAAAATTCTGATTTAAACTTTCTTGGTGTAACATTCTAAAAGTTCGCTGGATGCATTGTGACCCTCTGCGCCACGCGAAGCATGTGCAACTGGACTGTTTTTGAATAAATATTCATTGTCGAGTAGTCAACAAATTGTAGTATAAACAACATTGCTCCTTAAATATATACTTCTTGGAATCCTAAAGAAGATTTAAGAGACAATGATATTTACCAATGAAAATATTATAGTAACTTTTTTTTTGTCCTAATTCTTGTTATTTTAAATTGTTGCTTATTCTTCATGATTTCAAATACAATGCTACGACAAATAATAATAATAAATCAAAGTTGGAAGAAAATAATGAATGTTTATTTTTATATTTTCTACTTGTCCTTGCAGTAATAATAATTTGCTGACCTTCTTGTTAAGACGCCGCTTCATTCGATTTCATTTTGACTTCCCACACAACCATTTTTATACATATCCCATTTTTCATTTCCTATAATCTAACGAACACAAAGGTTCCTTTGTAGAAATATTTTGTCGCATGTGCAACGAAAAAGGTGCTCAGCATATTACCATTCAATTCCAAGATTGGACCAATGATGCTTATATATATAATGTTTTTGTAATCTGATTTGGATATATAATCATTGAATATTTAACCTTTTTTTTTTTTTTGTTTTCTCAGTCTCAGAGAAGTTGTATTTTGTGGAAGAGATGAGGACATTTTCCCTCCATCTGACGGAGATGAATATAAGCGTACCATTACCAAAGAAGTATATTTATATAAATATATATACCTCTTTCTAAAAGCATTACCATTTACTCATTCAAAAAAGGTATAGTAACAACCTTAATTGCACGTGTAAGCGTAAGCAATATGGTGAACGGAGCAAAAAGTAGCATGTCTCGAAAAAGATAATAATAGTTTTAATGTAGTCGACTTTTTGTTTCTTACTATATTAATACTCTTGTCAAATTTTTCTTTTCAGAATAAGAGGATTACATAAAAAATATTATATATTTTTAACAGTGATCTAACCAGAAAAAACGGGTATGTATCTAGCTTTTGGTAAGTCGACAACATGTTTTACTATTAATATCAAATTTGAGGTGTTTCAATTATATTACCATATCATCATGTTCAAAGAAACTAACCAAAAGAACCGCCATATAGATAGATCATAATGTAGAGCATTTTTATAAGGAAGAAAACAGTAATTGGATTGCATTTTTTTTTTGAGTAAAAATTTCACGTTCCTGGTTTAAATTTTACATTAATGTATGATAAATTGGAGACGCCACACTTTTAACCTTACTAGGCATAGTGCTGATACATTATTACTACCATAACATATTTCTACGTTTACTTGTCTCTTTCTAATATACAATATACAGGATTTTGACTAATGGTTGGTGCATCTTATTTTTCAACTTGACGTGACACCAATTTCAATTTGGCGATGGGAGTGATTTCAACATTGCGCGTGATGAAAATTAGAATGGACGACAATGTTTTATGCATGCCCTTATTTCATTTCAATTTTGTGACATGATTTTTATAAAAGAGATTCCATTTTCTTTTTATTCTTCTGAATATATATAGTAATGATGATTTTTTTGACATCTTTTGGCTTCTACAATGAAAATAACATATATTGAATGTATTTACTAGCTTCGTTATGATTAGTTTACCAACTCCATGTTGAACATTTCGAAATGGCAGAAAGGTTTTTGTCAAAAAAAACACTGGCTAAGGTAAAATTTCTACTCTTATAAAAATCATGTATAAATGAAACAATACGGTGAAAAATTGTTGTTTTATTTAATATCTCCATTGAACACAGCGTCCGGTCGGACATATTTGTTCGAGACAGATCAGAAAAGCATAGAGTTTAGAAAAAACCCTACCGGGATATAGGGAATATGTCAAAAGAAGGGTGTAAATGGGAGCATAAAATAAAGTTAAACAAAATGATTGTTAACTAAATAAGCTTAAGGGGCTTAACTAGTTAAGAGGGGTGGATTAGATATTCTAGCAACATCAAAGGACGTCAGCCATCCACTGTTACGAAAAAAATGTGCGACTGTGTGCTTAATATGATTATCTAGCCAATTAATTGTCTGTAGGCAACGATTCCGTTGGCAATGTGCTCTTTTTTTGTTCGGGTAAAGAAATATAAGTCGGGTCCCGGAGGTGTATAGGATCAGTTGGGTTGAAGTCATATAGTATTGGGGTGTTTGCTTTCCTAAGTAATAACGAAACACTTGTGAGATACTTTGTATGAACGAGTAGGCCTAAGATATTTCTCGCCGGGTACGAGATATCGATTATGCGATTTGGATTAATTGTTAATGATCGTAAATACTGACGTATTTCAGAACGGAGGAGTCTCTTACGACAAGGGATAAGAACATATTGGAAACGTTGGGTATTCGGATGGTTTCCGAAAAAACTGTGCCGCCTCCGGAAAACTTGGCGTACCTTTGTTTTTTGTTTGTGTAATGTTGTTTGCATCATGTGATATAAGTTTCCCTTTTTCGTATTTTTCGTTTTGTTTTGGTGTGTTGGAAGCGGTTTTTGTTTGCGGTCCTATCTCTTGATTATGAGGTCTCTTCGAGTTACTACTGACGAGATCATTTGTTTTACTGATACGCATTGCCTCTTGTACACTATTTCTTTTGTCAAGAGACACAGAGGATTTTACAGGTTGTATATTAGAAGAGGCCTTTGTTGGTGTAGTTAATGTGGTTAGTGATTTTGATTCTCTCTGTTTAGGTATTTCTTGGGCTGATTTTTGTTGGGAAGCTAGTGTTGGAGTCGGTGCAATTGAGACGCTATTAACTATGTGTGTCGTGAAGTTTTGGTTGTTATGTTCTTTTGGTTTGTTCTTTTTGATAGGAATTTTCTCCAGTTCAAGGATTCGAGCTTTAAGCCGTTCGATTTCTTTTTGTTGAGAGGCAAACGCCTTACGGTAAAAGTAAGTATCCTTCTGAGCTTGGTGTACTTTGCTGTATAGTATTTTGGTTTTTATTTCATTTGATGTATAGAAGATAGATTGGGCTTTCTTCAAGTGCTAGTTTTTGTTCTTTGAGTGGCATGAATGGAAAGTACTACTTTTATGGTAATTTTTAATAAAAGTGTTGTAAAACGGAAAGAACCTCCCTTTTGCATTTAAATGAAACAATACGGACTTTTTTGTTTGATCCGTTGATGCCAATTTTATTTGATAAAACCACAAAAGGAAGACCACGAGAAAATCCACCAAAAGAAGTCAAGAATTCCAGAGGTATGCTACCATGATTGTACCATCATATATTTCACTAATATTATACTGCTGTTTAAAAGAGCCTTGCCTAAAATACAGTGATATCCAGATCGTTCAGCTTATTGTTTTAATTGAAAATGCGACACTCAGTGCAGTTGCATCTATTCGTATCGCTATTATGCCTACGCTTTCTGCTCAAAATTATTGGAATCGTTTTAACAACTACAAGCCATATTTACCAAGTCAAATGAAAAAATCGAAGGAAAGGGCAGCTATATTGACAAACGAACAAACTGTAACACAACAAAAACTTTATGAGGAAGATCTAACTGCAACAATAATGGAAGCACAAGCTATGCTTTGGAAGAATTATGACGTACCAATCACACAAAGTGGTTTTCAAAGGTGTCTGGTAAAAATATGCGGTTTGATTATGAAAAAAATCTACAATAACACCAAAAGCCTGTACATTACCTGAAACCATCAAGAAACGGGTAAACTGGGTCCGTGATATCAACGAAAAAGTTCTCGATTTTACAAGCTGCATGTTTATAGTTGAAGCAGGTTTCAACTTACACATTAAACGTACATTTGGATGCTAGAAAAGAGAACAACCGGCTAAAGTGGTGTTACTATAATCGTGGCATAAACATCCCAATTCTGAGGGCTATTCCCGCCGAAGGAGTGTTAAACCTTTCTTTGCAAAAACCACAAGCTGTAGTTGATTCTAGGAAGCGTAAATTACAAGATAGTGAAGAAAGGATAGAATCCAGAGTTGGTACGCGAGCCGATCATTTTGCACAGTTTTTGGAAACTGCAATGGACGTTTTGGGGGAAAAAAATGAATAGCCCGGCAAGACGGTGGTAGTGGATAATGCAAGTATCCATCATGCAAAGAACGTAAAAGAAGCAGTGGAAGACCTTGGATTCAAATATTGTATCTACCTCCCTTCCTTAATCCAATTGAGGAATTCTAGTCAAAGCGTTAAGCAGGTGTTAAACGAGAGCTTTTAACAAAAGATGATAGTTTGACTCCACAAATCATCAACTCAGCTTTTTTTATTACTCCAAGCGATTGCCAGGAATGGATTCGACACTCGAAATTTTTTCTGCACAATGTATCATGGAGGAACCAATGCTATAACAATATTTTTGGTAATTATATCCTAGTGAATAACTGTTGGATTGAAATAAATATATGATATATGATATTGAATAAATAAATACATTCATGCCAAAAAAGAATTCTGTCTGTGCCAAAATAAAAATGGTGTGTCAAAACATTGTCGTCCATTCTAATTTTCATCATGCGCCATGTTGAAATCACCCCCATCGCCCAATTGAAATTGGTGTCACGCCAAGTTGAAAAATAAGATGCACCAACCATTAGTCAAAATCCTGTGTGTTAACTGGGATACTGTTTTTACGATCCAACTTTTTTTTATTCAATTGGGTAATTTTATAAAAAAAAAGATGGACGCGAAAAATATGATAGTAACTAGGTTACTGTATATTTTTTCTAACCTTTTTTTTAATCGTCATCTAAATTATCAAGAGTAGGTATTAATTGTAGGAAAAATGAAATCTCACACTATTAATTAATTACCATTTTTCAATTTTTATGATAACCAAGTAGATATCATGAATTTTTATATATAACGGTTACAAATTTAGGTGATATGCTTCATTGGCTGGATTACGTCGCTTCATTAGGGATCACGTTGCTTCATAGGCTGGATCACGTAGCATAGTGGTACTGAAAACAAATGCATAATGCTGGATCTTGTTATATGGAAGTATCATGAATTATTATGTGTAACCATGCAAAAATCATAGTGTGGGAAGTCATTATATGATGTGTTTGAGAGTTGTGATAAATGAATTTCCCAACAATTCTTAACAAAAATCCATCCCACAATAGGAATAGTGTGTTATTATTTATTATTGTCATAAGGCTCCATCAGTATAACTTCGGATCGTTGGATTCCGCGGTCTCACCTTTTACCAGACGGAAAAATGCGGGACTTTGTTTGCATAATATATAACACGTATGCATAAACAAAAAAAAACTCTGAATGGAAAGAGAGCCAACAAATGATGCAACTCTTTCTTTTGCTTTTCACTATTGTGGGATTTTATCCCTGTATCATATATAGTCAACCACAATATGATGAAGATGCTACATTTTATATGACAGTTTCAAATAATTCATTACAAGAAAAAAGGACCAACTATGGTAATACATAAATAGGTTTAGAAAATATATAGAATCGACAGTATTGCGTTGTTCTCGCACGAAAATTAATAATCAATACGTATATATCATGCCATAGATGTAAGCGCTTTAGCGCCTGGCTACAATGTTGTTGGAGAATCAATCAATACAAAATCAGGTTTTGAAATCCCTTTGTCTATAAGATCAGGTTCGAGGGATTCATTTGGTAAAACCATCAAAGAATTGGTTGTACAAGTTGATTACGAGACTGAAGATCGGCTCCATGTCAAAGCAAGTATTATTATTAAATAAAAAAATGGATGATTTATCTTTTATTATAGTGATGACAAGTATTACCTTAGACAAATAATAGTAACTAAACATTTTATAGATTAGCGATAAAGATCAAAAACAGGTACCTGTACCTGATTCACCACTGGGATTAACACGACCTAAACCAGATGGACCTCATGACAATCCAAATTATCGGTTTTCCTATTCAAATGAGCCATTTAGTTTTCAAGTCATTCGTGTCAGTGATGATGTTGTATTATTTGACACGACAGATTATCCTTTGGTGTTTGAAGATCAGTATTTGGAATTGACAACAAAGGTACCAGAAGATGCTAATATTTATGGGTTCGGTGAAACACCATTACAGTCTTTCCGACGGAATAACAAAAGGGTACGTGAAATCTTGGAATAAGGGAGTTTGATCAACTGTCCTTGGGGAAAAGAAATTTTTCTCTTATTTGTTTAAATACTTATATATAATAGAATATTACAACCGTATTTGCACGCGACGCTGCATGCCCGTAAGAAGAAAAAGGGGGATATATATGTGGGAAATGATGAATTTGATAATAAATAGATTAAATATTATATATAAACTCTATCATGTTAGATTCAACGAAAATATATACGGAGCTCATCCAATGGCAACGGAAATTCGTGATGGGAAGGCACATGGCATGCTTTTATTGACTGCCCATGGATTGGATATTTTCAATGTCCAAGGTCGAATCACTTTTAAAACTATTGGTGGTGTATTTGAATTTTACTTTTTTATCCCAAAAGACAATAAGCCAAACTCGGTTGTACACGCCTTTACAGAATTGGTAGGAAAACCAATGATGATCTGTAAGTTTACTGTAATGTTTATGACTTATATATTTACCTATGCTCTTATACTGATGTATCTCTTTTCTATTATATATACCAAAGCCCATTGGTTCCTTGGATTTCAACACTGTAGATGGGGATATAACGATATTATGGATGTTGAAGAAGTTGTACAAAAATACAGAAAGCATGGTATTCCACGTAAGTATTTTATATGAATTCGTTATTATTCCAATAACATTATATCTTGTTTATTTTTGTAAATACTCACACCCAAAATTATACATATAGTGGAAGTCAATTGGGTGGATATTGGTAAGAAAATAAAGGAATCAAATAGAGATAAGGTGGATTGGTATATAAAACAAATTAATTAATTCTTTTATTGGTCTTGATAATTTGATAGATTATATGGATACGTTTAGAGATTTTACATTTGATCCAATTCATTTCCCAGAGGAAAGAATGAAAAAAATGAGTGACAGTTTACATGAAAACAAGCAACGCATGGTACTAATGGTTGATGCTGGTAAAGCGTACAGTAGCGATTATGGACCATTTATTCGAGGAGAAGAACTTGATGTGTTCATGAAAAATCCAGGTATATATAAAAATATGCAATACCTTTATATAGTAAAAGTAGAAAGATTCTTTAAGATTATTTGCATTCTAACTTTTCTTCTTTTTTATCTATCCATATCATTTATATATAGACGGATCTTATTTTGTTGGTGAAGTATGGCCCGGTTATACGGTTTTTCCTGATTGGTTTCATCCAAATGCAAGCTTATATTGGGATTATGAAATTGCATCGTTCATGAGTAGATTAGAGGTATTTATTATCCGTTACAAATATAAAAGTTCTCTTTTTTTCCTATTATTGATTATTCCCTATCGATTTATACTGAATAATCCACTCCTTTTTTTCCGTGCTATTTATCAAGTTGGACGGATTATGGATTGACATGGATGAACCTTCAAGCTTTTGTTTGGGATCTTGCGGATCGGGTAAAATGGATGTACTACCGCCAAGCTTTGAACCATGGACATTGCCCCAAAAACAACAGGACTTGATGCACGCATATGAAGAAAAAGCATTGAATGAATTAGCGAAAACACTAAATCCAAAAGAGACACGTAACTTGCTGTATCCAAAATATGTCATCAACAATAAAGGTGGAAACTTATCAGAAAAGACAGCAGCAATGATTTCTTATCATTATGGAGATATTCCACATTATGATCTTCATAACATTTATGGTCATGCCGAATGCAGTACAACTCGAAATGTAAGTATAAGTATATACCTATGAAACGGATCCTCCTGTTCTATCGTCTTTGTTATAATGTATAAAATATAATTAACAACTCGATTTTGGTTTACAATGTCATCCTATAGGCAATGTTAAAATATAAACCCAATGAACGTCCATTCATTATCAGTCGTTCGACATTTTCAGGGCATGTATATATTATAGACATAAAAGTAGTAGTTATGCTATACGATTTATATGTAGAATTATTAATAAATAATATGCATATAATATAGATCCGGTCATTACGCAGGACATTGGGCAGGTATGATAGTGTAAATCATGAATAAGAAAAACGAATTGAGGAACAATTTTGGATATATATAATAACTAATTCTCAAATACATATATATAAGGCGATAATTGGTCCTATTGGGAATATTTGAGGGCTTCGATCATTGAATTATTCAACATTCAAATGTTTGGAATTTCTTACAGCGGATCGGATATATGTGGATTTAACGGTAACACAACTGAAGAATTATGTACTCGATGGATGCAACTTGGAGCATTTTATCCGTTTGCTCGTAATCATAACGGTATATATAAATATACATTACAAGGAAAATTTATACATGTTCAATAATTTCGTCATTAACAAATATTATACTTTTTTATACCAACAATAGTGAAAAATACCATATCCCAAGAACCTTATCAATGGGAATCTACAGCTGAAGCAAGCCGTAAAGCCCTCAATGTTCGTTATACATTATTACCATATTTGTATACACTTTTTGAAGAATCACATCGTCTTGGTACCGGTGTATGGCGCCCACTTGTATTTGAATATCCTGAAGTTCATTCGTATCTCATCAATGACGAACAAATTTTGATTGGTACTGATATTCTCTTGACACCTGTCGTCACTGAAAATGCTATATCCGTTCGAGGACAATTCCCAACTGGTCATACTTGGTATGATTGGTACACATACAAGCCTATTTCTTCTTCATCTTCTTCCAATGATAATGATCCAACGGAAGAATGGATTACTCTTGATGCTCCACTGACTCATATTCCTGTTCATATACGTGGTGGAGCTATATTACCTCTCAAGGATCCTAAAATGGTGGTTCAAGATACATATGCTACACCTTACACATTACTGATAGCCTTGGATGATAAAAGAATTGCTGAAGGGCGATTATACATTGATGATGGTCATTCTGTAGAACAACCAAGAATTTCTGATATTCTTTTCAAAATGGATGAAGATCAACAAATCCTTCGTGTGGATGGTACATTTGATTACCCTCAAGCTGAAAAATTGGAAACAATCAAAATCATTGGAAGCCACGCTTCATGGACACGAGCTATCTATGATGATGGGGAGGAACTTGAATTAGACACTATTAGTAAGAATGGAAAAGGCGATGTAATAATATTAGAAAATGCGAATATTGATCTGACTAATGGACCCTTTACCATTAAATTCCAATAATTTTTTTTCCTTTTTCTGGAAATTTTTTTACCTCCCTCCTTCCTCCGTTTTTCTTCTTTTTCTTATTCTTCGTAAAAAAAATAAAATGTCGACAAATATAACTATAAATGAAATTTTAAGTATGAGAAAAGTGCATTATTGGCCTATTTAAAGTTAATTTTCTAATTCATTCATGCGTAAAGAAGTGGAATATAAGCACTAAAAGATTGATGAACACCTATTTTATTGTGTAGCACTTGCAAAAGAAGCCATGGCTTTGGTGGATGCAAAAGAAAATCCATCTCATATTTTACCATTACTCAAACGCATTTTAACAAAGGCAGAAATGATTCAAGAACTATTAGACCTTTCTGAAACAGATATCGAAAAGCTTGAACAATATGGTAACTTTATTAAAAATGATCGTGTTTTGACATTGATAAAATACGCTATATTTGTACATGAAATTAAGTCGACTGTCTATTCTTCTGCTCGTGATTAGGAAGTGATTTATGGTATAATGCAATTAATATGAATCATTTGGATCCATCATTACCAGCACCCTTTGAAGTGATTGCCACATGTATTATAAAATTGGCTTCTTTTTTTAATGATAGATGTAAATAAAGAATTAACATGTTATTGACTCTTCTTTTTTTCACTATAATATTTAAATAGTACGAGAAATTGGATATAGGATGACGAGACCTGCTATGGAATCGTACACGGGTTCTTCATATAAATGTAATATATACTATTATACTACTATTGGGATTTTTTCTATATATCTATGCAGCCGTACTTTATCTTTGCTCTAACAAAGTAATTGAATAAAAAAAAATACTTTCTATTATACAAAAATATAGTTTGGATATACCAATTTGAAATGGCGAATGCCCTTGGTAAAGCATGGACAGGTGATGTAAAATTTGAGTCTACTTGATGTACGGCCCAATGCTTCTATCTCTCCAAGAAGCACGACATATAATACTTTTTTTTTCATCTTTTATTAGACAGCGGAAACTATGATCGTGCTGCTGCTGCTTTTAATGATGCCGAAAATGTTTGTGTTGTATAATATATTGGATTTTCACCAGTTATAAGAAAATCAACCTTACAGTTTCTCTTTTTGTCCATTCTAGCATAATGCACAGCTGGAAACCTTGGGTCCTTTAGTTGAAATGGATAAAGTGATGCTTCAAGTAAGCAGTCGTATGAAACTTTACATGTTTAAAGCAGAGCTCGTATGTTTACGTTTCATATTTATTTTTTAAAATATATTAAAAAACTGGATGATCTTTTTCTTAATGGTAATTCAATGTAATTTTTTTATAATAAGGAAACTCGCCGTGGCAATTGGGAGTATGCAAAAGAGAAATACACTGAAGCCGTCGGTAAGTTCAACAAGTATATAATGATGTGTATAAACAACATGAAATTAAAATTCAATGGTATTTTACATCAACCTCAATTTGCATTTTTTTAGACTATTGCCTCAGCAATAGACAAATTATTGGCAATGAAAACCACATCAAGGTAGTATAGCAAAAAAAAAAAAACATAAGAGTGAAATAATAACTTTCCATTATTGCCACTATCGATCAAAATTCTAACATATTATTATATAGAACAGATTCTTGTGCCAAATTGGCATTTCTATTAGTCAAAAAATGTTAAATGATTCTAAACCTGAAAACTGTTTAGAATTAATTGCCCAAATCTTTTCACAGTTGAAATTTGAATCTTGTAGCGAAAAGTTTATAGTAAGAAAAGGATATGATAATATTGCTAATAGAGATAGTTGGGAACGCACGTTAAGTAAAGTAATAATAGACATTATATAATATTAACCTGATTGCCTATAAAATTGTTTGTACATTTAAGAAAATGGTCCTAGAAACCATAGGTAAGGGAAAAAATGTATACCCTATTTTTTTCTTCATATATAACAACATGTAATTCCTTTTTTTTTTCGTTATTGTTCCTAACCAGTAATGTGTTATTATTATTTAGCTCATGCTACGTTGAATGTGAACGCCACATCATTGGCACCTTTGTTAGAAACCACTTTGATTGAACTTCTTCAAAACATTGCCACTACTTTTTCGGTAACACTGCTTAATTCTCTGATATAGTCTTATTGAAGTTTACAACATGGTATAATAGTCATAATAGTTTCAACTGATAAAAACATACAATGAAATAATTTTTCTTGTTCCAGAATATCCGAAGTACCAAGGAATATAATTTGGCTAAATTAGGTGTTTTATCCAAAAACGAGTTCTTTCATAAACAAGGATCAGATAGCAGTATTATACTTGAAATTGGTAAAAAAAAATGGATGCGAGAAGTAGCTTTTTGTATATATAATTTTATATAACATATTTTTTATATATTCTTTTTTTGTATAGCTTATTTTGAAGCAATGGAAAACTTTCCACTTCATTCACCATCGCCTTGGATATCCTAGTAAGATTTTTTTTCTTTTTTGAACTAATCCTACTCTCCCATAATAAGCATAATTTTTCAAAAAAAAAAATATTGATCTCACATTTACAATGTCAGTCTTGTTACTTTGGCGCGACTGATGTTTGGTTCCTTAAGGTATTATACATACGCATTCATTTATAACTTATATCCATCATTTTAATCACTAAATATGGAAGTGGGTCAACATTATCTAATGCTTATAATAATTACAATTTTCAGCATAGAGACAATCACGGATGGACTTGATATTGTATTACAAAGGTGTCGACCTGCGAATTTTGACCAAGACACTGATATGGATAAAGATAACAACAACAGTGAAACAATATCACCACCCATTATTGATATAGGGAAACTTTATCAAATCAAGCTGTTTATATTAACTGAAGCTGTAAACCACTACTATTATCCCGACTCTTCTGCCGAAACATCTTCTACACCATCAACAACAAGGATAACAGCTGATGTTGTTGAATCCATTGGGAAATCATTAAATAAGACAGTTACTGGTAACCACCATAAATTATCTCTTTGTACAATTTTTTTCAATATTATAGATAAGAGAAAAAAACATTTACATATCTACTAATTTATGAACGTCAATAATACTACCTATTACATATGGTTGAAATAGAACTATTTATGGATAAAAACGAAATTAACCCTATGGATTTTACAGTTTATCAAATGGTATGCACCTAGCTATATGAGCCAAAAAGTTTATTAAACACTATGGTGTTGCTGAAGTGGCAATAGTGTTTCAAAAAAAAAAGAAAGATATGTAGACAAAAAAAAAAAATCTTGTAATTTATCATTTTTGTTTCTAGATATTATGGAGGGCTGCTGATACATTTTATGAAGTAAGTGAGTTACTTTTTTATTATTACAATCAATGTATAAACAAATAATTTGCATATATACAGAGAGCTAATCACCATTGATTTTTTTTGGGGGGGGAATGAATCATGGGTAATGAAAATAACATAATAATCTAGAATCAAGATTATGACAACGCTTTAGAGTGGTATAAACAAACTCGAACCCTATCCATGCCATTGTTTAAAGGCAATAAAAATGGTCTCGTACTTGCAAGACAATTAGCCCAGTGTTATGCATTGGGTTGTCAACTTGACAATGCATTAGATTGTTTATCAGAAGCAATGGAAGATTGTTCTGAGCATTGTACTGCTGTGGACTACTTACTCAAAGCTGATATTTACATTAAAAAAGGCGATGAAAATAATGATGACTATAACGTTCTTCAAGGTACCCCATCCTTTCTTCTTATTATAAATATCCTTCAATACGCAAAGCTCGTGTTTTACATGTAAAAGATATTTCTTACATATGCTTGTCTTTTAGTTTTATTATGTATGGAAAAACTTCAAAAATCGAATGGGTTTACTTTTGATATGAATTTAGGGTTAGCCTCTGCTGTAATCAAGGTGGGTGGGTTTTATAATTACCAATCCTTTGATGTTTTCTTTTCTTTAAAATCATAGAAACACTAGCAATATTTTTTTTATTAAAGCTACATTTTTTTCAAGTCATCATTATCATCCAAAGGAAAAAAAGTTATATTACACAAGATTATTGAAGAATCAGTAACATTTTTAACGAAGGCTCAAGACATAGAAGTTCTTAATTCTACTCGTATTATCCAAATTCTTTGGATTCTACGGTAAGTATCATATCTATAACAAACGAAAAGATAAAATTGATATTTCGATAAAATATTTAAATACCTATTTATACCTTTTATTAATAGTTGGATTGTGTGTACGAGTAATTCAACTGTACTTCAAAATCGAAATTTAGGGTAAGAACCATTCATAACATGAGCTCCACCACTAAAAAAAACACTTACAAAGAAAAATACTATTAGAGAGGAAATGGCGGAAAATATTCAAGAGATTTGTGAAGCAATCAATCAAGGTAAAAACACAAAAATTGATTTACAGGAGTTCATTCACTCACGCTTACCCTGAATTAAATATAAAACAGCATCTGAACTTATATGCAAATCCGTGGCAGAAAGTACGGATGATGGCCCCTCAACTGAATTACAATCTTTATCCGAATGGTTTATAAGTGCGGGTAAAATTAAATTATTTAATTCCGAGAAAAAATAAAAATCCCACTATTAACCTGTACGTGTTATTATATCAGCATGGAATTTGGGATTACAATGTTGTGAACGTGAGATGAATTATCAAGGATGTCAGTTCCTGTTATCTGCAGGCAAGGTAGTAAGAATAAATATGTAATGATTATTTTTCACCTTTATTATTTAACTTACTTGATAGAAATAATAGCTTATCCAACTCACTGGAAATTCCGAAAATATGGATGATCGTGAACGTATCAGTCTATTCATGTGTATTGTTGCAAGACAATTATCTGGCAACGGTCAAGTAAGTAGTAGTAACAATGGAAAAAAATTTGCCAGATTGAAGAATAAGTTAGTTATAGTAAAAAGCATCCTAAACCATTATCCACTTTATTCCAGGTTTCTGATCATCAAGAAATCATATCAATTGCACAGAAATTAGCAATGACATCAAGCAATAACTACGATGACGAAGAGGTAGTTACTTCTAGCCCGCATAGTAATACTAGCGAATTACGTCCACCAAGTAATAAGCAAGAAGCATTTAATGGATTACTTCAGATATTTCAAGTGGAAGCGTTAGTATCATTAGGTAGATTGGAAGAAACTATCAAAATCATCGAGAATTGTTGTAAAGCTGCATTCAATTTATACCACTTATCACTTTGTGAACGAATTGCTGGTATGCATTTATAATTTCACAAGTTTTTTTTTTAAAGAAAAAAATCTGTTGTGTAACGATAAACATTCATGCTCTTTATTTTATTAGAATCTGTTCTTCAAAGCCAGCATTGTTCAAAACAAGGTATTTCATTTTTCTCACGCGAGATTTTTTCATATTTACCTTATGAATTTCTTGGGGGGAAAAGAAGCGCTCATATAATTATTAATTTTATTAGATGCGCTTAAAGTACTTGAGGTAACATAAATCTAATATTCTATGAACTATCAATTTATCATTATTAATAAAATGATAAAAAAAAGTGTATTATTTCTTTATATCAAAAACAATATCCAGAACAAGGGCAACAGGAAGATCCAGCTTCTAGACCTTTTATTGAACGTTTCAGTAAATGGAATCGATTATGGGTATCTACAGCCATGGTGGTAAGTAAAGAAACGGGATTTCAATGCTTTGAAGAAACATGCCATCATTTGAAACAACGTGGTTCCTTAGTGAGTATCCACTCCTATTACTTTTAGTACTATGATAATATAGAAAAAAGTATTGTTATTAACCTGGTATTTTACTATAATCAAAAAGGGCTATCCCGAGAGTGAACTGTACTACTTGGTTGTTGTAACTTGGAACGAGGGCATCACATGGTTCCAGTAAATAATAATAACTTTTTCTTTCAAAATGGATTATGGGTCCTCGTCATTTTTCCCAAGCATAAAAAAAATTAACACAGTCTGATGATTTTATTATTATTATTATTTTGATCAGCGCCAATGACAACAATCGCGCTAGCGCGTGGTGTAAACTGGCATTTGATTTGTTATCCTACTTTAATGATACAAATCAAAGGGATACGTTAAAGCATAAGGTTGGTTTATATATCTTTTATTGTTCAATTGGTTATAAACCATCTTATTCTAATTACAAACACTTCTTTAGTTAACTCAAGCTTATAACAAAATGACTTGCGCATAAGAATAATGATGTCATGATGATGAAGGGATTTAGCATATATAAACATGGGTTTCAGAAAAAAAAGAAATATCTATATAACAAATATACATGGGAGAAAAATAAATCCAAGTATAAAAATAATAAATTCTGTTATTGAACTTGTTTCTTTTTATCATATTTTTCACACATTTTATAATCGAACTTCTTTAACTATTAAAAAAACATGGTTATTCTCGGACATTATTTGAATAAAAGGACACTTCCAAAAGAAGTGGTTCCTTTAGTTACTTTTGTCAGTGCTGCTCTTACAGGTAAAATAAACAACTAAAGTGGAGTAGAATCGTGTGTCACAAAAAAAAAATAAGATGTAAAAAACGCGTGGATTAATTAATGATCGTTATAAACTAGTTGGCATGGTGACAGGAGTCAGAAAGATCCTTCACGATCCTGATATCAGACGTCAAGGTCATCAACAAGCTCATCCCAAGTAACAATTAAACCTATCTTTGACAATGATGAAGATGTTGCTCAGCACAATAATAATAATAGTAGTAGTAGTAGTAGTAGTAGTAGCTATTTTCAACTAGTAGTAAATTCTTTCCATTTTATGTACATATGTATATATATATATTTTTATGAATAATATATGAACAATTTTTAACATTTCTCCAAATGTTCTGTTAAAAGATGCATGTTTATTATGGAAAGGTTGCTTATTTTTAAACGTTAGATAAAAAAAAATGTAACAGAAGAACATTCATTAAATTCATTATTTTCTATTAATAATGAAGGACAAAAAAAAAAAAAGTAAGGTGATGATGAAACTTCTTTTCTTGGTAAAGAACATCAATGTGGATCTTCAGCAATCCCATCTACTACTACTTGTATTTCTTGTTAGCCTTGTTTATATATTTAAAAGTACCAGAATCTATTATGACATTTATTTTAGAAATACAATGGCCGATAGTTCGGACCCCATACTAAATGTAATAAGGTTATGAAATTAAAAGCTGCGACAAGTCTATTACGCAATGCATGTAAATCTTATTCTTCTACATGGTAAACGAAGTTACAATTTTAATAAAAAGAGATGCAAAATGTAAGTAATAAAATGCAACACAAAAAAAGAAGAACCATATTTGTTATCTTTGACAACTCATAACCAATCCCATCTTTGATTGATATCATATAGATAAAGGTTATTCTTTCATTGTTAGTGGTGGGAAGGTAAAGGCGTGGTTACTCCATCTTTTTAAGAAGAATGACACATTTTGATATATATGTATATATACTTTACTACGTAGTTGTAAAAAAGTAATAGTAGTTAACCATAAACAACGTAAAGGAATGCCTTAAAAGGAAAGTGTATAACAAGATCCTTTTTGCTCATGCATCTTCTTTCAATTTCATTGGTGCATGTTTCTAAGGGTGATTTGGATTTATGGGGGGCTAATTTTTTTTTTATTGACTCAGTCAAATCATTCAAGATGTGTGTATGTGTGTGTAACAAACCAACCTTTTGCAGAAAAAGTCTTTTTGAAAGGGCCCAAAAAAAAAGTGGGGGAGAAAATAATAATCAAGAAGAAGATCATTTCACTTTTTTTTTATTGTTTAAATGGAAATTTTCATATGAGTATTATTATATCCAAAAAAAAATGGTTCTGTTTTTATTTTCATTATCTATTGTTATGGTGATCATGATGGTTTGATTTCACAAATTAATAAGAGTTGGATGATGACTGAAAAGATATTAGTAAAACGAATGACACTTTTGCTTGCTATTTGATTGATAATAACCCCGCAAATCCAATTCGTTCATTTATACATACAAAAATGTTATTCAAAATAAAAAAGCATGTAGAAATTTGATCATAAATAAGGAGAAAAAACTTTATACCCAAGGTTTTTCTTTTTTTTCTAATATGATGATGATGATGATGATGATGTATACTTTTTGTTTATAATATAAGTATAGTTACAGAGAGGAGAATAATAGTTTTTTTTTGGGTGGGGGTGGAAGGAGAAAAAAAAAAGGTAGGGGAGTATGAAAAAAAAGCACACACACACAATCACACAGCTAAATAGTCCATTGTCGTTGGCTCTTCTATTTTTTTCTATTTTCTTTCTTTCTCTCTCTTAAGTAAAAAAAAAAAAGATCCGTCATTATTTGAATACTTCTTTACCTTCTTTCTTTCCTCCTCTCTCTTTCTCATATATTAAAAAGACAATATTCGTATAAATGCCTATTGAAGGTTCTTCCAATGATCATTATGTATTTCTTGATAAAATAGGTGATGGCGCGTTTGGTCAAGTATTTCGTGCCAGGGACAAGATCACTCGACAAATTGTAAGAATATTATTCATGCAAAACCACATCATTTATATATTTATTAACATTATTATATATAATAAAATAGGTGGCTATAAAAACAGTAAAACATAAATCCTTAAAAGTCGAAGATACAACAGACTATAGTCTTCGTGAATATAGATCACTAAGTCAACTCGATCAACATCCCAACATTGTACAACTTTATAAAACTTTTGTTGCTTCTGACGACGAACTTCATCTTGTCATGGAATATGTTAATGGTGGAAACTTATATCAACTCATTCACCAACGATCTATACCATTTGATCATTCTGACATTCGTCGAATATTGTATGTCTTTTTTTTTTCTTCTTTTATTCCCTTTATAGAAATATATCAAATGAACAATCAACACCAACAAACGCATCTTATTAAAAATAATACTAATTTTTTTTTAAAATAATAATAATAATAATAATAAACAATTAGTCGTCAAATATTACAAGCACTTGAACATATTCATAGTCAAGGCATTTTTCATCGAGATCTTAAACCAGAAAATATTCTTGTCTCTTATTTACCATCAGGTGAAAGTATCATCAAACTGGCCGACTTTGGATTAGCGCGACCCATTGGTAGTAAAGGACCCTATACGGATTATATTTGTACACGATGGTACCGAGCACCGGAAATCCTGTTACGAGCACGTAAATACTCTTATCCAGTGGACTTGTGGGCTGCTGGCACATTGTTTGCTGAACTCATCACATTAAACCCGCTCTTTCCCGGCAATACCGAAGTTGACCAATTATACCGCATTTGTGCTGTCCTGGGAAGTCCCGGAAAATCTTCTGCCATACTTACGCGTCGGACTACCACTCTTACTAAACAACAACAACCTGGAAAACCAAGCCCTGGATTTGCTCGTCGTCGATCTTCTGCTGCTGCTGCTTCTCCTATCTCCATGAGTCCATTGTCTGCTTCTTCTTTTCCACTAAGCCAGTCTCCACCGTCTGATATGATGTCCTTTTCAGCTCCATCAGCAGCATCCCCATTACAACAAAATCAAAAAAATGATAATGAATGGCGTGAAGGTGCAAAAATGGCGAATCGAATGGGGTTTTCTTTTCCTCAGGTAAGTTTCTATACATAAATGCTCTTTAAAGGAAATAAAAAAAAACCGAATGACGAAATGATGGTGTACAAAAAAAAAAGAAAAAAAAAACAAAACAAAACAAAACAAAAAAAACGGAGTTTATTAATTAATCCTTCGTCATCATCATCCTACAAAATTCTTATCCATATTTTATCATCTTATTCTTATTTTTTTTTCCCATTCAATATATTGAAACATGAATAGATACCTGGTACACCATTAGAAAATGTATTACCAACAGCATCTCCTTCCATGATTGATTTAATTCGAAAATTCTTATATTATGATCCTCAACGACGGATTCAGGCTTCTGAAGCATTACAACATCCATTCTTCCATGAAGATAAACGACGACCGCGTGATGAAGAACTCTTATTGAGAAAAGACAACACAAAACGGCTGAGAATGGAAGAGATTGAAGCAATTGATCTGCTGACTACCCCCAATGTGCCTCTTCAAGTATGTCCAGATTGGGATATGTTTCACCATCATTCTCACCATCACCACCCACATCATCATCCTCATCAGTATCACAACAACAAAACGCATCACAATAGCAGCCCATATACAACCACTGGTACTACCACAACTACAACTACTACAATTACCCCAATAACTACTCGATCTACTACAAGTACTGCATTGATACCCTTTCAACAACATTTGGATACTGTTATCCATTATGGTAAACAACTCACCACTTGGCAACAACAGCAGCAACAACAACAACAAAGTAACCATAAACCTTATTTCAACAATAACCATCATAAACGTTCATCAGAAACCTTGTACAGTAACCATTCTTCTATAAATTCAATTTCATCACCTTTTCCAACTCTTACAACTACCACAACTGCAGTAACACCTACCCATGCATTAGCAGAATCAGCATCCACATCTACAGAAGAAAGGTATGATCCAGTTAAATTACTTCTTCATTTATATATCTTCTATATACTTAATATAAGTATGAATTTTTTTTTTTAAAAAAAGAAACTAACCTACATATATTTTATGTGTCTAATAGTGATTACAATAGGCTTAGTGGCTGGCCATGGTTAAAGGTCTTGTAAATATTGGTTAAATTGCTTTGTAAAGTTTATATATATAAATTCAAACATCCTACTACTTCCCCTCTCCCTTATTATTTTTTTTTATATCATCACCAAAGTCTTTTCTACTTTTTTTTTCCCTTTGTTATTAAACCAACTATCGGTTTTTATTTTAATTTATATATAAATTGATACCCTTTTTTTTTCTTTTTCTTTTTTTTTTCCTTTTTCAAACTTTCTTTTTTTAATCATATTCATAAATTTGCTTTGTTTCTTAAAAAAAAAGAATAATATATCAACTCTAATCATCATAAGTAAAACAAAGCATCATCAATATTATAATAAATGTTATTACAAGAAATAACATGGCGTCAGGCACGTATACGAAAATTGGAGCAACAATTACAAAAAATTCAACATGAATTAAACTCATTGGACCATGAACACTGTGAAACGGAACGTCAGTTGCATTTAATTGATAAACAAGATATTTGGGTTTCTGCTGATGAACATCATATCATTTCTCATTATCGTCACTTGATTTCCAATCAACTTTATCGAAAACAACTCGAAGTACAACAATTGCAACAAAAGATTGAACAAGAAGCCATGGAGATTCAAAATGAATACGAACATCATCTTCAACAAGAACAACAAAAGAGAAAAATAAAAAGAATTAAATCATGTTCTACATCGTCTTTCCGTAATAACAGTCTTCATTATAAAAAGAAAAAAGAGAATAGTCATTACCCATCATTCCTAATTGTTCTTCAAGAGAATCAATCCCCCATGCGTTGGCGAGATTATCTGGATCATATAGTTCATTTGCGTTCTTCTCATAAAAGAAAATTTACCGATATGTTTTTATGGGCTTCTTCTTCTACACCTACGATTCCTTCTTCATCAGATCATCATCGTCATCATCATCATAATATAAATCAAAATAATCATCAGCAGCATAGACGTAATCATCGTCATCATCCAAATAATTAATAAATAAACTTCATATTTTTTTTTTCATTGTTGATTTGTTTTGAATTATTCTTCTTTTTATTAATAATGTTGTTTTTTGTTTTAAAATCGACTACGTCTTGATGAGGATGTTCGCCACCGTCGGTTATAATGATCATCATCATCATCATCTCTTCTTCGTCTTCCTCGTCGATTATTATTGGATTCACGTTCAAGGAAAATGATAGCAATTCTTACAAATAATGAAAATAAATCCATAAATAAGTCCATGGCATGACCTGGAATATCCATAATGCCTGCACTTGCTCGTTCCACAATCATTTGGGTATCATATATCACTATATGAATATCATAATAGACCGATCTGTTAATTTATTTTCTCATAAACTACCCTATGACATGTTCTCTTTTTCCTCATACCCTTACCCCCTCCTTTTCATTTTAATTATAATGATACTTTACCAAAACCACTAAAAGCAATTAATCCAAGGTACAACTCAGCTGAAAATAATGAAGAGGAACCAAAAAAGAAAAGATTGGCAACACCTGTCCATGCCAATAATCCCAATAATGAACCAGCAATACCACCCACATAAATCATACTACGACGATTGGCTAACGTAGCTGATGCTGATAATCCCAAAAACACAAACATGGCTGCTGAAAGAGCACCAAAAAGTAATGTACCTGATGGGTCCATATAAAGAAACTGTCTGACAAGGAACGATAATGACATACCACTGAATAATGAATATGTCTATATATATATATAAACACATCGCACCCTTCAATTGATTAATAAGCTATACTACCAAAATTAAACTTTTCCCCTCTTCTCTCCGTTTTTTTTTTATTTTTCTTTCATATCAATATTTGTAATAAAAACTTACACCTAACAATGGCCAACGAATCATATTATCATGAGGTAATGAAATAACACCCATGGCAGATCCAAATGTAAGCCCTGTTTCGACTAGGCCATTAAATGGCTGTTGTGTTGTTGAGCCATATGCTGCCAAACCCAGCATGGCAGCAAGTACTAAATACACATGAACGAGATGGCGTTGAACAGGACGAGAAATTTGGTTCGATGACGACGATTCGCCTTGATAGCTTTGTTTGCCAGGTGGTGTTTGGTCTGGCATAATTTTTTTAAAAAAATATGCGGGGAAATGGGATATGTATTAATAATTTACAAGTGAGAGAGTGATAAAAAAGTGGTCAAAGAAAGAAAGGGAAAGAATAGATTGTATTGGAAAACGTGGCAAGACAAAAAAAAATGCGGAATTTATGCGGGAATACGTAGTAATTGTAACCAATTTATCATGGAGAGAAAGACGAATTGATATATAAATGATAATGTCGTCGATATTGGAAAATATGCTGAGCAATTGATTCTCCTGCTTTGAAATCTTGACCACACATGGCCACACCTAACCATTGTAAATGTAATAAATCTCGTTGCCAATCGATAGGTTGAATGACTGTCAAGTCCAACCATCCGTGGTATCCTATATCCCAATGTTGTAATTGTTTCATGTGGCGCGCTATCATGGCTAATCCTGGATCTTGAGTGAAACAGCCCGCCACTGATAAATTGGATAAATGAGGTAGAGTGAGTGCAATAAGAGATGCTGCGTAGCCAGGTAATGAGATAAAGGATAGGTCGAGTGATATTAATTTCATGGATAAGGGTGTCATCAATACATGTTCTTGATCCACAGGTTGTTTCAATAAATGAAGAACTGGTTCTAATACCCAATCCAAGGATGGATCATAGGTATACCGTATATAATAATCCTGTTGCTGTTCATCCCATTCTTTTTCTTCTTGTTCCTCCCAATCATCCGCTATCCAATCATCATCATCGTCATTACCATTATTATTATCTTCCTTGGTTAATAAATGAGAGGGAGATGATGACGGGTCCACTTTCCAAAAACATCGAACCAATGTTGAGAATGAAATAGGTGCACTATGGAAATTCAATTGACTGTAATGTTCATCGTCCCCACGACAAAAATAAGTCAATAGACGATCAGTTAATCGTAATCCAAGTCGATTTAAGACTTGTTGTTTGGTTGTAATAGATAATGAAGATATACTCTTCGGATGATCCAAAACATAATCTGTGGCAAGTTGTGCACATTGAGAACATAAACTATCGACAGGTTGTTCAGGTCTCTGGGCTGGGGGTGCTCTACGAACAACTGCTCTTCTTGTCCAGGAAGGAGGCGCCGCAGGCCCTGCCACTCGAGGTGAAAACGTCGTCGTCGTTGCTATTGTTCTTGATGACAATGATGATAATGTTCCTTCCGTTAATGATTCATTACTATTGTTTTTTTCTTGTCGTTGTTGACGATTCTTTTCAGCACGTAATTGTTCAACTCTTAATTTTGCCAAACGTTCTGTCACCGACGCTGTTGAATTGGATCGTGTTTGTTGCTGCTGCTGCTGCTGCTGCTGTAATTGTTGAGGATTGTTATTAGAATAATGTTTTAATTTATTTTTCAGATCACGTCCTTTTGGCATTTCCTTTTTCCTCCAACGATTTTTTTAATCAAAAAAAAAAAAAAGAGAGAAAAAATAAGATCGAAGAACAAAAAAAAACAGAAACCACTGTTTTTTATATAGTATTTTTTTTATCATTTTCTTAATTTATAAAAGTGAACCCCATTGTGGAGTTGCCAAAAAATTGACCAGTACTCGGTAATGAATACTGATCCTAAACAATTTGTTTCGGGGTATGGCAGTTGCTCATCGGTAGTCCCTCATTTGAACAAGCACTCCCCCTTGATAAGGACAAAGAAGAAGTTTTTTTTTCTGTGTTTGAGGAGCAAATTTATACTTTTTTTGGGTGGGGGCTCAACCGTCACGCACAGTTGCATGATCAGTTCCCAAGATTATTTTGTTCAACCTCTTAAAAAAAAAGGAGTCAACTATGACGAAAAGAAAACTTGACCAAGAATTACCTATTTCCTTTAGTGTCAAACGACCTACATTGTCTAATGATCAACCTAAAGATATTTCAGTACTCATGACAAAAGTTATACAACTATGGCAACAGTGTACAAAAAACCAACAAGTCGCAACAACCGAGAATGATTTTGCAACTATCATCGCCTTGGCATGCGAGGCAATTCATCTTTTACAGCATACCATTCTTGTTTCCTTTTACGATATTTGTTCTCATGCCCATACCCAAAGAAAGGAATATTCGAAAGCCCTTGCTAGCGCCATGAAGATGATCACTAGTGCACCTCTTTATGCCAAGGGATACGAATATGCAGGTGACGCGTTTGTGGATCAAAATAATCTCCAGCAAGCAATCCCTTTATACCAAACCGGTATAGAAAAAATACTCAATTCAATAAAAGATGGGGACGTTATCCTTAACAACAACAATGATACCTCTATCGCTCACGGCTTTTATTCCACTACAATAGCGTCATTACAATGTAAACTCGTCACGATCGAAAGCAAGTATTTTGATATGCAAATATTAGCTCTTGTTAAACAACACGCGTTTATTAAAGCAGCTAAAATTGCACGACAATGGATACATTATTTTCAAAAATCAACAAAAGCATACATGAAAGTAGGAGATGTCTATATGATACAAGGAAACTCGAATAAGGCATTTGAAACTTATCAGGAAGGGTATCAGCAACAACAACAACAAATGATATCTCAAAGTTCCTCTACTAACGACAACGTGGATGATTCAATAGCTTCTCTCTTTCTTCAAAAGATGGATGATGCGAGAAAGCAACGTGATAAACGCATTGATTTTATAAGTGCGTTACCTATTGAGGTAGTCGCAAACTCGATCCTACCATTTTTACCAGCCCCACTCTTTCCTGAATGTATGCTTGTCTGTAAAAACTGGAAATCTCTTATATTTGAATGTCCCAATGCTTGGCGTACAATCAAGTTACCGGTAAAGGTAAAGTGTACTCGACATATTGATGATCTCTCAACAGTTACTACTCCAGACCATTGTATCGAGGATCATCAATGTGCCTACGTTCGCTCTATCTCTCTAGAACCTAATTTATCCTTTACTCAAATTCATCGGTGGTTACTTGGAATCAACCGATTCTTAAACCTTGAAACTCTAGGTAGACTATACAAAATATATTTTCCCTTTACTCTCCCAAAATAATAATTATAAAAGAATTAATACTAATATTATTTCTACGCTACATTTCTAAAATAGTCTTTTATTATGATATTGTTGACCTAGATATTCTTTGTAATGGGCTAAGCAACCTTGGATCAACATTAAAAAAACTTGATGTTTATATGAGTGATATACATCATGAGCGATTGTTGTTTATGAATATATGGGTCATATTAGAACATTTTGGACATATTACACATTTTGCATTTACGGGTCAAGTGGATGAGATGGGAACAGTGATAACAAAGTTACCGGTTTTACCAAGCCTTATTCATTTACGTGTGATGGATCCATCTTGGCTTATGGAATTAGATATCGAGTACTGTTATAGGAACTTGGAAATACTCTGCGAAGCAACACCTAATTTACGTTATTTGGATGCGGGGTGTGCTACCAATGGATTAAGTGTTATCCATCAGGGTCTTTGCAAGCTTCAGTATTTGCAAATAAACAAGGACGATGATTATTACCATAGTGAACGATATAAGGACATCACGACCAAAAATTATTATTATTATGATGATGGATTGACAAATAACAATGGCAGAATAGGAGGAAGATTACGCCATTTAACTATTTACAATTCACCTCCTCAGGATCCAACATGCGTTTTTACCGTTCTTACAGAAAACAAAGAAACGCTAGAAGAGTTTACACTGTTGGAACCTACGGAGAATGGCATATTTACTCAAGATGATATTCGTTTATTAGAGGAACAATCCAGAGCGTCCGAGTCATGGCAACTTCTCTCAGGTTTTACTAGTACACGATTGCGAGTATTCAGGTGCAACCTTATCCATCTCGAACAACCGACGCTCCTCTCTATGCTACAACGATGTCCTCAACTGGAACAAGTTTATATTATGAATAACTCAAAAATGACTGACGAAATATTCGAGGCATTCCTTGGATTGGATCATCTCAATACATTGGATTTGCGAAACTGTACAAAAATAACGCACCGTGGCTTGAAATATTTCTTTTCACAAAGTATGCAACGGCATCAACAATTGAAAACACTAGTATTGGAATATATGGATCACGCTCTTTTACCTAGTAATATTAGTACTGCTATATCAGTTGATGATGTAGTGACAGAAAACCACTATTCATCATCATTATCCTCTCCTTTATATGCCATTGGAAAACTACAAGCACTTGTTTATCTACAGATTCCAGATATTGGAGAAAATCGTCTTTTGGAGAGGATTCTATCACCACGAGAAGGCGAGTCCAACTTCCCTCATCTCCAAGAGATCACATTAACAGGAACAACAGATATCAATGTTACTATGCTTCGTATTTTTTCGCATTTGCCAAATCTCAGACGTTTGATATTTGAAAATGTTCAAGGTACCATACCTACTAAGAAAGCTATCCAAATAACTCTTGATGAATTTCCAAATCTTGAGAGTATTATAATTGATGATATACCATTTTACTAGTAGAGGGATGTATGATTTCATAGTAATAACATTCCCTTTTATTTTACCCCTTGAGGATCTGATTGACTGTATATGATAAATAAATAAAAGGCTATGTTTAGGCGCTATAAAAGATGATGTAATGTGATTATATAGAAATATACAACTTCAGTAGGTCGGTCTATTTTATCATATTATCAGTGATAGATAAATATATGATTTGCTTGTTTTTAAGATGTACAATAATACATTTTTAGAAACCACTGTAGTGTCTTCTTGTATAAGAAAACAAGCGTAACCTTTTATATAAAATAAAAGAAGTTCTAGTATTTTTTTTTATCCACTTTAGACACATTATATGTTATTGGGCAGAAAAAAAATATACTAAATATTATTTATTACACTTTCATTAATAATGACAGCCAAGTATATAATAAGTGGAATTGTTATAAATGAAAAGTAAGATGATTTAGTCTTTTAATAAATATCGAGCTATATTGTATCTGATTCTATTATATTGTTTCTTATCCATAATTCCTAACAACATCCATAAAAAATCTTATCTCTCTAAAGATTATAGTATTTATCGAAATTACAACTTTTTTTTTGGTGAGTGAAAAGGAAATCTGAAAATAGGCACTATAATGATTATTCATATACAACGATCAACATTCAAGAAGAAAAAAAAAAGTGTAGCATTTCTACAAACGTTTATATGTACCACATCCCATACATCTTGTAGCACCTAACTCAATATTATTATTCGTTGAATCAACATCCGATCTTCTTCTTTTTCTTTTGATATTAATTACAAATGATGACAAGTAACCAAAAAGAAATATATGAACGAGTTTCCGATTGTTACAAAAACCGGGTATTCTCGTACAACACCTTCTTTCGCTACTATTTAAAACCGAGAAATAAATTGAGCAATACAAGAATACACCATTTTCTTTCTTCTTTTTGGTTGTTTCACACAAAGAACAAAAATAAAACGTTCATTTTATTACAAGATATCATATCATCATCACCATCCTAAACGTTTTTTTCACATCATCCCATGAATGTGGTAGCCAATTGATTCTTGAGTGTGTGGTACGATAATCTTTTGCAATAGCTAATCAATGTAAAGAGATCGAAGCCAAGATTCCTATTGTCACAAGATTTATAAATGCCAGGTGGGAAAAACAGAGAGAAATAGCAAACATCACTAATGGCACGCAATGAAAGGCTTTTTGTTTGGTTCTATTACAATTTTAAAACATAATAAAAAATGACAACAAAATTAGAAAGGGGCTTAGTTACAATATAATAATGTATGCAATCTTCATTATCATTTTACAATATCCTTGACACGCATAATAGGAATTCTTCTACTTCTTTTATCTTTCTTTGTTTCAAGCCATCTTTATTTTTTTTTATTTTTTTGCTGAGTAAATGCGTGGATGTGCATTGTTACTAAGAAAGAACATTACACTGAACTGTAAACTATCGATATATTAGTATACACAGTAATCCAACCCAGCGCCATGAACCATTAGGTAACATTTTAACTTTTTTTTTACACAGTGTCATTACTACGACTATTCACTGTCCTACATTTACTAGATGTGAACCACCGATAAGATCAAACACTGAGATTATTATTATATAGATTACAAGAACAACAACAGCAACAACAACATCCACTTGGATTTTATTACGACATGCTCCAACTGCACATAATCATGCTCAAAAATTTAAATGCCTGAGATCAGATCATCATTGTTACTGCCGCCTTTTGCATAAACACATGAGATCAATACAAACAAATTAGTTAAAAATAGGTTATCATCACTTCTTTTTAACAAAGAACCTTTGTAAATTTTGAATGGATGATGATCATTGAAAAGAAATGGATGACATTATAACATGTGTATGAAGAGTTTGACTCGTGGGAGAACTTTGTTTTTTTTTCAGAGTTTTGTGTTAAAATAAAAGGGTAACTGAACACAATTTTACTAAAAAAAAACATCGTTCTCATTATTAAAATATTCTCATGTTGTGTTCTATTTTACCACACTAACTACCCTATTTATTTTTTCTATCCTGCCCATCAAATAACCATCCTCTTCATCATAATATACAGATAGATCAAGTTTGCTGTAATCATGATGAAGGAAAGTATATAAAATTAAAAGTTCGCATAAACAATGTATTTGTCAATATTTGAATTATTTTTAGTTATTACTACTTGAGGTTCTTTTGAGTTAGAAGCTAAAATAATGTAGTTAGGTTGAAGTACAATATTTGAAAAATTGTATCACCCATTCATCATCAACCTAATAATAATAATAATAATAATATCGTTCGTTATAAAAGAAGAGAACAAGGTTCAGTGTTCTTATCGCGCGGAAACACCAGTTCAGTTGTGCAAATCACTTTTTTTTTTATCTTCACTCCGCTTATAAAGTTGTACTACAGGAGACCGCTTATAGCAAGTATACTGTTCCTCATTTAGTAGGACCACAGCCCCGAAAATGGGCGCGTGATTACTGAAATAAGGTCAAATTTCCCAAATTCGCAAATACTTTTTATTTTCCTTAAATAGCACAAGAAATGATAAAATAATTTATTGAATAAACAAGATAGATCAAGTGCAAAGCCTGTTGGAGTGAGTCACAAAATGATAGTATCAAGATGATTGTTATACGTTACAGTTTTTGTTACAAACAGTCTTTTTACCCTTTTCTTGACATTTATTTTATATGTTCCTAGTCTTTTTGCATACTAGTTCCAAAAAATAATCTTTTTGTGTGGAGAAAATTAAAATTTGAGGGGGTGGCGTTTGAAAAATGATTGCTGGATGAGTTATGTGAGATGTGGTGGTAAGACCATGTGGCTCTTTCCTCTCTCTAATAATAACGCATCATTCATCTTTCTGTTTTATTATGACTATTACTGCATTATTCATTTTTGCTTAGCAAAGCAAAAAATTACCCACAAAAAAATTACGGATGAATATAGCCGAATACACGGTGGTCAGGCATCAAATAACCAACAATAAACCATGAAACCCCGTTATCACGTAATCATTATCACAACTTTTTCTTATTTTTTCACTATCAGAATTTTGGACCCTCGTTTTATAACCTTATCTACTTGATTTTTTCTTATCGTGTATGTTTTTTTAAGCTGCTTCTTTTTATTATTATATAAGAAAAGACAGTAAAAATACAAGTGAATTACACAAAAATACTAGGAATGGGTAATTTAGCGCGGACTGGACAATAAAAAATAGTTGTATAGTAATAAAAAGGTATTACATGTGTAAACTTGAAATAATCATTATTTGTGCCAAAAAAAGAGGTGTGCGACCTTCTTAACTGACAGAAAAATAAACCAGACCATTCTCTCTCTTAAATACCTTATTTTACACTATTACACAATATAATTATAATGATGATAAGCCGTGAACGCGGATGATATATATATATATATATATATATATGTGTGTGTGTGTATATATATACATGGCATTAAGCAATCATCACAATCACTCTATACAACATTACAGTGTCTAATTCAATCAGATCATAAAGGAAATAATCTCACGCTCCTTTTTACTTCTTTCTCGTCTTTCTTTTTCTTTTTCTTCATCTTATATTTTTCCCAAACTTGACGCTAAAAAAACTTTTTTTTAATATTTTTTCCTTTTATTTCTCTTTTTTCTTTCTTTCTTCTTCTTTTTCTTTTTTCTCACAATTTTTTTTCCTTTACCCTTCAAAAATATAAAACAACATCTTCAAGATGGCTGACAATAGTAAGTCTTACGAGACCAACTATGTCGAGGAAGCAGGAAAACCTCAAGAAAAAGGAGCCAAGGCGTTCCTTCACGATTTTCAATCACGTTATGCCAAGGTTGATCCAGCAAGTTATTTACGTCGACCAGATGAGACAAGTCGTCATTATTGGGGTCGGCGACTTGGTTCCCTGAAACCTGTTGAACTTTTGCTCGCTGAATATGCTAATACTGAATTGAGACAATATTTAACTTGGTGGCAACTTGTTTTCATTGGTATCGGTGCCATTATTGGAACTGGTAAATTTTATTCATCTCTCGATGATGAACCCTCTTCTTAAAATGACGACGCCATTGAAAAACATCATAGGGAAAATCGCATTGTTGATAAATCAATCATCTATTCCATTTGTTTTTTCCTTTAGGTATTTTTGTACTTTCAGGTCAAGCGGCTGCTCAAAATGCAGGTCCTGCTGTTACTGTTTCTTTCATCGTTGCTGGTTTTGCTGCCGGTAAAGCATTCATCATTCTTCTTTTTTTTTAACATAGTATATATATAATACATATTAAAATGAAAAAAAAAACTAAATGATATTATTAATTAGCATTTGCCTCACTGAGTTATTCTGAGCTGGCCTCAATGATTCCAGTATCTGGTTCGGCATATACATATGCATATGCAACTATGGGCGAGGTAATATAAATATTTTTATAAATACTAATTATAGCCCTTTTATCACACAAATTTCACACTTGATAATAACAATCACATTTTCTCTTTCTCTCTTTTTTTTTTCTATCAGTTCATTGCATGGATTCTTGGTTGGGATTTAATCTTAGAATACATGGTTGGCTCAGCTACAGGTAAATTACAACAGCAAAATCAGCGACTCTCAAATTTCAATATCTTATCATCGTGTTACCAACAAACAAAACCTTGCTAAACTTTTCTCCCCAAATCATAAATTATTCTATAGTTGGCGTCGGTTGGTCCGGTTACTTTAAAAAGTTCTTTGGATTGTTCAATATTAACTTTGCTGATAGTTGGACTGAACCTACTGTACTTTGGGAAGAAAACCCTGCTCGTATTTATTATGAAGAAGGTCATGCCTTCAATGTTCCTGGTTTTGTTGTCATTATGATTGCCACAATTATTCTTTGTATTGGGTAAACTCTTTACTCTTGTTTTTTTCTTACTCCCTTTAAAGAGGCTATTTATTTTCTCTTGTTCTTTGTTAACACAGCTAATTGTATAGTATTCGTCAATCCGCCTGGGTAAACTCAATTATTGTTGTTTTCAAGCTCTTTGTCGTCCTCTTGTTTATCTTTGCTATGTGCGGATTTGTTGACAGACAAAACTACGATCCTTATGTTCCACCAAATACTTCGGGTGATTGGCATTTCTTTGGTGCCCCGGGTATCTTTGCAGCTGCAACAACTGTTTTCTTCTCGTAAGTTAATTTTTTATTATCATCAAAAACAGTAAAAAAAGATTCTCATGACTCAATCCAACATATTAGTTACATTGGTTTCGATGCTGTCACTACAGCTGCTATGGAATCCAAGAACCCTAAGCGTGATTTACCCATTGGTATCATTGGCTCTCTTGTTACTACCACCGTCCTTTACATTGCCTTCTGTACTGTCATGACTGGTGCTGCTAACTACACTGAGCTCAACACACCCACTCCTGTTATTACTGCCATTGAAGCTGTTGAAATGCGCACTGGAAAGGATTGGCTCTGGCTCAAGATCATTGTCATTCTTGGTGCTTTGGCTGGTTTGAGCTCTGTCATTTTGATCAATACATTGGGTCAAACTCGTGTCTTTTATGCTATGGCCAAGGACGGTTTACTTCCTTCTCCTTTCACCAAAGTCCATCCCAAGTTCAAAACACCTTACGTTGCCACCATTACAGTTGGTACCATTACAGCCATTTTGTCTGCTGTCTTGCCTGTTGATTTGCTCGGTAACATGACTTCTGTCGGTACTTTGCTTGCTTTCTTCATCGTTCACTGTGGTGTCATTGTATTGCGCTTCACACGTCCTGATGTGGAACGTTGGTTCAAGATCCCTGGTGGTAAATTTTTATTTGTTGTTTTCCCTATCATTGGTATGGTTATTTGCGTTCTCTTGATTGCTGTTGCTGAAGTCACTACAATTTGGCGTTTGTTTGTCTGGATGGGTATTGGATGGATCGTTTACTTCTCTTATGGTATTCGACATTCCAAATTGCACCGTGATCCTATTGGTCGCTTTGCTGAAGTACATGCTAATGCCGATACTTCCAAGGAAGAAGTTTATCCTGTTCAAGATTACGATTATCAAGACAGTCGAGGATAAAAAAAATACCAATTATATATATATATATATATATATATATCTTTTGCTCCAGCTATAATTTATCTATTTAAATCAAATACTCTTCTTTCTTTAATATAATATCTTGTAATATTAATACTTTTTTTTATATCCAAATAACATCAACAACATTATTATTATAATTATTAGATCAGTTTATTTTACCTAGTTTTATACTCTGACTCTCATACTTATCATCATTACTATTATTATTATTCTATTCTCACAATTACACTCTCACTTTCATTTCTATCATTCCATCATCATCATCGATCATCTCTCTCGCTTCCCCTGCTTCATCCTCTTTCTGTCTTGGTTGGATGATATTATAAAACACTATATTTAACTATTCGTATTATGGCATATTATGATGTATTATTTAGCAACGTTTTTATATGAATTGAAAAAAATAAAACAATACATATATATCCCTTTCCACATTCTTCTCAGCATGATATGAACTACTACTTATATAGTTTATGAACATGCCATTTATAGATTAAAACATATCATGAGCTACACATACATTTAGTAAACCAATGTGAGATTGACATATCTACATAAGAACAGTAATGTTATCTCACGTAAAATAAGAGATCGTCATCTTGATTCTGTTTGTTAAAATATTCAACCGATAGAGACCCATCGACTGAGTTATTCTTGTGTAACATTACTATGTTTTTCGCCTTTATCACTTTTTAATATGTTGGTAGAAATAATCAAGATCATATTAGTGAAACACGATCAAACGTCAAAAAATAGTGAGAAAGTATACAAGTAATGTATCCTGAAAAGAATAAATTGTCCATAATAATATTGGACTTGAACCTCTTATCCTTCCACTCCTTCTCTTGTCCACTTATGTAATAAATCATTAAAGTCGATAAACACGAAAAAAGTGGGAGATAACCAAAGAAGTCCAAAATTGTAACATGTGATCACAAGATAAGCACCTACTTTCCATTTTTAGTGTTCGTTATTATAGCACATGTGACAACACTTAAAAGAAAAAAGATACCCGGTTTTTTTTTATTTTGGAATTTTGGATCAAAAAAAGAATAAGTGGTATAAAATCATCCTTGTGATCCTTTTTTTTTTTACCTTATCCAAATTTTATATATACAAACACATTACATTAAAATAAAGAGGTTTACCACTTCTGTTTTTTTTTAATAAAATAACAAAAAACGACCGGCGCAAACGACAATTAACGTTATTCAGTTATCATCAAAGCACTACCATAATATTAGGACTTGCCTGATTAATTCCCCCAAAAAACCGATTATTAAATACTCGATGGTCATAAAGAAAATCGACATTACAAGTTGCAAATAATAGAAATTATAACAAATCTATACAATAAAAAAAATTCTATAATTTATTATTCGTGCAAAAAATCATTAAAAAGTACCCTGTCTGGTGGTGGATTCATGAATGGTGCCATCTTGTAACAAAGTTGTGCTATAAATTTATATGCAAAAAAACAATTGATTCACCATTGTACAACTTTAGCGCTCGTTCAAATATGTAAATCTGGTTCCAAGATTCCATATTGCTTTATTTGCTTGGCGATTATAGATCACTCACCAAGTTTCCACTTTGGATACTTTGTAATAAGAGCAGTATAAATGCTGCTGTGGAAATAAAATGGGAACGTCATCATTTTAACTACTATAGTATCGTTTTTTTAAAGTTAAAAGTATAAGCAGGTCCATTACTACATTAGATAGACGACAGATTATTACTGGTGAAACAAGTTGCATGATTTTTGCCATAAGAAAATTTCTTGCAGTATATGTTTAAAAGATCTCGGTCTGATGTAGCTAAAATGGTACTAAAAGGTATAATATGGAATAGTATGGATGGTAAATAATAGTTTTGTGTGACTTCTCCTGCTTGAGTGACAGAGGAAGATGACGACCTAGTTGCTCTCAATTGCTTCATCCTCCTTTATAGAGCGAAAAAAACATAATATATAAACCCACTATTTTTTTTTGATATATAAAAGAGTATTCATGGGTTTAAAATAAAAGCTCCCCTCTTCTTTTTTTTTATCTAATCTATATCTTTTTAATCATGACAGACACAAAAACTTATTATGATCACAGTGGAGGAGGAGATGATGAAAGAGATGTTTATGTCAAAGAAGAATCTGGTAGTGGCAAACATGGAGCTTTTGGATTTCTTCATGATATTCAATCACGGTATGCCAAAGTGGATCCAACAAGTTATTTACGACGTTCAGATGAATCGGCATTCCATTATTGGGGAAGACGTCTTGGTGCTTTAAAACCGGTCGAACTTTTATTAGCAGAATATGACAAAGCTGAATTACGAAAATATTTAACCTGGTGGCAACTTATCTTTATTGGTATTGGCTCTATTATTGGAACAGGTAAAAAAAAAACAATTTGTTGTTAGTTATACACAGTGCTGTTGTGATTATTGCTTGTAATATTTATACCATGTTATTATTGGTAGGTATCTTCGTCCTTTCCGGTCAAGCAGCTGCAAATAATGCAGGTCCTGCTGTTACTGTCTCTTTCGTTATTGCTGCTTTTGCATCCGGTAAGAAAAAAAGGCTTATGATAGACAAGCGGAATATTTATATATACTAACAACAACAACAATAATAATAATAATTATAATAATAAACCCCATATATTACTGGTACAATCAACAGCTTTTGCAGCACTCAGTTATTCAGAAATGGCTTCCATGATCCCAGTATCTGGTTCCGCTTATACTTATGCGTATGCAACCATGGGTGAGGTATGGTTTTATTTCAAAGTTTCGATTCAATCTACAATATGATTTAACTTTACAAAAACATATTAATTCATGAATTCTTATATATATGATTCCTTATCAAGTTTGTTGGTTTTACCATTGGGTGGGACTTGATTTTAGAGCACTTAGTTGGAGGTGCCACAGGTAATAAATATAACACATTAGAAATTACCATCATTTTGAATACATTACGAGAGCAAACGTATAATAAAAACTGCACATATACTAATAATATTGTTGTGATAAATCATAAATATATTCAGTTGGCGTTGGCTGGTCAGGTTACTTTAAAAAGTTCTTTGGATTATTCGATATCTACTTGGGTGATAGTTGGACAGAACCTACAGTTGTTTGGGAAGAAAGCCCCGCAAGAATTTATTACGCCGAGGGTCATTATTTTAATGTTCCCGGATTTGTCGTTATTATGCTTGTTACCATCTTATTATGTATTGGGTATGTATTATTAGTATACAGAGCCTTAAAATAAGCCTATGTAATTATGTATTTTTTTTTTCAAATAGATTTTTCTTTTGCTAACGTTGTTATATATTGTAAAATAGTATCCGACAAGCATCTTGGGTTATTTCTATTATTGTTGTTATCAAACTTGTTGTTGTTGTTTTATTCATTTTTGCCCTCTGTGGGTTCGTTGATCGAGAAAATTATGATCCTTATGTCCCACCCAACACATCAGGGGATTGGCATTTCTTTGGGGCACCCGGTATTTTTGCAGCAGCATCGACTGTTTTCTTTGCGTGAGTAGTACTTTTTTAAGTAGAAATCATGGTATTACTCCTACTACCCTAAGTAGCAATAATGCTAATCATCCATTTTTCTTGAATTACTATATCACAGCTATATCGGATTTGACTCTATTACAACAGCTGCTCTTGAAGCAAAGAATCCCAAGCGTGACTTACCCATTGGTATCATTGGCTCACTTGTCATCACCACCGTCTTGTATATCGGCTTTTGTACTGTTATGACAGGTGCTGCTCATTATAGCGAACTTGGTACTCCAACACCCGTCATTTCTGCTATTGAAGCTGTTGAACTACGAACTGAACATAGCTGGCTCTGGCTCAAAGTCATTGTGATCTTGGGTGCTTTGGCTGGTTTAAGTTCAGTTTTGGTTGTTAGCGTTCTTGCTCAAACACGTGTCTTTTATACCATGGCCAAAGATGGTCTTTTGCCTGAATTTTTTGCCAAGGTACATCCACGCTTCAAAACACCTTATCGTTCTACCATTCTTGTTGGCACTGTCATGGCCATTGCATCCGCCATTTTACCCGTGGATTTACTTGGTAATATGACGTCTGTTGGTACTTTACTTGCCTTTTTTATTGTCCATTGTGGTGTTATTGTATTACGCTTCACTCGTCCAGACGTGGAACGCTGGTTCAAAATTCCTGGGGGTAAACGCTTTTTTATCATTTTCCCATTGCTTGGTATAGTTATTTCTGTTCTTTTGATCGCTGTCGCTGAAGTAACGACAATTTGGCGTTTGTTTGTTTGGATGGGTGTTGGTTGGATTGTTTATTTCTCTTATGCCATACGTCATTCCAAGTTAAATCGGGATCCAGTGGGTCGATTTGCTGAGGTGCAAGCTCTCATTGTTACTAATAATTCCTCTGAAACGGAAGAACCATATACTGTCGAGGATTACAATTATAATAATCAAAAATAGGACAAGATACTGTTAACATATTTTCTTGCTATAATTATTATGGAGTCTGTTCTTTCTACCTTCATTATTTCAGTTAATTCGGTATTTCTTTTAATTACCACGCTGTATGAAGATTGTATTTATAATAAAAAAAAGTTCCTTGATCATTGTTATATGTATATAAAAAGATGTTTAATTTATACAAATAAGATGTATATACAGTATATAATTTACAACACAGTTCCTTTGTTACTGTCTCATGCTTTGTTAGTAGAAAGTTTCATTGCTGATATACATTATATCTAGTAGAAACGATTGTATTTCCATATATAAAACTACATACCATTACCGCATTACTGTTTGCGAGAAAACACTTTCTATATTTTGGTAAAGATAAAAAGTAATATGAGCTATTAATGCCGCTTGTTGGTTTCGTAATTCTTAGTGCTATTTACAATAGTTTTGGGAAGGTAAGAAGGTGGTTCTATACAAGGAACTTTATAATACTACTGCTCATATAATATCAATTCGTTGAATACAAAAAAATACACACGTTAATACATAATTATAATAGTACTAATTGATAAAGCTGATGATTTATAATTGCACAAATATTATAATATTTTATTTTTATAAATATAAAAAAAAGTAGATTGATGAAGAACTACTCTTTCTTAACTGTGTTGTTTTTTTTAAACACTATCTTCCTATTTTTTAATTTCTTTGTTACCGTTGCTTACAATGGATGAAAAAAACACTTCATCTGAAAGGTGCTCATTTACAATATTATAATCAGACTGATTCCCTTTTAAGAGTCGTTGGAATACTTTGCTGATATCAAAGTGCGTTTTTTTGCTGCTTGTTGCTTTATCATATGTTGAATCCATATTTTTGACTTTCTCCAATGGAACACGGATTGAACCAAAAGGGGGATTGTATTAAAAGGGACTTAACCAGAGGGGAAGCTTGAACCAGAAGGTGCAGATTACAGGACACGATCTTCTTGTTTTACGCGTTTGAAGCATGTGAGGATGCTTAGATTCAACGAAAAAAAGAATAAAAGTTTTATTCATGAATTAATAAACACATTGCTGTTATTAATACTTTTATTGCCTTTTGACGCACAAAAAGATATTAGTTAAAGTAATAAAATTAGAACGTTGTTTTTGATTAAAATGTTAATTTTACATAATTTGCAAAATAAGGAGCCATTATACCGCGAGTGAATGATGTGGCGAAGAATAAAAGTAATCATTAAGCGGTCAGAACAAACGCCAAGCTGACCAGCGAGGGTAATAATAGAAAAATGAAGCGCTGCCCTTTAGATTAAAGGAACTATTGGGAAAACGCGAACGCAATGTACGCCCCAGGAACATCTCAAAAGGGCACAAACTTTGTGGCCATATGGATGTACATTACTCGGATATTCAAAAGTGAAAGGGTTGTGATACTACACTGACAGGAGGAACATATTGTGCCTTCCTCAAGCAATGCGTGAACGAGCACCACTTGTATACAAACAGCGCAACAAACCCATAAGATTGAGAAAAGAACAGGTATGAATGAAAATAATAATACTTTAGATTTCAAAAGGAAGCGTCGAGGAAGATAGGCAATAGTAAAAGGCTTAATAGATAATATATCATTAGCCAACGTTAATCATTTTTCCGAAAAGCGGATTGATCTAAATGATACTCTTGCCAAACCATACTTCCTGTGATAGACTTTTTTTTTTCTCTACTGCCAATACTGCGCATTGTTTTGTTATAGAAGATTTGGATCTTTCTATTCATCATAGGAAAAATGTGTGCAAATGTGTGCAGAGTCTGCCTAGAGTGCAGGATGTGTTTACTTTTGAAGGTTCATTGCGCACATTATTTGTCATTAGAATAGTAAAATTATATTTATAATTCATCCTTAAACCAGTAAAGTACCTAGTAGACTAGATGATGGTATTAATCAATGCATGTAAGCCCTGTTTATTAGGGTATGATATGAGTTTTTAATAACCACATTCCTCACACATACATATTTTGAAATTTCCATACTATACTTTTCCTATGAAACATATGTCTTTGGTTTTTGATTCGTACCGATTCTTGTTCGTAGTCCTTGAATCGCACTGCTTGTTGTTTATAGTCATTGAATAGTGCCGTTTCTCGTTCCTGGCCTCCTTTGATTTAAATCGTTTTCCTACAGAATTAAAATAAAAACTGTTTACTTTTTCGCCATATACAACGCCCTTTATGACTTCCTCCTCTGGCTCCAGAGGGATGGAAGGTGATTCTAGACACCAATCACTCATCGAAAAAAAAAAGAGAAAGCGTTACGAGGGTAGCTTATACAGCCATAAAAATATATTGCGTGGAAGAAGACCCCATTTCGTGGCAAATGATTACTTACTACTATTATTATACCGATAATAAATGGTTATTATAACCTCATTATATTTTAGTTGTGCTATTTATAAAACTTTTTTTTCTGTTGATATCCAAATTTCTTATTATATTATTTATACGCTCGCTGGCACAATGGGTGGCGTTTTAATTATTTTTTGCAACAAAATATCACATCCACCATATTAATTTCAGTAATACGTCAATGATAACCTTAGCATTTAATTGCCTACTACAACATATTTTCATTATTGCGACATCCGTAAAGTACATGAAAATATGAAAGATTTATTGTACAATTCCTCGATATGCTGAGGATATTAAAAAAGGCACTATCTAATCAAAAGATAAAAACATTGTGTCTGTGAAAGAAAGGTGATGTATACAATTTGCGCATTATTACAACGCGATATTACTGTAAAAAACATATTGCCCTCCATTCGTATGATTGTGGAATGAACAATAACTTTTCAAATACTACATACTAGCCCTGATAATGAATCGGCGCTACGGAGATTTATGCCATAATGCAGATCCTTAGTTTGTGACCAGGTGAAACAAAAAATAAGCTTGGTTAAGGAGCGAACCAGGTACCACTTATAATTTGTATAAAAATTTCCATGGCGAAGAACGTCATTTTTTTTGACATTCACTCCATTTACTTTTTTTTTTCCCTCGTATGACTTATATACGCTTACAAGCTTATAGAAAGTAGGAGAAAGAAAAATAACGACTGCGCCATAAGCAAGTCACTTAATCGGATATTCTATGGGTAATAAAAAAAAGTATAAAAAAACTTTCTGTTTCCTTTCTCTCTTTTTTTTTTTTCTTCAGGTCACACACTCATCATGTAACTTCAGGTTGGAAGAAATTTTTCCAGACTGATTATTACAATAGGGTTGCTTTCGGATGTTCCCAGATGATGAAAGCATAGGGTAGGCCATCATAATCCCAGGTTCATCATTCCACGATTGTACAACTGGAGGGGTTGACAGTCTTGGGGTGCACCTTGGCATCATCATCTTACACTTGTGAAAAAGCATCAGCGCCGGATGTTTTTTCACAAGTGTAAGGTGATGCTGTCCTGGCAAGTCTGGGCTAGTGTGTTGGTTGAGGCACGAGGAGGCGATGAGTACTATCGTGGCCGGTTTTTTTTAACAATATATAAGAAATGATAAAAAAAACCAATTAGTTTAGTTACTTCATGTAAAATAAAATGCATTATTGTTTATCCATTTTATCTTAATAAATTGATCTTCAACGTTTTCTAATATATTAAAGTGTCTGCCTTTTTTTACGTTGTTATATATCCGGACTGCTTCAGAATTCTTCTAGATGCACAGACCATGCCAATAAAATAAATATTTGTCATGTATTTTACTTTGCTTAAGTTGACCCATCGTGATGTACATTGCGATTTATGAAATAGGATCATTCTATATGTCTTTTTTTAGTATAGTTTTTGGGATGCTCAAACTCTTATATCTGAAATTTGATATTACTACAACCTAACAATGGTATAAAAACGATTGTCAAAAGCGCTTGACACATATGGTATCAAGGGTTATATCTCGTATAAAAAGATATTAACCACTGTTTGTGCTATATATGACTATGCTTCTATTATTATCAATGCAAGAAACAAGAATACACATCTACCTTTTGGCAAGCTCCTCTTTTCTTTTTAATAAAAACTATATATACAAGATCAAGGAAACAATACCACCAATTATTGATCAATAACTACTTGAACAGTGTACTCGCCAACTTAATGATTACATTCAAGCTTGTGCATTCCAAAAAAAAAAACCCCATTCAGGATGCCATTGATCACCTTTCCCAATCTTCAACCACTTGTCTTTTTTTTTTGAACCTTTATGTGCGTGCCTATTCTTTATACTGTCGACTTGAAAAAACGCGTGTCGATACTACATAGAAAATGATCAAATTTGTTCGTTCTGAAAATATAAAAAAAAATAAGAGCTTTCGCTCATTATCAGTCTTTCTCATTTAATAATATGCAACAGTGAACATAACCATCCTCGAAAAATATAAAAGGACATTATCATTATATATTTTGTAAATATTCTCAGTAAAGAAATATAAGTTCTTTATCCTGGCACCAACTCTTTCTCGATTACGGCCTGTTGCATGATGTTTTCCATTTTTCAATCGAATACGCATTTAGATAAATAAAATCTGAAGTGTGCATAGGCGCACCATGGTCAATCTTACTATTATAAGTTCAATTTTATTCTTCTGTGTTATTGACCGATCCTTATTATACTCCTTCAGCAAGTTAAAAAACCAGTGTCCTGGTTTGTCGCTCTCCTTAGTGAAATGATACATGTAAATCATGATTTTTTTTAATGAGCATTCATAGAAAACGATGTAATTACCTGTAAAAAGTAAAGCCTTAGTTTGTTACCAATAGCTCATTATATTCACTTCTTTCAACAGATTTTCACTCATATTTCGCTTGCAAAAAGTAGGCTGTAGTTTAGTATAACAATAAGTGAAATCAATTACCACTGTAGAAATAGTTTCATAGTAACCCAGGCTTCGCGAAAAAAAAAAAAAGTGGGAGAATGGCAATCGGTAAAAGAAAAAAAAACTAGACTTTATGAAAAAATAAAAAAAGCGTGTCCTTTCAAGGATATGTCGCGATATTTCATTTCCGTGAAAATACTGCCTCCCAGCTTTTTTCTTTTATCTATGGACTATCACGCTTTTATCATGCTTAAAGAAGCATGTCGCGTAAATATGCAAGCAAAAAAAAAAAAAAAAAAAGCGGGATTTGAATTACCAAGAACAATGATAAAATGAACTGTCTCACAGCAAAGAACAAGGTCTCTTTGCTTTTGTCCCCTTTTTTTACATTCCCCTTACACGATGCTCATCGTCATATCTAACATTCTTACCGATGTATCTTTATAATGAATATACTTTAACATTCTCTCTATGAATACTTGTATCATATCGACATTCCAAACAAACTCTAATAATAACAAACTACCATGATCAACTACTAAGTGGCATGGATAAGAAAACATATAAATACTGTACTTGTAAAACTAGAAATAATTATCATCTTTATCACCATAATAAATATACATTGATTCTCACAGGACTTCTTTGTCTCTTTTCTCTTGTCTCTATTTTTACTTCTTATCCATACCACATATCTAATAGTTTAAATAGTATGGAGTATGCATCTCAGAATATATATAATGTGTAATGCAGCACATTTTTATTTATTAATTAGTGACCTCAAGTTGAAAGGTGATAATAATTATAGAAATGGTCATGTTATTATACGTATTAATTATAGTTTTATTCTTTTTTTTTTTCAACAAAGAAATATAAAGATAAATGCAATTTTATTAATTAAAAACACTTAGACAATATTATCCAATGGATGCTATATATATACAGGAATATATCATTTCGAACGACGTTTGTTTACTTTACTACGATCTCTGTCACCAATTAAAGAATCCAATCTTTTTTTCAAAAGACGCGAAAAGGTGGACTAAACAGGGGTTGGCTGTCCTGGATATTAGGATTTAAAAAAATCAATAAGGTCTGAGATAACCTTGGCACGACCGCTTGAATACTGATCCCAGCGCTTATCCTCTTGTTCTGCTGTAAGCTTACAGAAAGACTTTCCCATAAATAAAAAAAGCAAAGCATAATATTGTAAATAATTATTTGGAATTGAACAAGCATATATTATTTTATTATTGGGTCTTATATATTCAGTTTTCTTCTCGTGTTTGTTTTCCTGTGCCAACATCCGGAGTGGTACAAGGTAGGCAAAAGTAATTTTATAATATATGCAAGCATAAATAAATAAAGAGGTTCGATACCTCGCGTTTTGCATTTGCACAGTTTTCGCATCAAATTTTGGAATTGCCACTGTTGCAAAACTCGGGGGACGACTGTAATGTGAAATCCTAAAGGATTACATCATACGGTAAACCGTGCACTTTAATAGCTCTAGTGAGAGCAGAGTACTTGGATAGAACAATGTCCTCGTCCGTTCGTCTAAGATTATACTCGGAATGTATAAATTCTTTTATATCGATGTAAATCCAATGTCGATTCTTGACTTTCCCTCCTCTGTCGTGTGTGTCGTACCAACACTTTTCATTGCCACGGGTGAATTGTTAGGTAAAAGAATCTGTCATATTCTCGCTTACGTGGATTCCTACATGTAATTTATATTACCTATATATTATAAATTAGATACATACGAAAATGTTTTTTTTTAAAAAAAAACATGCTATATATATAATATGGAAATCAATCTTACGTAAACTGTGACATATTACAGATTGAGCATTTTTGAACAACTCGTATATACAATCTTTCTCGTACATATGTTTTACCTTATCTCTCGTTGTCATCATAATGTTCAGATTGATCTCGTTGGATTGGATCTTTGGATGCTGTCGTATATCCTAATTCTTTACCTTGTTTGTTTTTGCTATTATACATATAAATAATTATGATATTATTGAAAAGTCAATACAGAATATATTTTGTTAAGGTTTATTATATACACATGCAAATTTTATCGCTTTTGATTAATTAAGTCCAATGAAATTAGCTTCCTCTTTTTTTTATAAAAATATACTCTCTTGACCATGCTAACAACTTTTTATACAAATGATAATATATTTTCATGGCAACGATCTTTTTTTCATTATTAATTCGGAATATAATTGTATCCAAATGCTCATTTTAATCAAAAGATCATTACTCAATAACCACAGGAAACTAGGGATAGACTTTTAAGATCTCATTTATTAGTGCATATATAGAAGGAAAAGCAACACACAGCAATTCATACATAAGATATATACAGAGACATCAGTATTTTTGATATTCTTTTTTCTTGATTCCTGATAGTCCCATTCGGGGCCTTTTTCCGGGTATAAAAAATTCGGAGTAAATCTGATTTCTTTGAAGTATACCTGGAAAACTATTTAAAAAACAAAAAGCAAGAATAACAAAACTATGCAGTACTCTTTCTTGGCATATATATATATATATATTTACATTTGTCAAGAGAAAGATAATAACTAATACTATGAATATATAACTATTAAACTTTAATGTCAAGCCTTTACTCATCGTATCATCAGATCAAAAAAAAAAAAAGTAAAATCTGGGAAAGATGTAATATATTAAAGTTCAAGATCACGTTCGAAAAACAAACAAATAAACAGCCAGTTTTGGTATGGTTATGTAAGGAACTTCAGTTCCCGAATGTATCTTATCAGAAAAGATCCGACCAACCACCCAACGCCTACTATTAGGCAAACCGTGCGGACTCCATAAATATTTATTTTTAATATTGTAAAATAAGCAAGAAGTCAAGGAAAAAAAAGAAACTGCAGGGTTTTTTCGGGGACGACCGAATATATGTTATTGACTTTATGGTTAAAAAAAATCATATGGTTTATATTTTTTCAAAGGAGTAGAATATACGCGTCAAATATAATAGCAACTTTTATCGGTTATTGCGCCATCAAGGCGTGGGAAAGGAAGCTTAATAAATAAAATATATCCTGAATAGCATAAACCTACCGAGTATGGTATTTTAAATAGTTTTTCATATGCTAATATAGATACCTAGATGTTTAAATGTACAACCTCTATCGTAAAAATATGACAAACTCGAATAAAAAAAGCATGATGCACTATACCTATTTATCTTATACTAAATAATCATGATTATAAATAAAAAATTAATTGGCGAAATAAACATTGAAGCACTCCACAAAGTATCTCAATTATTATTAAAGGAAATAGAAAACAGAATATTTTTTTCTTTCTTTAGAAGGTTTTATCTAATGGCTAGAACAAATAAATAAAAACTGTGACGCCGATTCAAAAATAACTGCAATACGCGCAACTTGACTTGAGTGTTGCATCATCCCAAGTAATTATTTGTATTATTGACTATATAGAAAGATATCAGCAAGGTCCTTTTACTTGTCATTGCTATTCTTCCCTTTTGTTATTATTATTTCTAATTCAAGAAATATAAAACATGATTTTTCTTACTATTCCATAGGCTCTTTTATGGTTTGTCCCAATAAAGAAGTCTTAAATATGAAGTTCACTATTTTGTTCGATCGATTAAAAAAAAAGAGATTTTTTTTTCCACTGAAGTTGAAAAAACTACTGGATCGACAACCAATTGCAACACCCTGTCAAAACACAAGACATGGCGGGAAATCGTGCGAAATTTCATGTCGCAACTTATCTCTTATTTTATTCGTGCGGTGATTTTATAGAATATCCTTAGAAAGGATGTTTACCGAATAAGAAAAAAAATGTTTTTTTTTATATATAAAGGCAAGACATTTTTCAAGTTACTGAAACTGTTCAATTATCTATTTTGATCTTTTTTTTTTGTTTTCTTTTTCGAGGCAAATTATATATTAGATTAATACAATAAATCCGGGTCTCTGGCCACAACAATAAGAAATTCGTTTACTTTTAATCATCAACCCTTTTTTATATACCCACTGCAATGAACAACGAGAAAACAGCAGCGGATACGAAATCATCGTATTATGCCCCATCGATCGAGATTGCTGAAAGCATGGGGTCAACCACTTCCAACCCAAATGGTGGTCAACAAAAACATGAATTGAAACGTGGTTTGAAAGCACGTCATATTCAAATGATTGCGCTTGGTGGCACTATCGGTAAATATCATCACCATCATCTTTATTATTATTGTTATCAAAATAATAATAATAATCGTAATAATTTTTTCTACTTAGTAGAAATAATGTCTTATCTTGATTTTATCTTACCTTATATACTAACTTTGATGATTTTATTATTATTATTATTATTATTATAGGTACGGGTCTTTTCATGGCCTCTGGTAAAGCCATTGCCAATGGTGGTCCTGGTGGTGCATTAGTCGCCTAGTAAGTAGAATAGAAAATATATAACAAACATGAATAGCAATAACAACAACAAGAAAATGTATGAAAAATTTTTTCAACTTATTCTAATCAACGCTCCTTCTATAATATAATTAGTGCCGTCCTTGGTATCCTCGTCTTTTGTGTCATGATGAGTTTGGGTGAAATGGCTGCTTATATTCCTGTAGCCGGTAGTTTTGCTCATTTCGCAACTCGATTCGCTGACCCTTCCCTTGGCTTTTGTGTTGGTTGGGTCTATTGGGCCAATTGGGCCGTTGGTGTCGCTGTCGAATTAACTGGTGTGGCAATGTTAATGGAATTCTGGCTTCCAGATTTCCCAAGTGTTGTCTGGTCTGTTATTTGTCTGGTCATCCTAGTCATGATTAATGTTTTCTCTGTTAAGGGATACGGTGAAATTGAGTAAGTTATCGTTTATTAATATTATAGATAGTATTTTTTTATACGTTACTAACTGATTATTATTATGGTAATTTAGATATTGGTTCTCTTTCATCAAAGTCCTCATTGTAGTAGTCTTTGTCATTGTCGGTTTCTGTGTCGTTACTGGCACAGCCGGTGGTGATTATATCGGCGTACGTAACTTTCATCTCGAAGGCGGTGCCTTCCCTAATGGATTCATTGGCTTTTTCAATGTATTGTTAACTGCTGCTTTCTCCTTCAATGGTGTTGAAATTGTTGCCATTGCTGCTGGTGAAGCTCAAGATCCCCATCGTACTGTTCCCAATGCTGTCAAGCAAGTCTTTTACCGTATTGTCCTCTTTTATATCATGTCGATTCTCGTCATTGGCTTGTGTATCCCTTACACTGACCCCAACTTATTGGCCGGTAGTGACGATATTTCTGTCAGTCCTTTTACCTTGGTCTTCAAGTTAGCAGGTGCTGAATGGGCTGCTCATTTAATGAATGCCATTATTTTGGTCACCATGATCAGTGCTGGCAACTCTGGTGTCTACTCTTCTAGCAGAACCTTATTAGCCTTGGCAGAAAATGGCAACGCACCTCGCTTCTTCACTCGCTTGAACCGATGGGGTGTTCCTCTTTGGAGTGTTCTTGCCAGTTGTTTGATTGGTTGTTTGGCCTTTTTGACATCCTTGTTCAGTTCAGGTGTCGTGTTTACATGGCTTACCAATCTTACTTCGGTCGCTGGTTTAATTACCTGGGTCAGCATTTCCATTACTCATATCCGTTTCCGTATTGGATTCAAACGCCAACAAGTGGATGAAACTCAACTCCCTTACAAGTCGCCGTTTTTCCCCTTCACCGATCTATTTGTGATTCTTATCGGCACTATTGTTATTTTTGGTCAAGGATACCATTCATTTGAACAACCTATTGTCGCTTCCGAAGTGATTGCTTCTTACATCGGTGTTATTTTTGCTGTTGTCCTTTATTTTGGTCACAAGATTATTATGCGTCCTGCATTTAACAAGTCCATGGAAATGGACTTTACCAGTGGAACGATACCCATCGATCATATGAAAAAGGCTGAAGAAGCAGCAGCATTGAAAGCTCTTCCTTGGAAAAAGCGTATTATGGCTCAAATCCATAAATATGTCGTATAAATATCATACATTTGTAATTTCAACATTGTCCCCCTCTCCTCTTCTCCCTCACTTACCATACACACACTCCTCTCCTCCATCTTACTCATAATTAAAATTATTTTTATGCATTATCCCATCGTATTACCCTATCCTCCTCTTTCATGTATTTAGCTCAACCTGTACATTATTTATATTAATCTTCCTTATACGTATATATATATTTATTTATTTATAATAATTAAAAAATAGTACTATATTTTATTAGTTTACTCTATTCTCAGAAAAACTTCTTGCAGAACAATGTGTTGTTTTCTCCGTTCAAAGTGAATTAGTAGTTAGTAAAAAATAATTAATGTAGAAATAGTGCAAAATAATAGAGTATTTGAAAAGGTAAAAGAATAATATAGATTAATATTGGGTGCCAAGTATTTAAGGGTCACCGATAATAAACATGAATACAATATCTTTGTTGTTATACGGTATTACTATGTTAGTTTCAAACATCGGTGAATTTGTCATTGTTCATTTCGCTAAGACAGTCTTTGCTCCTGAACAGTATAATAATTTACTACACTTTTATCTTTATTTTGGCCAAATAAAAGCCATCTTCAATATAATCTCTCTGCTACTGTTCTCCTTTTTTTTTCATTATCCCATTTTATACATATAAAACAACCAAGAATGTTCCTTCTCAAGTGCGTATCGAAGCGTTAGATATTTTTCTTCCTCCCTTTTTTCTTTTCTCGGTGAAAAGTTCAAATAAAATGTATTTTTATTTTATAATAGTAAAACTAACCTCTATATTAAATAAATTTTTCGAAAGGATAATAAAAAAAACGACTCTTTTAACTGCTACAGAAAAAAACTATATACATTTAATGATACCATTGAAGTATGATCGAATAGTCTTAGACCAGAATAATGTTGCATTGTATAAACATCATTTTAGAATCCAAGATAGTTTGATATTTTCTTTAGAAGAAAACCTCAAATACACATTATTATAACAACTTTATATAAATATGTAACCAAACAAATAGAATATCATGTTGGTATGGAAGGTTGTAAGAAGATGTAAAAGTTTACAATAAAGCTGATACGAGGGTGCGGGTAGGTATTACAGATATAAGAATGTGCTGACAGGGCTAGGCTGGAGAATCATAAGATTACGTTGGCATGAGGGTGGATAAAAGTTTAACCAAAATAAGACAGTTGTTTTTACAAGATGAGGGTGAGTAAGGGTTTGACCAATATTACATTGGGTGTATTGACAAGATGAGTGTAGATGAGACCATAACCAGTATTACGACAGATGCCTTGACAATGAGAGGGGGTGGGTAATGATATGACCAATGATTCCAGCCTTGATCAAGCTTCTAAATCCCTTCCTAGCCTTTCTAGCCTCGCATAGGCTGGAAATATCGGTCAAAGGTAGGGAATGCTGAAAAGTCCCAGTGAGATCAATTTATTTTTGGGGTGTATCATTACAGTCAACAATTCCTAGAAGGAATATAAAATTGTGTTAACGTACACAATCTTATATTAAAGTGAAAATAGTACGATCAGAATCCGCTTTGCTGTTGATTCATAACGAAATTAATGAGAGTCCACCGAAAGAAAAGCATGGAAAAAAAATAGTAAATGAGAAATATTAAATATAACTCAAAAAGATAAAAACGATATAATCAAAAGGTGGTATAATAGAGTCCTTATTAAAAATTTATGGATGCATAATTAGATAGGTCCTATCATTTGTCCATTTGGTGTTAGTTTGGTATAATCAATACTATTACATGTCAATCCAATAAATATATTATAATACTATTATTATTATTAAATTACATGCATATACTTTTGAATGTAAAATGGTCATGAGATACTTGGAAAATCTTTTGTACGAAAATGAGGGTTTCGTCGTTTCCAACTCGATTTTATCGTATATTTCACTGGGAATATTGCTTGAAGATTGGATTACATTTCTACATTGTACAATGCCATGACTTTCTTACCTATCAAAAGGGATCCAATAAAATATTAGTTTACATAATTATATCATTGAAAAATACCATTTTAAAAAGCACTGGTCATCATACTTGTAATCGATTGCAGAGAAAAAGTCAAGATCACCATTACCCTAAAGGAACCATTGAGTATAATTTCTTTCATCCATCGGTATTTTTTTTCATATATGTTTTCTTTACAAACTTACAGAATCAACTTGATATTCTTCGTCTTCACATTTGTTGCTTTCACTATTTTTTCGCTTTCTGGTACATGGTGCTGCTAAATTGAAATAATAAAAGTTATGAAAAAAGTATTAATATATTCATATATACATTACAAAGTATGGTTTGACAGCAGATATTTATAGTTTTACTTCTTTCCTTATTCTCTAATGAATCGGCTTCATCCGCAGGAGGGAAAACCAAACCACAGCAATATTTGTTGTAAATAACGGGAGTGAACACAATCATGTGATTTACTTTGATCTAGCATAGGACCTATAGATGTAGAGGCTGTATGATTGATATTTTTAACTAACATACCATTTGTTGCTATGAACCGGACCAGGCATAAAACCCACCTAAAAATAATTGGTCAGGACATCAGTGGCCAGGATAATCATGGAATTCATAAGTCGTGTAAAACTTTTTGTGTCATGGTTACAGTGTGATTGATCTATAATTATTTGGTGAAGATAGATCACATCTTAGGTAAAAGAAAAATACAAGTATCCTTCCAATAAGGGGGAAACAGACCAAGAAGTAAAGTATCATTATACACTGACACAATCAATTATTCTTATATTGGGTGTTGGGAGACAAGGTACCATATTTCGTAGGGGACCCCGTCTATCCCTGGACTACAACCACATGGACAACGTTTTGCACTTTCACGTTATTCTTCAATATCAAATTCATTCAATATTTGTTCTTGCACACCTAATCAATTTGACATGGCGTTGGGTTTTGATTCAACATACAGTAGTCCCTCGTTAAGTTCATAGTGAAAATAAAGAGTTGTGAAAGTTAATGGGAACACTATTACTAGTATTCCTTAGGTATTATATTTGTATTTTTGATGGTTTGTTATGAAAGTAATGAGGACTGAAAGTTAACAGGTGTGAAATTAACGGGGGGAGCCACTGTATATTGCAAAGATTCATTATCAATAGAATCGAAAGTGTACAGTTGTTGATAAAAGGTTAAAGCTGTATCTGTCACATCCTCTTCAGTATGCAAAAGATTATCTGTAGTGAGATGTTGCATAGATAAAATCAACCGTTGTTGCCGATTAGTTTGAGCTGTACAGTTTAAGTAAACCGCCGATATATCGCCATATTCTCTCCAGCGTATGTTGGCTTTCAAAGACCGTAATATCCACCAATTCTTGTTGGATAATAGAGATTTATTTTTCCACCGAGATAAAAAAAAAAAAAAAAAAGGGACAAGACTTGAGGAGGAGGCGTAGACCGAAGTAAACGGTTTCGTTTGGATAATTGCTTTTTGTGTAGTTGAATTCTCTAGTCAACCCTTTCCCGATCGTACTTTTTCATGAATATCTTGAGTTCTTGTTTTAGTTTATTCCATTTGTTATTGGTTATTGTCAATGGTGTCAAGAGAGGTGTGAGATATACTTTGCCAGTTTTTATCGAAAGGTCTCGATCGAGGCAAAAATTGGACTGCCTTTCCAAAACCCTTTACCTCGTACATTGTCTCCCAATCCTATAAATACTAAAATTAATGAATGATCAAGCAAGCAGCACATAGATTTTATATTTCAGAACGTGACACATGTGGTGCAAAAGAATGAGAACCGCAAACAAAATCCAGTGTGGAATAATACGTGTCACCCCATCGGAATGTAGGTAGTGGTGTTGTTTTATCGACGTCTGTGATAAAGTCTGTAGAATGAGAATGAACTAACGTGTTCCAGGCTGGAGGAGCGTTTCTGAAATGGATAGGATCGTAGCAATTGTAATTGAAATCCTCAGATAAAATGAGACGGTGTTAATAGGATGGATCAATGAATATTGGCGATTCCAATAATGAATTGCCTTGTTGCATATTGAGAAGTAGCAGGTGCACATAATACCAGAACATAGAAGGTTTCAAAAGAGCGGGGTTAGATTGGTCTGTAGCGATCTGTGAATTCATTGATGTCAGGTGAAAGTGCGACGAGACCACAATGTGAAGTCCAAAGAACTCGAGGAAGTAGCCTGAAATTATTGATCGAAGCCAGATGATGTTGTTTAGGAAACACTGCTTTCTTATAAATAATTTTTGTGATTGCATGAATTTTTGAAGGTATATAATTTTATTGACAGTTCTAAATTATTGACACTAAAAGTTCTTTTTCGAACCAATAACACTTTATTGCATGGTATTGAAATATGTAAATGTGTTGTTCTCGACAATCATTTGTTAATAGAAGAAAAAAAAAGGTTCCTTCTGGTACACTTTATGTGAATATATATAGTAAGAATGAGAGCATTTACATATGAAGAATGGGATAAACTGGTATTTATTTTCCTTTTTTTTAAATAGTGTTTGACCACCTATCAAAAAGGATATTAAATTAATTTTTTCATATCATGGTAAACAAAAGAAGACAATCCTTATTGTTAGCAATAACTACACTTTCCCAGAATATGGTATCCAGGTTATATAAACATCATGTATTTCTTATACCTCTTGATGGTAACCTTATTAAATAATGAGTGAACTGGATGGTTATACAAAATTGAAGTATATCTCAACAAACTATTAAATCTCTAATGTTTCAATTATGCACGTGTCTTTTTTTTTTGTACATCCCATGCTTTTATATTATCGTATTATAAGAGTTAAGAGTTACAGTAACACATAAACAATAATATGATTCTTCTTCCGTCAGTTCGGATAATAACTTTTTTGGGGATTTTCCAAACAATCGTCCATGATAAGAAAACAATTCTTCTTCTACTTCATGTATTGATGCTTCTTTGTATATATGATATAATAAAATAAACATAGAATTATGACACACCCTTATTCATTCTAATCATAAGGAGGTTTTTGTTTCACTCGTTCTCCATATATAAAATGCTCTTTTTGTTGGTGTAATATTTAAAAAAAACACGAAAAATTCAAATACCGCACTTTTTTTTTTCAGTGAAAAAACCCACTCGCACAAGCAAATCTAACAAAAAAAAAAGGAACGAGCTTTTTTTATTCCCTTTTCCAACATTTTTTTTTGTGGTTTAGAACCTCTTCTTTCTTTCTTTATATTTTTATATTATTCCAAAGCTTAAAAATAACCCTTGGTTTGGTTTTTTTTTCCACATTTTTTCATTTAGTACGTTTTCTTTCATTCATTTTGTCCTTTTTTTTTTAAAAAAAAAGAACCGAACCTTTTTTACTCATCTGAAATTTATTTTATAGGAATAATAATTTAATACCACACACACACCTTTCTTTTTTTCTTTTTGTTATTATCACATTAAAATGCAAACGATAAAATGTGTCGTCGTAGGAGATGGTGCAGTGGGTAAAGTAAAGTATCTTGTAATCCAATGACAATTTTCTTTTTATTCTCTATCTTTCATTTCAGGAAGAATGAACATGACCAAAGTCATATTTGACAAAAATATAACATTAATTTATTTTATTTGATTCCATTATAGACTTGTTTATTGATTTCGTATACCACCAACAAATTTCCTTCCGAATATGTTCCTACGGTAAGGAGAAGTGAGAGAGAGAGAAAGAGAGAGAGGGGTTGGGTTAGGTTCTCTTGTACTTTTTTTTTGTTGAAAGGAGTGGGGGGAGTTTTTTTTTTCAAAAGAGAAAGGCGGGACAAGGAAATATTTTAGAAACATGAACAAAATGAATGTTTTTGTATAAAAGGGGAACGTTCTTTATTCTATTTTGCTAGGAGTTGTGTGTTGGAAAAAAAGGGGAGAAGGAACAAGAAGATGGTGATGATAAAGAAGAAGATGAACGTTTGTTTCATATTATGACTCACTCACTCACTTTATATTCTTTATATATATTAGGTCTTTGATAACTACGCAGTAACAGTGATGATTGGTAAATACAATGCATTCCAATAAATACGCGTTTTTTATACCTCTATTAACAATTTTTTTTCTATATCTTTAAAAATAGGTGATGAACCATATACTTTGGGTTTGTTTGATACAGCAGGTAAGAATTAGGGGAAAAAAGGATTGGAGAAGGATGACATGGAGGTATGTATAGACAATAAGAAATTAACTTTATTTCATATTCTAGGTCAAGAGGATTATGATCGACTTCGTCCATTGTCTTATCCACAAACCGATGTCTTTTTGGTATGCTTTTCAGTGACCTCGCCTGCTTCTTTCGAAAACGTGAAAGAAAAATGGTTCCCAGAAGTGCATCATCATTGCCCAGGTGTGCCATGTTTGATTGTTGGTACACAAATCGATTTACGTGATGATCCTGGTGTGACCGAAAAATTGGCTCGACAAAAACAACGGCCTATCAGTTTTGATTCAGGAGAAAGATTAGCACGCGAATTGGGCGCTGTCAAGTATGTTGAATGTTCAGCCTTGACTCAAAAAGGTTTGAAGAATGTATTTGATGAAGCTATTGTAGCTGCATTGGAACCTCCTGTCAAGAAAAAGTCCAAAAAGTGTACCATTTTGTAGAGACCTCTTTTTATTCTTCTTCTTCGTTGACCATATACAGACACAGCACACACAAAACAGCCATCATCCACCACTTACCATTATCAACCACATTTCTTCTTTTTCTTTAGCAACATATATTATACAAATACCATCACATATTTGAAACTTTTTTTTATGTTTGAAAGACTTTTTTTCTACTTTATCCAATTCAACCAAACCAAATCCACGCAACAACAACAAACAATCAACAACACTTTTTTTCTGTACTCTATCCAACGTTAATCTCTTTATTTTAACTCGATCCCGTTTTTTTCTCTCTTCTTTTTTACCCATTCACTCTCACTCTCTCACTCTTTATCTTATATACTCTTTACTTTTTCAATATTTTTATTTTATTTTATTTTTTTTACTTTTTTTTTTGAAATAAGAAGATAACGGTTTCTCTCTCATTCATTCCATATTGAGTGATAAAGATTTATTTTCTGGGTAGATAGATAATACGAGAAAGGATGGTTTGTGAGCTCAATATATATATATATATAAAACGGACGGATGGACGGGATGTAACAGTGAAACAACAAGGAAAATGGAAAAAAAAGGTGGGAGGGAAAGAGAGGGGAATCAAATGTTTTTACAAAAAGTATTGGTTACCAGGCCCATTTGCATACGATTCATTATCGAAAAATTGGGTATCATTTTCTAAAAATATTCGATAATCACTTTCATTGATTTGTTCACGATCATCAGGTACTTTTAAAATAGCTGCCTTATTTCCACAACGATAACAATAATTAGGAGCAGACCATAATGTCACCAAATTCTTATCTGCAAATGGATAATTATATCCTTCATCCACAAGTTGATGACTACGAACAATCAAATTGACATCATTGTTATGACAAAACTAAAATAATAATCCCAATTCATTCATTAATATAAATATATATACCTATACTCCATGGTGTATAAAAATGGCAAGTGTATATGTTACATGTGTTACTTACTGCATTAGTGGGTAAATGTCCAAATAAAAACCCACCCCCTCTGGGACTGATTGCCCATGAATCTACTTGTGCTTCAGGATCTGACCACAGTAAATCTATGAATAATAATATATAGATATATTAAAAATGAATTAATAAAGAGAGAAAGATGATGATTTGATAGATATCGAAGAAAAAAACATACCACAAGTACCACCTGTTTGAGGTAATTCTTGCATTCGGAAAAGGGTTCTATTATACATTTTTTTTAGTCAAGAAATCTCAAAATGAATTGTTTTTTTTATTGATTTACCGAATAGAGTCTACTGAAGGTAATTCAGGTGATAATCCACCATGAACGCAAAATATATTTCCATCAACAAGCTACATTTTGAAAATGGTTTTAGTAATTTTTCTTTTTTTTTAAAAAAAAATGATTTCGGTCTTACCGCAGCTAATGGAAGGTAGTCAAAAACTGTACAACACCATTCCCATACTTTAGAACTTTGATATTTTGCAAGACATTCATCTATATTGAATAGTTATAAATGTTAGTTTGATGGATATATGGTATACGATGATATATATAAAAAAGAATTAAAAACTAAAAAAAAAAATACAATTACCATAGAAACCATAGACTCGAGTAACATTTCGACTTTCATGATTACCGCGAGTTAATGTAATACGATCTGGGTACCTTTTATTCTACAGGTTAGAGAAATATACAAGTGTTACATTAATAATTTTTAAAATGACTTACTTGACTTTTAGTAGCAATAATAATGTTAATGTTTCTAAAGAATAACGACCACGATCGACAAAATCACCCTAAAATATTAAAAAAAAATGGTTTCTATCAGTTTCTATATTTATATATTACCTAGCATGAAGGATGGATCATCCTACTGTCTCTTTCCCTTTCTTTCTTTTCTTTCTTTAATAAATTACCATAAAAATATAAGATGTTTCAGGTAGATCACCACCCACTTCAAATAATTTCAACAAGTCATAAAATTGACCATGAATATCCCCACATAAAGTAACAGGAGCTCTTACAGGAACTACTGTTGATTCCTCGGCCAAGATTTCTTTCAACTACATTGTAAAATAAAATATCCAAATCAAAAAATAAAAATAAAAATGGGTGTCGCCATGATAATATATATATATATATATATATATATAGAATTCTTCCATTAGTTATAAAATCGATAATCTTGTTTTAACATTGTCCTCTTATATATAAATAGATATAGTGTAAGGTTTTCTTGGTATGACTTATTCACCTTGTTACATAACTGACGCATATCATTTTCTGGAAGATATTTACATTGTTTGATGGATTCAATGCAAGCGTCCACATCCATGATTGAAAGAAAAAAAAAATGGTAGAGAACAAAAAAAAGGGGGTTGTTGGTGTTGGTGGTGGTGTGTGTGTGAGTTAAGTAATAAGTATAGGAAGTTTAGTCCAAGCGTGATTTTTTTTTGTTGGCTGCAATAGCCAAAATGATAGTCAGCGGGAGTATTTTTAACCTCTTTTCGCGCTCCATTATAAAATGCGTGTTTTTTTTCCAATTCTCTTCTCAAAAAAGATCTTGTTTCTTTTCTTCTAATTCATAAAAAAGTCTTTTGCTTTCTTTCTTCTCCTCCCTTTTTATTTCGCATTGACATTATATATATATAAAAACAACACGAATAAAAACAATGACAGCACATAAACGACGTGAAGTGTCAACACAACCTTCGTCTTCACCCTCACCACCCGATATTTCAAAACAATCACGACCAGGTCATTTCTCCATGGTTCGGTAAATGCCGTTTTTCCTTTTCTTTTTTTTTGTTGCCAAGACATTATTACGAAAAAAAAAAAGCAAGACATGCTTCTAACTTGTCTTTCCTGGCTTTCATATTAGAAACTTTTATATTGCTGATATTATTACACTTATGAATGGTGTCTGTGGTATCATGTCAGTCTTTGGATCTATGCGATATTTACTTTCCAGTGACATTGCCGATCTTTATTCTGCAATGTATTTTATGCCATTTGGACTCTTTTTTGACTTTATGGATGGTCGTGTTGCACGTTGGAGAAACAATTCATCTTTAGTGGGTCAAGAATTAGATAGTCTTGCAGATTTGGTAAAGTTTTGTTTCACATTTTTTTTTTACACCATGGCCATGGTTCACTAATGGATATTTTTATATAGATTTCATTTGGTGTAGCACCCGCATCCCTTGGTTTTGCAGGTGAGGGTTTTTATTCAATAAAGAGAGATATGGATGAGAATATGGGATGGGATGGGTAAAAAAAAATAATAATTAAGCAATCGGATGGGAATTTCAAACGTTTGTCTTTGGGACCTCAATTGTTTATAACCATTGTTTCTATTATTATTATTATTTTTTAGTGGGTATGCGAACTTATCTCGATACAGTGGTATTGACCTATTTCGTATGTTGTGGTATTGCACGTCTTGCAAGATTTAATGCCACAGTAGCATCCCAACCTAAAGATGCATCCGGCAAAATTTCATATTTTGAAGGAACACCTATACCTACCTCTTTATCCATTGTAGGTCTGTTAGCCTATTTCGTCATGAATGATCAATATTTAGATACTTTACCTGGTCAGCTTGTTGAATTGGCTCCTACTTGGGAATTACATCCACTCGTGCTTATTTATGCATTAAGTGGTACTCTTATGATTAGCAGAACTCTTCGTATTCCAAAACCTTAAAAAAAAAAAGCAACCTCAACACCAATCAACCAACCAAACCAACCAAATGTTTTTTGTTTGTTTGTTTGGGAAAGTTTTATGTACAATAAATATAATAAAATCCTCTATATATACATTTTATACATATATTCTATAAATTATGGGTTATGACTTGTTAAAAAACACATACTATTTTTATTATTATTATAATGATGACTATATATATTATTATTACGTATTATTATTACAAAAAGAATTTTTGAATTGAACAATTTTTACTAGCAAGAAGAATGATTATAATTCGTTATTTTAAAATTACACTTGTGGTCAGTTTTTAAGCTCCTGATGACCATTTTTCAAATGTCAATTTTTTTACTTTACTTATTTCGTGATGTCAGCTATTTTTTTTTTTTTTTTTAGTTTTGCTGTAATTCAGCCTTATTACTACCCATCTGATGTTGAGGAACAGTATCCCAATTATCATCATCTTCCTCTTCTTCATCCTCTTGTTCACGATATACATCGTTTGATTGATCCACAAGAGCAGGACTCTTACCCTTGTCCTTATGATGATGATGCTGTGTCTCATCTGATATATCTTGTGACACGGGTTGAGTGGATGTAGTGGCCTGAGCACCTTCCATTGATCGCTGTTGCTGTTCATCTTCGGGTTGAACATATTCAGCAGGTACTTGAATCACTTGAGGTTGTTGCTGTTGTTGTTGATAACTAGTAGATGAAGATGGATCTTGTTGTTGGTACTGTTGTTGTTGTTGTTGTTGTTGTTGTTGTTGTGGTTCCTGTTCTTCAGGCATAGATGGTAAAGCACGATCCGTTTGATTTGGCTGTTGTTGTTGATTATAACCCCCTTGTTGTTGAGGTTGCATAACGGGTTCGGGACGGAACCGGTCCGAAATTTGAACCAATTTATTAAACCAATCTTGTAAATCCAATTGGTCTTGAGCTCGGAGCATAAAGTTCTTTTCCATACCCACCAAAGATTGTGCATTCTTGCCCTTGATTTCAAATGCATTTTCTTGATACATGGAATCATAATTTTTACTACAATCAATACTTGTATGTGGGATAAAAATAGATATTTCCGGACTCATAGGATCGGCATCAAATTGTCGAGTGGATTTATAACTATGCAGAAACCCAGCTGTAAGATGGTTCCATTGGGTTAGCTCTCCATCATTTCTCTCTCAATCTTGTATAAAATGAGAAATATATATACTTACAAGGTGTCAAGACATATAAACCTTCCACCCAACTACGCATAATACCTGATCGACGTTCCAATAATCCCACCTTGACAGGTTGTACCAAATCATGATTTTGGTTTGGATAACAAATATCTTGATCTGTTCGATAAGCAGCGTCATCACTGATTAAATTACCAGCGTTACGACGTATAAATTCATTCCATTCAGTATCAGCATTCATACAACCAAAGGTAGAAGTCACTTGACCAAAGGCACTATGCGATTCCAATTTCTCCATACGGAATTGTTGTAATTGTTCAGTAATGGATCGAATACTTTCCACCAAATTACATTCAAAGACATGCACTTCGTGTTGTAAATTCAAAATATTATCATGCAATGCATTTTCACTATCAAATAATTGTTTATTGGCTTGATAAACAGCTATAACCATCGAAGATATATATATACATTAGTCATGGTCATCTTGTTAGAGTATATATATGCTTAAAGAAATGGAGGATCAAGAAACATACCACAATTAATCAATAAAGGATCTTGTCGTTGATACGCTGTATAAGGCATTTGCATATTATATTGAATGACACTATCCAATTTAGACACCAAAGCATCCATACGACGACGACCATCATATAAACTGGTTGTCTTTAAATTCTTATCTTGATGAATGGCTTTCAACATGGACTTGATATCTTTTTTGATACTTCGTAAACTAGGCAAGACAGAACGATCCAAATAATTGACATAATCTTGATGACGTACACTTTGTTCGACAGCATAATTACGGAAAGCTAACCAAACATCTTGCGTGCCACCCGTTTCCATAAATTGACCACTAGCTTCAGGTATTGGAAATACAATGGCTTTGGTGGATTTACTATAACCCCCTGCTGTTTTGGATTCAATTTCTTGGATTTCTTTAAATAATTTGATCTATACATATGCATATCATGCCATTATTTTTATAGTCAATGAGATGAAAAGAGATGGGGAGGGAGATCCTTCCAATAGAATCCATTGAGATAATTTATCTCTCTCTCTCTCTCTCTCTCTCTCTCATCCTTCTACTTACCAATTCTTTGATAGCTGAACGCCAAGCATTTAAACGTGTTCCTAATAATTCTGTGGGATGAATACCACCATCCATACGATAGACTTGTCGTTGTACAATAGAAGTGCGTTTTCTTGATAATGACATGCTCCTTTTTGGAGAAGCACTAAACACAGGAGCTTCTAAACCTTTGGATCGAGTCACAGTTAATGCTTGACTAGTACTAGTCATAGTGGATGCTCTTTGTAATTGTTGATTTGTGGCAGCAGTAGTAGTTGCCATCTGTGGTTGAGCAACACTCGTCAATACTTGTGGTGCTGTTTCTAATGATTCATCCTCTGATAACTCTTGTCGTTGTTGTTGTTGTTGTTGTTGTTGCTCCCGTTTTTGTTGTCCACGCCCTTCTACTGTAGGTGTCCCCATCACATTAACACCACTATTTTCATCTTGCCATTGGGGAAGAGGTTTAGACGTCATTACCATACTTTTTGGTAAATGAGGTAAACTTTTTTGTTGTCCTATAGGTTGCTGATTCATTAATGTCGTCGCCATGATGGTTTATTGACTCTAACTATGAATTCTAGAAGAAGAGAAAAAAAGAAGAAAAAAAAAAGACGTGTGTTGTAATTCATTCTTAGCGGTTTATGCAAATGAACGAAACGAACAAAAAGGGTCCCTTGTACTAAAAAAAAATTCTGAAACCGATGTTTGGAAAAGGTCCATGACGAGTGAACAATGGGAGGGGTATTGAAAGAACCTCATGGCCATGAACAACTACAACACCAAAATGATAACCGTATTAATAATAATAATATAATAAAAGGGTTAAAGTCATTTATTTGCAAAATAATTGAATATTTCATGATAACCAAAATAAAAATATAAAGAGTAGTAGTATATAAGGTTATACAGAAGATTATGCAACGCATTTAATTTGTTCCTACTTCACATTTGATCCAATTAAAAAACCCATTCTTTTATTTAACAAGTTTTTATTTGTTGCATAAAGAGAAGGGCCACCCTTTTGAATAAGTTTAGTTTCATAAATTATAATTAGAATTAAGTGTTTTATACTTCCTATAGCAAACGATTGGGTAATGCCTAAGCCAAAGATATGGCATTATTATTATTTTTATTTATCCATTTGTTGATTAGTATGTAAAATGTATTTATATAAATACCATCATGTTCGTTCCGTAGTAAAACAATAACAACGATAATGTATGGCAAAGTTTTATATTTTTGAAATAAAAGTATAGACAAGCCCTCTATTTTACAACTTTTTTAATAGATAAACACTGTCATTACATCATGGCTTCTTTAAATGAAATTAAAGCATGGGGAATATGTTTTAAATTTATTGTTATAATCATGACTATTGAAATTTAGATAACATCGTTCCATCGTCGTCGTAAAATAGACTCCTTGGTCGAATAATAAAAACTTTATTATTATTATTAATAGTTTTTATTTTTAAATTTGCTACTGCTATTACTTAACTTCTTTATGCTCAGCTGGCTTATTGTTTACATGACTTTTGCATAATTATTTTTATTTTTGTTTGACTCTATTTAACTAGTACATAATAATAAGAAAGGTAGAGAGTCCTTTAATGTATAAAAATATACATGAAAAAAAAACATGTGAAACATGCAGATTTATACAGTGTACAGGATCAATGTTGTCAATTTCAAAATAGGGTATATATATATGTAAAATAGATATCCCGAGGATGAAGAACAAGAAGATGACGATAGTTCAAATCCTGATCAGGAGTTTTTGAGGGTATTATCCTTCCTTCCCCCCCCACTTTTTTTCCTCCCCTGTTTAATGATTTTTGTTCATGAGGCTGTGTTGTATATATTTTATTATAGTCAATGATCCTTTACAGAAACGTAAAATAAGAACGTTTGCATAAATATAAACTATCGTCAGCCCTTTTTTTTCATGTGCGGTTTATTTGAAATAGAAGAGAATCCAAGAAGGAGAGAGATATATGTAGTTTCCTTTTTTTATTATTCCCAGGCCAATTGACAACCCATCTCTCTCTTTCCGAGTTAAAGAGAAGAGGAGGAGGCTTTGCTTTATTGAACCAGGAAGGAACAAGTAAACAACAATAGAAGTCAAAGTATAAACAATACAATTTAAACAATTTTACATAAAGACTATAAATACAAGTGGTTTTTTTTTCTCAAAAAAAAATCATTCTATTCATTACACACAACAACAACAACTCAACTCTTCTTTTTTTTTTCAAAATTCAAGTTTATCAAAAATGACTATCGGATTCGATCAAGATCTTCCCAAGGACGTCTATGAATTCAATGAAATGCGTCGCAAATTTGTTTATGAAAAGTCTGGTATTGCCTCTTTACTGAAACCTGCCCCTGTAACTCAACATTTGCCTACTTTTGATACCAATGGTACTCCCACTTTCCGTCAATATGTTGGTTCTGGTCGTTTGGAAGGTCGTCATGCTTTGATTACTGGTAAGTTTTTATTGTTATTCTCGGGGATGTATAATATAAATGCAGATGAATTCAACAAAAAAAAAATTAACAACATAAAAACTAAATAGGTGCTGACAGTGGTATCGGTCGTGCTATTGCTACCTTGTTTGCTTTGGAAGGATGTGCTGGTATTACTATTGTTTATCGTGATGAACGTGAAGATGCTGATGCTCTTTATACCAAGGAAACCATTGAATCACAAAGCAAATGCAAAGTCCATTTGATTGCTCGTGATATTGGTTATGAGGCTAATTGTCGTGACATTTTGAATTCTCATTTGAATACTTTTGGTCAAATCGATATTTTGATCAATAACGCTGCTGAACAACATAAAGTGGACAAGATTGAAGATATTGTTGGTGAAACTATGGAACGCACATTTAGAACCAATGGTATATATATTCATTGAAAATGGATCTTCTTCTTCTTCTTCATTCTATGACTAACCTAATGAAACAAAAAAAAACGATTGCTTGGCCGATCGATCATTATCTATATTTATATATCTATATATATAGTCTTTGGACCAATCTACATGACCAAACATGCTGCTAAGCATATGAAAGCAGGTGCTGTGATTGTGAATACAGCTTCCGTAGCAGCTTATCGTGGTATGGATGTACTTGTGGATTATTCTGCCACTAAAGGTGCTGTGGTTGCTTATACGCGTGCCCTTTCTCAACAACTGGCACCAAGACATATTCGTGTGAATGCAGTGGCACCGGGACCTGTATGGACACCCTTGATTCCAAACACGTTTTCACAAGAGGAAATCCAAAACTTTGGTTCATTCCCACCTTTTAAACGCCCGGCTCAACCTGCCGAGATTGCTGCCGCTTTTGTCTTTTTGGCATCGGCCGATAGCTCTTATATTAGTGGTCAAACCATTCATCCTAATGGTGGTCAAACTCTTAACACCTAAAAATCCTTTTTTTTGTCTTTACTATACTATTGATTCTTCCCATTTCTTATAAATTTTCCTCCAATTTTTTCTTCTTCTTGATATATTACAAGTTTGAGTTGTCGTCGCTGTACTTGTATTATAAATAAATAAATAAACATATATTCTATATACATGATTTGATGACGCTAAAAAGAAGGATCATCATTATAATTTAGGATGATTGAATAAGTAAAAGATGATCCATGCAAAAAAAAATCAAAATAAAAAGTATCTCTTTGTACAACGTTAAATCTGAATTAGAAACAGGTTCGATGATGGCTTTTTAATTATTTTTTAGAGTCCAGCAAAAAAAAAAGTTAGTTGGTTCAACAATCATACTTGATTTTTATGACAGATAAAAAAAAACTTGTTCCTACTTTATCATCATTTTTTTTATTATATTTTACATTTATATATAAAAAAAAGGGACATTTATTATTCACTCAATAGCAGGTTCTATCCTCCTTTTTCTACTTTTTCTTTTATATAATATCCATATATATCAATTGATAATCATTTGTTATTATTATCATAATGATGATGAATAAGATGATAAAAGAAGTATATATAAAAGATATTTAAGGGCGGAGCCCACGCAAAGATCTGCAGTGGAATGTGTCACGCTTTTTTAAACAACTCTCTTTTTAAGGAGTAATATATCTTTTTTGGTTCCCTCTCCCCCCCTGAATCGATTACGTTAACTACTATATATACTTAATAATACTAATAATGTATGGACTATAATGATAATGGATTATAATTGTTATGATTAGAAATAGGCATTAGAGACTACAAACTAGAATTAAATTGAATAGGATCATAAAAAAAGAATAATAAAAACCGTGGCAAATGGTTTGACAAGAAAGTGAACACAAGTGCCGATCTTGCTGTTGTACCTTCCCCCAATAAAGTCGTTTCTGTTTATTGTTTAACAAGCAACACACACGCACACACACACGAACTCACACACTTATTTTTATTTTGAACACTTTTTGTCTTTTTTTTTTTTTTTTTCTTCTCTTTCACTTTTTCTTTTCTTTTTTGTTTTTTTTTTTTTTACTTTTTACTTGAACTTCTTTTTTCATATTAAAAAAAATCATTCTTTCTTATTCTTATTCTTATTCTTATTATTTTAAAACCCAACAACAACAACAACAAAAGGTCCCCCTTTCTCTCTTCTAATACATACATAATATAAAAATGACAACACATGATGTTCACCGAGCCATGGAAGAGAACCTTTTTAATTCATTTCACCACCGTCATAATCCACTTCAACCTCCTCCACCAACTTCTTTAGCCGGATCATCTCCGGCATTTCGATCCATGACAGCATCAGACCTTATTAGCTTATTACCCAATACCCCTCCTCCTGTTTCTACTACTAATGGTAGTACCAATGGTAGTGTTCATTCCATGCCACCACAACATCGTCAACATCACCATCACCAACGTAATAATAATAACCGCCATACAGCTACTTCAGAAGTTATGCAACAGCAAGGTTTAAGTGGTCATGCTGCTGAAGGTAAATAAAGAAATAAAAAATTCTTTTTTTTTTTTAATTTGATAACTCATCCCTATTTTCTCTCAAACGTTTATAGAAGCCATTGATGAATGGTTTGAAAATATTCAACGATATGAAAAAATGTTGGAAGAAGTAGCTGCTGCAAGTCTTGATCAAGCATTCAAGGATGAATTAAACCATGTGAATCAATGGTTTCGTTGTCGATCTGATCCTGAACGTACAGCTGCACTTTATAGTGTGGTTCAAAATGCTTCACAAATTCAAATTCGGTTTTTGATTACTGTATTACAACAGTTAGCAAACCAAGACCCATTAGGCGAATTACTTTCTCCTGCAGGACAGGAAAAAGGTAAAAAAAAGAAAATGTTTTATTTTTAATGATTACTCATGTCTGTGCGCTTCTCTTTTACATCGTTTTTTTTTTGGGGGGAGAAGTATGATAAAGAAAGAGAGAATTAATCGGAGGTGCGGAGGAGTGAGCGAATGGGTGAGTGAGTGAATGAGTAGTTTATTCGGGTTTGAAATAAAAAAAAGAAGGTTGTGTATTAGTATATAGTTTAATAATAGAGTAAATAATGAGTTACTTAGATTATGAGATTTTGGGGACTCGACTCTTTTTCTCATCATCTTCCATCTCCTTCTCTCTTTTTTTTTTTAATATTTCCCATTTTATATCCTTTGAAAAATGAAAAAAAAACTGATGGATTCATTTATTGATATGTTGAATTTTAGCGCGTGCAGCAGCATCCACACCTGCTCCTGTTACTGTAGCAGGTTCAGTTGTATCGACGGAGTCTCAGTACGAAATGCGGAAGCGACAAATGTATCCACCCACCCGACGGGCCCCACGGTCGAACTTGTGCAACAGACTTACATCCGCGTTAAGTGAACCTGATGATCTCCGACGCCGTAACAGAGACATGATGCTTCCACGATCCTTGGGGTTGAGCCATCAACAAGGATTATTGTATGAAAAGGCCTTGGCTGCGCGTGCACAGATTCAAGCTGCCAATAATTCTGCATCTTCTTCCAATCGTTCTTCTACTGCGAGTAGTGGTGCAAGCACCACCTCTTCTTCTTCGGCATCCCTTGGCCCAGGTCCCAATGGGTTTGCCCCTCGTTTAAAAGCTTCTACTTCAGAAATTACACCTTCAAGAAGTAGCGGTAGTTTATTTGGTACATCTCCATCTCATGCCGCAGCCGTAGCAGCAGCAGCTCATGCAGCAGCAGCAGCTTCTGGTAATGATTGGCCTTTCCCGCTGGCACGAGGAAATCATCATCATCATCAACAACAACAGCATAATCATCATCCACAACAACAGCATCATCATCATCAAGAGAAACCTTTGGTAGGACGTATTGGTGATCGTGGTTCAGTTAATAATGATGACAGTTGGTCCTTTGGTTCACTTTCATCAAAAAAGAAACGGGATATGGATCTTCCTTGGACTCGTAAAAGTGATACCATCCGAGAAGAACAAGAATATCCATCCACAAAAACTTCTGCTCGTGAACTTGCGGCAGCCACCAATAGTTTGACCGCTTTGGAGCAAGCGCAGGCACGCCTCCGACGTGATAATCATACTCAATCACAACAATCACAACATTCGAGAATTGGTCAAAAAGTAGAACAACTTGAACGTCTCGTCGCCTCTCGTAATAGTAACAACAACAACAGCAACAACAACAACAACAATAATAATAATAATAATACCAAGAATAGCATTACTTCTTCTACTAGTTCTCTTTTATCTAATAAACGTGTTCCTACGACGACGACAACTCAAATTGATTCACAACAAGAAAAACAAGTAACGGCCCCTTCAACAACATCTATTACAACAAAACCACCACCTGGTTTATCTCCTACCCCTTCTCCTATTCCTGTTGCAAGTACTAGTACAAATAGTATGACAACAACTGCTACTACTACAACTACTACAACTACTACGCCAATGACAACAACTCCTTCTCCTTCGCCACAACCTTCCTTATCCTCCACACTTATCTCTTCTCAACAAACACCATCACAACAACCATCGATCAAAAAAGAAGTTCAATTTGGACAATTCTTAACACCCCCTACTATTTATAATGCAGATAACTCTGATTATTTGAGTGATCATAGTGATACCTCTAACAAAAGTGCTAAAGATCAGCCGCTGACTGGAGCAGCCCGCAGACGAAAGCGTTCATCAGCAGCTCGTGCATTAAAAGATAAATTAGCTGCAGAAACCGTTGATTTTGAATTAATGAAAGGTAAAAAAAAAAATAGTTATTGTCTCTTTATTTTTTGATTTGTTATTTCAAATAGACTAAACATATTCTTAATTCTTATAGATGTTCAAAATTGGTTGAGAAGTTTACGTTTACATAAATATGGTCATGCATTTATTGGCATGGAATGGCAACAAGTGGTTCGAATGACCGATGAAGATATGCTTCAAGCTGGTGTCAGTACCATTGGGGCTAGAACAAAATTGATCAAAGTGTTCGAAAATGTCATGCGTCATTGTGATGATAATGTAAGTTTTTTTTTTCTTTTTCGTTTAACTCAAAATATTGTATGTACGCCAGTGCACTGACATTCATCTTTATCATTTTGTACTATTCTTGTAGAACATTGAATACTAAAAATGTAAAATCATTATAATAATAAAAAAAATACGTATAGCGCCGTTTTGAAGTTTATATATATATATATATACTATACTCTATGATCATACCATCTTTCATTTATCGACCATCACCTTATCACCGTCTCATCATCATTATGAACGCAGTATTCACTCTATTCATTTATACATTATTATTATACTTCTTTGTTCTACCGTTTTGCATGCTGTGCAACATTTGCTGTATTTACTCTTCGGAAAATGGGATTAACTTTAAAAAAAATGCATATATTTTATTTATATAAAAATGGCATAGTTTTATCTCCATAAGCAATCCTTACAGATTCTGCTTTTATTGATCGTCTTGTTACATTGAAATATGAAATATAGACCCAAAGAATAATATAATTTGCTTTTATCTCATTGGGATAGCGTCTAGATTAAAAATCACACTATATGAATTTAGAAAAACGAGTTTTAGGTTGGTAAGAAGAGAGTCTCACTATTATATGGTAACAAGGAATCGGGTAATTCGCAATCTTAATCCATAAGATTCTCCGAGGGCGGAAACACAACATTTGAATGACAAACCACCCACATCAGGAAATGATCAACAAAAGCATGAAAAAACCTTTTCACAGGTTGATGATCATTACTTTTTTCAATAATTTTTTGTTATATAAATATAATATATTCGCTAATCCTTGACTTTTTTACATCAGACTATCACAAGGTGTAATTCTTCTCTCTTTTCTTGGCGAGAATTTTTGTTATTTTTTTTTCGCTAAAAGAAGTATTCCCTAATGGATGAGGATAGAATGATATAGATTTGATCAGATTAAAAGAAATATATATATTCAGTAACCCAGCTAAAGAAACATGATACAATAGTATCCACCTAGCAACAAGAATAAATCTTAAAGATTTTACATATTGAATGATTTTGTTTTGGAATAGAGAGCGAAAGTGTTACATGTATTACTTATTTTTGTAAAAGGAAAAGTTACACTTTAAACGCCTCATTCATCGTTTGCTGTGCTGTTTGTGTAGACACCTTTAGGCGTTCGACAAAAAACAACATTACTAAATCTCAATGAAAACATTCCCAAGTATACTCTAACTTAAAGCCAACAGAAGCTAAGTGTGTTTTATTTTTTATGAATGGATTGAAGATGACATATGCGTATTATTATCATTGATCCGATAAATGGGGACGATATATTATTGGTTTTTTCATATTATGCGTCAATCATTTAACATGTGGTTTTTGTAGCAATAACACACTCAGTTCATCCGAAAATATTACTTTTTAAAGGTTTCTTCGTTTCAATCGAATATTTAGCTACGAAGGATTTTGAAAATGGGATGATGGCCGCTTATTTTCGTAAGAATTTTGAATGGTAAACTTTAAAGATAAATCGATGGCGCAAAAACACAAGAGTGATCAACATAATACCTATGGAATGTTGCATAAACTAGTGTGTGCGTGCACCTTGTTATTGATAATTTATCAACGTAATTTTGTTTTACAATTAGATAGATCGACATGAGTGGTCCCTTGAAAAACAATAGTTATTGTTTGGGTCTAAGCGCGCTTATTGCATTGCACCAATAAATTCTCTTCGTATAAAAAAAAGTATAAATGTTATATATGATAGTGCAGTCGTACCTCTTGGTTTATATAAACACCAGGTAGATATAAATTGTAGATATACTCACTACTCTTTTTTTTATCACTAGAAGATTATTAGTAATGATTATATTGATGCTTACTTGGAAAAAATAAACTAATGAGGAGATTTTAGGTATATACTACAAAGAATTCTTGCAATAATCTTATGGAATGATGGTTTTATTATATGTACAAAGGAAAACGATGAAGAAAATCTATAACATTCAGACACTTAGGTTAAGGACACCATTTACTACATCCAAATGATATAGTAGTGTATTGTGTCCATGGGTGGATTCAAACACGTTTTATTTTCATTAGTGAAAATATCCATAAGAATTAAATGGTAGAATATTCACTGTTATTTAACCAATCTATCTCTATTAGCTTATGGTTAGAATAATCATTAGTTGCGTTAGTAAAATGCTGTATTATGAGAAACATACTAAAATTAAAGAGCCTCGTATAATTCGATCCTTTCTTCTGTGTGACATCATATCAGGCTTTCTTTAATCTTTTTATTGTAATAAAAAAATCACACCAAACGCGTGTTCTTGAAGCCGAACCTTTGGATACTTCTGACGTGGGTTCACACGTTAGATAATGTAGGCAAGAACTCAGCTGTTCGTGGACCGGGTAGCAAAACTAGTGAACACTTCATTATAGAAGATTCATGACAGCACTGACGATGATTGTGTAGAACAAAGTTCGATAAAAAACGAGTGTATATCAAACCTTGGTCGTTATTTTTTTTTAATGCTCCGGTCGGTTTCAACTGTTATGTCAGGTAAAAAAAAAAGTCCTGCTCTCTATTGTACCCCTTCTCATCCATAATAACCTGTAGTGATTTGGTTTATTATATCATTTTCTTATAAAAAGCATTTAGTTGTTGCTGTAGCTATTTTTTTTATACAATTCAAGTTTTTTTTTTTTTTTTTCAAAAGAGCGTATTTAGTAGATAATGAAATATATTTATGCAGCAAAGGTAACCTTTTTATTAGTGATAATGCAGCAGAAAACACCGATTTTATATTATTATATTGATAACAATATGTAATAGCTTTTATTAATAAAAATAAAAACAGTGTTACAACTATGAATAAATACCAATAATACTAATGACCATTGTCACTGGCAACAAATACATGTTTCCATGACAACCGTTCCTGAATTCTGATATTCTAATAAAAAAAAAAAAAACAAAGAACAGCCAACATGATCATCACAGATACACTAACCAAATTTACTAACTATTACAGGACTACTTGAATTAGTAGTAAAAATCATTTGCAACCAGTGCTCTTCTTTATTAGTATTAGATAGCTAAAAAAAAGTATCTGATGTCAATAGCCGGTCCTTCAAAATAAACTGCATTTTTATTATATAAAACAGTATATCAAACTACTTTTACTATTAACATTAGTATAACATATCGATCCGTACATTAAGTATCGTCATTGGCACTCAAAAGGAAGATAATAAGGCTCCAAATCATAAGTGCATGCAATGTCTAAAACTCCCTCACGTTAACATACTGTACTGACTAGTCGTCGCAGAGACCTTTCTTTTGGAAAATATATTTTCTTTGGCGGTGACAGATCTGAATCCATCATCTTCTAATTGTTTTATAGTTATTGATTACGATACTAATATATACTGTTGATTTTATCTCGTTTGACTTTTTGATCTATTGAGCTACTATATGTGTATCTTATTTTTTTATGGCTGAAAATATCTTTTCAAATGTACGGTTAACCAAACCTTACGTTGTAATTCTTGAACATAAAATTAACTCAACTAAACTATTTTCTTGTAAAATGTCCAGAACCTCCTTTTATATCACAATTTCAACTTCAGTAATATTACTTTTAGTTTGTAGATAATGTTGGATATGTTTATCTTTCATGAAGCGGGTATAATAGCAACATGGGTTTTCTCAATCGCAGGTCAGCGGTCCTATACATGATAATATAGTAGTAAAGTGAAATAAAAAGCTACATCATCATTTCATTAATGCAATTGCAGCAAACAAAAGAAAATCGTTGATATTCCCATAAAAACATTTTTCATACCGCTTATTCTTATATATTGATATTTATTCAATAAGCCATTTATTATTATACCAAACATAACGATATATGTGTAATAATCAGAATACATAATAATAAAGTAATTCGAGTCATATAACCTTTATCCATACTATTTTTATTTCTTATTATAATTATCTGGTGTGTTTACATACTTCAAAAATAAAATAAAAAACTGCAATGTATTTGTTATATATTATGGTGTAGCAAACATTATTAGTATTGTTTAAATATACGATACGAACGTACTGTATATCATTATCTCTGTTTACTATGCTAAAGGTAAAAAAAACCTAATTCGACTTGTCATAAACAGGTAACAAAATTTCACAGCTTAACTATGGATTGAGCCATGTTACGATTCCTTAGAGTAAATAAAACAGCTTTGATACATAAACACGTTTTATTTTAACATTTCAAAAATAGCATATAGTTTGGGAGTTGGCATTTTATAAAGAACAACGAAAACATAAAATATGTGGTTCTTTCTTATATTACAGCTTTTGTTGATTCTTATAAGAAATTTCATAATTAGGTCATAAAATACTTTTTTTTATAATACCCTTTCTCACCAACCATAATTAAGTCCTCCTTTGAAAACAATTGAAGGGAGAAAATCCACACCAAAAGGAGTGAAAGTTAATATTTACTACCAATAAACAATAAAATCATACTTCTTTACCTGTGTTGCAAATTTGAAATGAGCTATGCTACTATTATTGTTGAATAATTCTCATGCCTTGTAGCTGGTCTAAGTTTAAGCATAATAAAGAAATAATAATACCTTCTACTAATTTAAAGGTGACTTCGGGCATATACTCGGATACGACCACCGGGTATCGCTGTCCGATCCAATGAGAGTGCGCGATAATAGATTTATTTTATCTATTGCCCGACCCTCAGGGAGTATATTTTTTCTCCCAGCAAAAACAAAAAAAACATCCATCAAACAAAACCAGATTTTTTGAAAAGGAGTTATTTTTTTTTGTCCACATAACTTATTTTTTCTTCTTCTTTTTTACCAAGTTTTACCCAACATGTCCCAAGCATCAGGATCCATCGCAAACAGAATTTCTCAAAAGTTGGCATCAAAGGAATTCCGAAGCTACTTTATGAGGTTTGTATCATTTTTTTTTATTACTGCTATTACCATCATTATGACAGCTGGTGTATTGTATTTTTTTATTAACTTTATTATTATTTTATTATAGCACCGTAAGTTTGTTATTCGAAAAATAAGACGTACCTTATCAAAAACGTAAAAAAAAAAATACCTAACAACACGTATTCATATGATAATATATAGCATTTCTGGGGCCCTGTTGCTAACTGGGGTATTCCTCTCGCTGCCATTGCTGATTGGAAGAAGGATCCTGCGTACATTTCTGGCAACATGACTGTTGGTAAGTTATTTATCCTGAAATTTATTAGTTCTAAAATAATAGGACCTAACCAATATATTCGATGGATATGGGATATGTGTGATTTAGCTTTGTGTATATACTCTGGTCTTTTCATGCGCTTTGCCCTGGCGGTACAGCCCAAGAACTACTTGTTGTTTGCATGCCACGCTACCAATGAAGTTGCTCAACTTGTTCAAGGTTATCGATTCCTTCAATATAACAAGTAAGTTTTCACGGGAAAAATCGGGATCACAAAAGCAAAAGTGGTTTGGAAAATAAGCGAATTCATTCTACTTTTTTATTTTACTTATTATGCCATAACATGAATGAATAGGAATGCTGATAACAAACAAGTACAAGAACAAAAGGTAGAAGAAAAGCCTTCGACTGCTTAAAAAATCACAAAAACAACAACGGCAACAAAAGACTTGTAGACTTTGTATAAAAAAAATCATAATTATATCTTACTATACAAAAAAACAAAGTGCATTTTTATCTTTCTCTCTCTCTTTATTATTTTTATTCCTTTATATTTATATCTCCATGGTTGCTTTTGAATTGGCATTGACTCCAATGGTTTCAATGGCTTGAATGAATGCTTTACTATCAATAGAACGCTGGGAATCGAGATTATAGAATGGATTACATACTTGGGATAAATATGCACTGTGGATCTTTTTGAAAATCTATAAAAATGGACGGGGAGGGAAAAGAGAAAAAAAAAGTGTGCATTTATGCGTCAGTTTTTGTAATTTAAATATATATCAAGGAAGATTTATACAAGAGAAAGGATGATTATAGGTTTTTCCTTACTGTTTTCATATCTGCATCACGAATAATTCCTTCTGTAACTGATACCACCACGACAAATTTTACGCGTGTATTTGTCATGTATCCGTAACTATTTTTTTCCCAGCAACATGATTATCAAATCAATTAAATGTGTTATTCGGTTTCTGTTTTCTTTTTCAGTTACCAAGTAACCATTGCAATTCATATATATCACTGAACTTACACTGCAAGGTCCTCCATAGCATATAAAAGACCGAGATATAAGTCAAGATTCTTTGGTCCACTGGCAACTTTAAAATTTTGAAATAAAATGAACATTAGCCCCTACAAACTCTCCCCATTTATTTATTTTTTCTTTCGTAAAGAGATAAAAAATAATTTCTTGTTCTCACCTCGTTCTTCAATGACATCAATGGATGTGTGTGCAATATAATGGTATTTTAAATCGGGATGTGTGTTACTAAAGTTTTTAAGGTATAATGGATTGTTCTGTATTATTATTATATTTTAACCCCCCCATCAAGAAATAAAATTAGTTTGTTAAATGAATGTTTTCATATAGAAAAAAAAATATACAAATAAAGATATACCTGTTTGCCAATGAGGGCAATGCAGTTTATTTCGTTGCTCATCGTGTAATATATATGAATGTGTCTGATAAAAAAAAAGAATAAAGACCCAAAGATTATGTTATATAAGGTACAAAACACCGACTAGTGAAGGTCATAAAAGGTACAAAAGTGCATTGACGTCTTATTTGATTTTTCTCATCATATGTTAAGCTGTTGTATAGATCAATTTCTTAATGTTTATAAACATCATCAAAAATGCCCTAGTTATATATATCCTTTTGACGCTGACTTAACATTTCATTATATGAGTCAACCTACAAAGTCAACAGTCCTTATTGTTGTTCCAGGCTGAAACGAACAAAAAGTAGTTGAAAAATAGAATATTCTGACATTTCCTCATTTCGGATATGAAAGAACTTTTGCGTATAAACTTTTTTTTTAGAAACATATCTTTACAAAATAATATTTTTATATGAACAATAATTAATGTACAAAAGTTAAAATCTAATAATGATAAAATATACAGTATATGAGTGCTATAAATAGAAATGTTAGTATGTGGGTGTTTATGAAAACAATAGAAAATGGAGGAGGAATAAAGAGGTATTATATGTTTGTAAGGAGATAACAGAGGAAGAAGACCAGAAGAATAGTTTTTTGACATTTTTAGATGATAAAGGTAAGAATTGTTTTCAAAATACGTTTCTTCAGTGGAAGTTTTTCTTTTTCATAGTCTTTATAAGGATCCACGGGAATCGTTCCAGTAACAAAGTCCATATCAAGCGACTTGACAAATGATGGGCGCATTATCACTTTGTGACCAGCATAAATCACGACTGCGAAAATCAAACCAATGTAAGCTGCAACAACGTTGGCACCATCAATAGGATCCAAGAAAGTATGATACCCTTGACCAAAGATAATGATTGTGCCAATAATAATGACAAATATATCCAGGTAGGGAAACAAGGGAGCCTTGTAAGGTAGTTGATCCATTGGTAAGTTTTGTCGTTTATAACCCATGCGGAAACGAATATGCGTAATGGAAATGGAAACCCAAGTGATTAAACCAGCAACCGAGGTAAGATTGGTAAGCCATGTAAATACGACACCAGAACTGAACAAAGACGTCAAAAAAGCCAAACAACCAATCACACAGCTGGCAAGAACGCACCAAAGAGGGACACCCCATCGGTTCAATCGAGTAAAAAACCGAGGAGCACTTCCATTTTCTGCCAAAGCCAATAAGGTTCGACTGGATGAATAGACACCGGAATTGCCTGCACTGATCATAGTGGTAAGAATAATAGCATTCATCAAATGAGCAGCCCATTCTGCACCAGCTAATCGGAATACCAATGTAAATGGACTGACGGAAATATCATCATTGCCACGAAGGAGATCAGGATCGGTATAAGGAATACAAAGACCAATAACAAGAATACACATCATATAGAATACAACAATACGATAAAATACTTGGTTGACAGCAGTGGGGACCGTTTTATGTGGGTTTTCGGATTCCCCAGCTGCAATACCGACAATTTCAACACCATTGAAAGAGAAAGCAGCTGTTACGAGGACATTAAAGAACCCCAGGAATCCATTAGGAAAAGCACCTCCTTCCAAGTGGAAATTACGGTTGCCGATATAATCACCACCGGCAGTACCCGTGACAACACAGAATCCAACAATAATAAAGACAATGACTGTAAGGATTTTGATGGCAGATAACCAATATCTATTTATATATATATATATGAAGGTTAAAAATGCATGTGATTATAAATAGTTGTAATTTTTTCAAAAAGAGTAAAAAGGAAAAATGACTTACTCTATTTCCCCGTAACCTTTGACAGCAAAAACGTTGAATCCAATAAGAATCACTAAACAAATAATGGACCAGACATAACTTGGAAAATCGGGTAGCCAAAACTCCATGAGCATGGCAACACCAGTTACTTGGACAGCAACACCAACAGCCCAGTTGGCCCAGTAGACCCAACCAACACAAAAGCCAAGAGAAGAATCAGCGAACCGAGTTGCAAAATGAGCAAAACTGCCTGCCACAGGAATATAAGCAGCCATTTCACCCATACTCATCATGACACAATATACGAGAAGACCAAGAACACCACTGTTATAATAAATTTTAAGTAAGAATAGTTATACAAAAATAAAGAAACGCATTATCTTATAAGCACACAATGATTATTATATCAGTAATAAAACTTACTAGGCGACTAATGCACCACCAGGACCACCATTTGAAATTGCTCTACCAGAAGCTAAGAAAAGACCCGTACCTAATTGAATTAAAAATTAGTAACTTTGTAAGAATATATGAAAATGCTATCAACTATTTACCAATAGTGCCACCAAGAGCAATCATTTGGATATGACGTGCTTTAAGGCCACGTCGTAATTCTTGCTCTTCTTTTGGTTTTGGTTCACCAGATGATCCTACGCTTTCAACAAGATCGATCGATGCAGCGTATGATTTCATATCGTTAACAACTTCTGCTAGTACTGCTGTTTTTTCACTGGTCATTATAAATATATAGAAGTATATAAAAAATGAAGAGGGTTGTAAAAAAAAGGTAATAAAAATGGTATTGAAAAAATGATAACGTTTTAATTTGTAATGTTGCTGCTGCTGTTGTGGCCAGAGACCCGGATTATATCAATATAATGTATGTGAATAATTAGTTTTTGCTAAGATATAATTAACAAGCAAAAAAAAAAAGAAAGAAGTGTAATTGCTACAAAACTTGATCGAGTCTCTACACTCTCCCTTATATACAACGAAAAAAAAGAGTCGCGACGGTGCTTTTTTTTACATGAAATTTCGCACGATTCTATTCAAGTGATTATTTGACACTTATAAATGATTGTTATGGGAGGGATGAGACTAATGGAAGAGGTATTTTTTGGTTGGGGGAGGGGAATACGGAAAATTCTTGGTTTCATCCAGTAATAAAGAATTGTTCGGAATGATGCCAGAGTAAAGGTGGGTTGCGTTTGAATCGGTCCTTATGGATTCAGCCAGTCATTTTGCTTCCCAAAGATCAAGTTATTTCTATTGTCAGTTTCTTCGGAACAAACGGACGTTTCCTCGTTCTCCTTGATTTCCTGCCGTTTGTTACGCTTATTCGGCAAGTTTTATTGTTAGGTATACAGTAATATTATTATTACTGAGGTTGCTAACTCATTGTAGTTATATATAATAAAAATAATTGTAATAAAATAGGTTTATAGTAGTAAAAAGATGATAGATAATAATGCTTTATTAATAATTGTTATTGTTGACAGGAGCGCGAGAAAAAAAAAAGAAAACAGGTGGTAAATCTTGAATCATCAATAGTCGTACTATTACCAATTTAAGATAACTTTTGCATGTGGTCCCTAAAAATTCATTCGCACGCCACAAGCGATGGCGCAATTGATATTTTGACAAGTAAAAATCGATTTGTATTGGCCATAATAACAATCCTTGTCTTAGAATTCTTTACTTATTATTATAAACTAATGATGGTAGAAAACTAACTGTCTGTGTCACAGTTTATTAGAGCATAGGCTATTGTAGTCTTCTAAGGGTTCTGATGACATGGCTTCTTTTTCTTTTTCTTTTCCATTTTTCCTATATATTGTGTTGACGTGATAAAGAAATTATATTGTTCATTATTTCTCCTCCCGTGAAATTTATAGGGTTAACTATGCACAAATTATAGAAAAGGTGTATATTTTTTTTTTTTAAAAAAAAAAGTGTTTTTATGGAAGGATCGTTTTTAATTAGGGAGATAAGATATCTTTCAAACCAAATGGTCCGCAGTTGCCTAATTAGTTAATGTGATTTTTTTTTCTGGAACGTGATCTGTGTAATAACTGAATTGATATGTAACCAAAATGTTGTTAACAGAATACTTTCTCCTACGGTGTATAGTAATACTTTTTTTTATCATTATTATTTTACATAGGTATTATATACCACTGTTATAAGAATAATAAAGAGGACAATATCAGGTTTGTAATGCATTATTTTTCCAGATCCACTATGATGTAAAATTATATAGATCAACCAAAATACGGATTTAAAATCTCTTCACGAAGTTTTTTATACGGATACAGCATAAATATTACAATCAACGCATTTCTCTTACTATCTTTTTCTTTATTAAGTTTTCTATATGTTTTAACCAATATCCCTTATGAAAAGAATGATGTTTTAGGGTCGATGAGGAGTGTTTTTTATGTAAGTCAATTTAAGTACAGAATATACATCGTTTCTACTAGCATAGTGAACTACCTCAAGTAGACCATTTTCCAGTGGCATATATAATATTAGGTTCCAGAAACTTAACGTAAATAGTTATTGAGGCAAAAGAAGAGTTGTATGTTGCTAGATATTATATATTACAACAATCAGTGAATGTAACGAAAGTTAACAGTAAGTGCTAGAAAATAATATATCGATACTTGGTTATTGGTTTATGTAGTATATGAAATGACTGTACATAATGACGATCATCATTATCGTAAGTGATTGGAGTAATAGATGGCCAAGTTTTGGCCCAAAGGATACCTAATAATTATTGATTTACGTTGATGAATATATAATCTATAAGAAGTACAGAAGTTCAAAATAGGTGCCCAATCAGTTCGAAAAAAAATGCGATAAAAGACGTATAATTTTTTTCTAAGTTGCCAAGGATCGGAATAACACTACCATCAAAAAACAATCGTCTTTTTTCCATCTTCTTCAAAAAATCAGCTCAAGTACTAGAAATCATATGTAGTACTATATTGTTCGCTGCTGCCCTCGCCATTTTGGCGATTTCCTCTTCGGTTCATGCTACCGCCGGTCAAGGAGGTCAAATGTATGGAGGAAAATCTTATGAATAGCGTCAAGATGCTACTGACCTGTGTGTAGAGGATCCAGGATCCCCCGAATGTGATGAGAAATCTTGTGATTCCCAAGTCTGTTAAGATTTCTGTTTCAATAATCTAGTTAATATCCACTGTATGGATCTCTGTAGACAAGACCCATACGCAAAAGATTGCTCACCACATGATAGAGTTCTAGATTTTTCGATGATTTTAACCTATAAATGAAGAAACTCGTTTTCATTTATATTTTGAATATCATATGCAGTTTTCATAATTTTTAAAAGTGTTTTTAGCTAGAATATCATATCTTCATTCAATATTTTATGATCCATTTCATGTAATACGTAACATTATAGTATAACCTAAAGAAAAAAAAAAAGAAGAATTGTAGATAAGATTATCCACGTGACATCATCATGCATTTCTTGTATCCATAATATTATTAAAGAATTGAGAGTAATGGATCGAAGAAAATGGCAATGGCGGCTACTTTATAAATATCAGGTACTTAATGCTTTTTTTTTCGATTTGTGGACACTTTTTCCAGCTTTGATTTTAAAACAAATCCCCTTGTACATCATGAAAAGCAAAATGTATCAGATGTGCAGAATGTTGTTATCCGCCTTCGAGCACAGTACTTAAATAGTCTATACCACTTTGATACCCCAACAACCAAAGTAGATACCCAAACAGTCAAGAAGGCCAGTGATCATGAATTATCTGGACCCTTTTATACCCATTCTCTATTTGATGACCCTATACCAGGCAAACTTACATCTACTGAGTTTGCCAACCTTTTGAAAGTTTATTGGAAGAGCAAGTTTGGTGGTCAAGATCCAAAGGAATTGACAAGCCAACAATATACCCGGTGCAACAAAGTCTACCTATACCAAGGCTTCAACGTAGGTAGTGCACCAACAATAATACCAGACAGCAACAATACCCGCCGCCCCGATTACCAAGTGATTCTACATTTCGATACCGGTCGGTAAGTGACAATTTTATTAATTATTATCTATAAAAAAAGTGTGAAAATGCAAGCCATAGCAGTAGTTAATATATGATTCTATTCTATACATCTTTTTGTTAGAAATTCATCCTCATCTTCCAAATACACACCTATGCAACGCCTGTTCTTTGGTAATGTGGTGTTTTTCTTTGCCCATACACACGACAATGAAGAATATTACCTTACACGAGTCAAAGTTTATATCAAATAGAATATATAAACAACTGTTATGATCTTTAATATGATATTGACCACTAGTAAAAGCTCTTCAAGCATATTTTACAGTTGGACCCATATACTATACATAATACAACTTGCTGTTAAAAGGTTGACAAAGTTTTTTTTTTGTCCATGGGATATATGGCTTAACATTATATTAATATACTTTGAGTATCTCAGCTTTTCTATACAATCAATGGTAATAACAATAAAAAAAACAAACGCATTCGTAGTTATGAATCTCTCAACGTCCATTGTGATCTTGTATATGAATTTTGAACGAAAGCATATCTTTTTTTTTGTGCGCCAAGTAATTTCTTTTTTTTACGTACCCCGTCGGAATGAATTATTTCCAGAAAATTGTAAATTTTTGATAAGAGTTCTTTTTAAAAAACCACCATTATATTTAACAAAATCAACTATGTTAATTTGTAGAGAGATAAAGCAATGGTTATAGTTATGAGTCTATTACTTCAACTCTTTATTAATATGTAATATACATTAATAGTAAAAAAAGCGACTGGGCATTTCTCGTTTCACGCAGTACTTTGACAATCTCTCAATCTTAAAAAAAGGTATTTGTTCTTTCATTCTTTTAATGAGTGTGCCCACAAAATAAATAATAAAAATTGCTAATCCTTTGCTTCTTTTTTTAAAATTTGTTTTAGGCGGTTTTGCATGCGATTTGTATTGTCCTGTTTCCACTAGTTACTAGTTTGTGTTGGAATAATGGCACTATGACCGGCAAGGCTTTGAGCAGTAAAAATAAAGGGCATTCCCGTGTGTCCTTCCCTTCTTCCTCTCGCCTGCTCAAAGCATCGTGGTATACAAAGTTCATTGGTTTGTCAAAATAATAGTAATATTATTATGATAAACATAGTACTTTCACATCGATGACGGTGTACGTGCCCACTTTTTTTCTTTTTTTTTTTTTTCAAATCATGATCGTCATGGGCACGATGACCGTCCAAGCTTTGAGCAGTAAAAATAAAGGGCATTCCCGTGTGTCCTTCCCCTCTTCTTCTCGCCTGCTTAAAGCATCGTGGTTTACAAAGTTCCCTCTGTTTCGTCAGGAAAAAAAAGAATATGTGTATTTATTTATACGTATCAGTATTTTTTTTTCTTTTGGCCATAAACATGGTTCTTTCACAACGATGCCGGTGAACCTGCCAATTCCATCCAGCTGCTGGAGTTTTTGAAACCCGGAATCAACCAAGAAACCAAAATGAGATGCCATATGCTTTTCAATGTTGAAGAAAAAAAAGTGTATGTTTTATACCTTTTGTGGGAGGTTGAATGTAGCATACTTTGTGATGTTTGTTTCAATCAACTTACACTTTTTTTTTAAAAAAAATCTTTTGTATATTTGCTATATGGCAATATTCGAGGAGAAAAAAAATATGAAAGGTGAATGATTTCGTACGGTTTAAACGGGTCTGGTTTGATTCTATTCTGGATAAAAGGTCGTGTGCACAAGCGATGCATATGAAAGAAGGATTGAGAAAATGATGGACAGTACTGGTTTTAACAAGGCGATCCATGTGTCCACCATCAGTTTGGTTCTTTTCTTTTCTTTGGGAGGAAAATGGTCATAAATTCATATCAAGCAATCAACATACAGCATTGCTTCTATTATTTACACAAAAAACCATACTCATATTCATATACATTTATCCTATTATTTTCATTTTTATTACGCCAAATATACTTGTCTTTTTTATATAAATTGTATATCCATCTTTAATTGAATATCTATAAACTATCTTATTTTTACCTTCGACTAAAGTAAATACTTATTTTTAAAAGTTGAGAAATGTAAAGGATCACTTTTAGCAACATCAATAATAACGGTTGGTGCTAGTATCATCATCGTGTTTCATAACCTTGTGCTATGACTAAAGAAGTCATGTTTCCGTTTTTGAATGCACCATCACCTGTTTTTGAATAGTAGATTGGGTATTTGACGAGATATGAAAATTTATTTATTACTAGCTACTGCAAGAAATCATCTCCAAGAAAGCGCTATTCTAATGCAGGTATTTTAATAATACAAAGTCGATACAACTTAACAGGGGGAAAAGCATGAAATATGCTCTGTATGTTTTGGTTTTTTTTTTGGACGAAGTAATAAAAATATCAATGGGAGTGTGAGGCTCATAGGAACTGGGAGTATGTACGTTTATTATCCAATGTTCTCAAGAATAATAAATAATAGAAAGTTTATTATCCATCCAATAAAAGCGGTAATAAACTTTTACATATCCTTATACGAATACTTGCCCACCACGTTCCGCAGTTGTCAAAGGTGCTAGTAAGTGATCCAACAATAGCGTGACCTCCTCTATATACAGAAGGGTATATTTTTTAAAACAACAGGATAATACACCTTTTGGAAGAACTTTTTTTAGGAGAATCGGTGACGACATAGCGACTTGTTAGTATGATGAATACCTCTGCGCTTACGTTTTAAATAATCTGATATGCCACTTTTTTTATAATAACAATGAAATAAGCCGCTTGTATCAACAAAGAGTGTTTCCATGTATACTACGTATTGCAAAAATAACATACAACAATTATAGTATCGAATCGTTCTTGCTATTATAATACTCATGTATAAAGCGATGAGTCTATAAATAATGAATGTGTTCATTGTTATATATAGCGCAACAAAGCTTCCAATGCCTTCGTATAACAAAATATATGTTAAGGCGATGTTATGTAACGCTGAATACAAGCCCCAATAGCGAATACAATGAGTCACCTGCTATGGATGATAAGTCTACTTTATCTTACTGAATTTGGTATATAGCCAAAAAATCAAACCTAGTAAGAAGGAGGAAGGATTTGTTTTTGGATGAAAAAATGAAAGGGGTTTCATTTTTAATAATAACCACATCAGCTATAAATGTTCAGGGGATGACAGTCAGTACCTTCTTTTAAAGGCTTTTGTTTTGAACAGTTCTTGTTGTTGTTGTTGACCATGTCCCGTGATGTGATAATAATAGAAATTCCTCTTATAACTATTTTTACAAATAGTAAAAAAACTTCTTTTTTACAAGTCATTCCTTCTCTCACGTTTTTCTTTTTCATCGTTTTTTTAGATTCATTTTGTTCTTTATTCCTCTTTAAAAAAAGTACTGTTTTTATATAAATTATGGGTAAACCTTTTTAATTTCCATTGATTAATTATATTTTAAAACAAATATCTTTTGTTGATCAAATTGGAAGAAATAAATTGACTATTTTTGTCTTAGTTCAAGAAATAAATAGATCCTTTTTTGAGACAGAGCCACAAAATGGAGCGGTGTTGTGTGTGTGTGTGTATGAAGTGTTATCTGAGTTATTTATAAGGTTTCAAGCCCCAATGTGTATGGTGTGTGTATTAAGCAATGACATAACTAAACCTACTTGTACAACTTGAACTTTGTGAAACTATTCAAGTATTCATTATACTTTTTTTTAATAATACAATGATTACACGTGTAATATCCTTTATTATCAGTTTAATTATGTTATTAAGGATGATAATAAACACTTGTTTAACAAGAAGAAGTGTTATTTATTTACTTGAAAAACAAAGTGATTAGAAGAGCTGTGGCGTTTAAGAAAAACAAACAAAACAATGAGAACAAAAAGAAAAAGGATTTCTTTTCTCGGAACAGTAACTTTTGTGTGCCCGAGAAAAACAAGCCTTCTTTTGTTACTTTATAACAGTGTATATAATAGTTATCACTATATATTATATATAGAACATGGTATCATAACAACAACAAAAGCATAATCTAAAAAAAAACGCTACGTTATCAAAATAGAATCTTTAAAAAAGGTTTAACCGTTCTCACTCTTATTTTTTTGCCTTGTTTTGCAAATTTAATCATAAAATTTGACATTACAAACTAAAATAATGAACTAAATCATAACGAATATCGAACTAATTATTTGTGCTTCATATGGTTTATATTTCTTGAAAAGGACCAAAGACCACGATGATAGATTACTCTTCTTGTGTATGTGTTGTTGTTTTTAAGGTCCAGACAATCCAACTCACACTGTGTTTTTATATAGAACAAATGAAAGCCAGCCTACTTTTTTGTGTAGCAATGACCTTGTTCAATTTTCTAAATTGAGCAAAAAAAAATCCTTTTTCGGGATAGGGGCTGAGGAAGATGGTGAGTTCTCGCGCCTTTTATAATAATATTAAGCCTAAACTACTACTACTGTTTATTACTCGGGAGATACCAAAAAAAAAGCCTAAAAATAAAAGAGAAAGGCCCTTTTTTTTTTACTTTCTTTTTTCTTTCTTTTTCACTCCATCTTTATTATTTTCATTTTTTTTTAACATTTTATACATATATACAACACATTCACATCACATAATAATATAATATAATAATGTTCAAACGTACATTACTATTATTATCAACGTTACTCCTCAATATGACATTGGCATGTGAGCCAGAATGTCGTCATGGTCTTGCACATGCTTTTGCTGGTTTCTATGGTCCCGTTATCCAACTTTCGGTCAAAGATTTAAAAAATACCTTTTCAAATACATTATTTAATATCACTTTACCTTCACAAATCTCTTCGACCGTTCCTGAAGATGTTTTACGCAACGGTTTAACAAACAGCTTATCAGATACACTTGAATTGTTTGTTGACCAAGCAACGGGTAAGCCTCTTGAAGATGGTATCTTTGCTGTCATGTTCTCTGAAGCAAATCCTTTCAAGGGTGATTGTAACCATCCTGCTCGTTTGACACGTAAGATGCCTCCTGAAGGTGAAAGCTGGTATAGAGAAGAATGTAAGTATATATAATCTCGTGGTTATATTAATTACAAAAGATACCCTCCTTTCAAAATGACACACTTTCAATATAAACATGGTTTGACTCATAACAAACATTTTTTTTATAATCTTTTATAGGTGAAAAGATGGATTATATTTGTGGTAACCCACCTTCCATTTGTCATTTCTTGGACGATGTAAGTTTATATCAATATTATCACTTTGAAAGTGAAGGAAAAGGAAAAAGTGAAATGGATGGAAAAATTAAAAAGTAGTAGCTGTGTGTGGGAGACAGGATGATTCCTTTTATGAATGATGAACAAATACTACCTTTTGTCGTCAGTCAGTTAGTTAGTTAGTCAGTCTGATAGAACCCAAGTTTACTTACACAAAAACTTTTTTTTTTGTACTTTAAATAGGTCAAAGCACGTATTGTTCGACGTATTAAAGCTCAACTTGGCGGTTATGCAACTTTTGATAATGGATTCCTTGTACGTAACGTTGTTCAAACTGTCAAACTCACCACTGATGCTGTTTTGGATGAGTATGGCGCTGGTTCAATGAAGGATGATCCAAGTGTTCTTGCATTTAAGAATGGCCTTATCAGCAATGCTTTACGATCGTTGGATATTTGGGCTGAGATGGATGTGAAGCAATTGTGCAACCGAGCCGAACAAAAGGAAGCTTGTGATGGTTGGGATGAAGAAATCATTCCCGAAATCTTAAGATGGCCTTAAGCGCGATGAGAAAGATGGAAAACCTTTATACAACTACTTCATCCTCTTTTTTTTTCTTGACCTTGTTAATAATACATTTATACACTTACACACACTCACACATTTCATATATATATATATATATATATATATATATATCCTATATATCTTTTTTTTACTCCCTAAAAACACACAAAGCCATGCATTTTTCCCATCCTTTTTTTTCTTCCCTTCTTCTTGTTCAGATAATCAATAAGGAACAAAAAGAAGATTTTAAAAAAAGATAATTATAACTTATATACACAATCAACAACCCATTACATTTTCCTTTAAATTCGCATCTTTTTTATTTTCTTTGTAAAAATTTCTTTTTCTTTTTCTAGTTCTTTATAAAAAAAAATAAAAAAAAATTCGAGTTGGCCGTTTACACGGCTTTCTCACTCTCTGCTAAGCTTCTTTTTTGGATGGTTGCACCGATGATGGTATTTTTGGATTTTCTTGTAAAGCCGATATCAAAATATAAAACTTCTCAGGCGATATAAACATGCACTTCTTCTTTTCTCAGATAAAAAAAAAGGGTGAAGAGGACTTTTTACTTCTGCTTCTAGTTAAAAAATAGTAGATCATGCTCTTTAGTTCTCCTTATATATATATATATATATTGACGTATAATAAATGATAGTAGTAGCAGCTTTTAGTTTATATTGAAATAATGATTGTATATAAGGGGAAAATAAACTATCTACGCATTAAGACTATAATAAATTAACTATATTCTTAATAATCCGAATACCCGTAATTCTTTTATCCAGCCGCTCCTGTTTTCTTTCAACTACTACGTACATTCTAACTTCTAAAGTCATAGCCCGCATTAATTATCAAAATGTATATTGGTATAATATAGTGATTTTTATTATTATTGTTAATATTTTATGTGTATATGTATGGTCTTATTGTAGGAGTTTTGGGACAAGGGCGGGTTGTGGGGCCGTCGCTTTAGTTTCTGGTCCATTGTTGCCATTATTGCCATTATTGCCATTATTGCCGTTGTTACCGTTGTTACCATTGTTACCGTTGTTGCCACTTTCACTTTTTTGCTTTTCATCAACAGCATTCACAGAGTTTACAGAATTTGCAGGGTTTGCATCAGAAGCGCTCTTTACGACATCTATTTTTACAAATCAGATATAGATATTAATGTGCTATTCTATTGCACTAAATGGAAAGTCCACTTTTTCTACTTGTCTACCCCATCTATTACTATTCATATATATACTCTAGGTAGATGACACATACTCGTTGCAACACCAGCAGGGCTAAGAAGTTGTGAGACAGGAGCACCATCACGTCTTGCAAATCGGTTCAACATTTCGCTTCGAAGTTCACCTGTACTTTTTTGGCCGGTTTGGGCAACACCAGGAGTAGCTTCAATAGATGAAGCAACAGTAGCAAGGATCATCATTCCAGCAAATAAGGTAGTGGTAAAAGGTCGCATGATTGTTTCTTGTTGTTTTGATATATACAATTTTCAAAATTTGAAAAAAAAAGATGCAAATCAGATTTTTGATTCTTTTTTGGTTTTTATATATTTCTCGACGAACGACAGGTAGGCCATACTTCTTCCCCTGCCTCTATGAACTTACTATTATAGCTTTACCCTATCCCTTTCTATAGAAACATCAACTCCTATGTTTGAATGTATTATCGGGAAGGATAGAAAACCTCTTTTTTTTGTGATGCATTCTGTTGTTGTTCTACGCACTCTTTTTTTTCTCCCTTAAAGTGCTCCTATATTTCCTCCCTCTCTTTAAAAAAAGGTTATCTTTGTCAATAATCGTAGAGATAGAACTTATAATTCTGTGTATGTCTGGATGGAGATTCTAAATAGATAAACTGAGTTATATAGTCGTATAAAAGGCTATATGCATTATTGTGGTGATTGCATAAATTTCCCTCATGTAAAACCAACAGTTTATTATTACTATTTTATGTAACAATCCTATACCTAGTAATTATTAGTTTATTACCTTTAACTGATATATATATATATTATATCAGAAATATTGATGGGATATATATTTATCAAATAGCATGGTGCATTGTATCCTACTTTATTAATAAGCAACCATTTTATATATCGTAACAACACGATAGGTAGGGATAAAGAGCATACATCTAGCGGAATCATTTTTCAGAATGTTGAAATATAGGTGGACATAATGTATTCTACTATGTTACTTATTGCCATAGGTATTTTTTGTTAAGGATAAGGCAGGGAGAGGAGAAATAAAGGAGAATAAGCATACATCTTTATGGAGAGATTTAAAGGAGAATATACTGTACATGATAAGATATTTTTGTCATGTTAACAGCTTTTTGGTGGCTGTAAGATTTTATATATTGTAATTTTTACATACGCATTGATGTCATTTTTTATTATTATGTTATGTTAATATATCAAGTATATTACATAGTGGCAAAAATAATAATGAATAAAAAATATGGAGTATCTATTAATACTCGATGACGATATAATAAACCTTTTTGCTTCAAAAATATCTAGACTCACAAACGAGTGTGTTTCTACTATTTGATACTTGTTATATGCATGAGAAAAAATGGCGAAAATATGTTTTTCGCACTAGGTTGTGACTATTATAACGACCTTCCCTCATGTGCATGCTTTGATTTGCTGTTGTATATGAACCTATCGACTTCTAATATTTTATCTGAGGTTTAATTGCTTACTACTGCCTATTCTCCACTTTAGAGTTTTCTTATCGTTTTTTTATACGTAGCATTAGATATTATAAGAGCAATACATTGAGTGAAGACGTGATACTGTCATTATTTGCTCAATAATACTGTGTAATATTACAGCTAAATGCATTGATTTATTGGTAAAGACTATGATGATTTTCGATCATAGGGTTTCATACCTATCAATACCTAGAGAATATGTTACCTATTATTATTTAACCAGCAGGTTTATGCAATTACAAAAAAAATATAGATATCCCGAGAAGAATCTTCGGTATAACAAGTTTATTTGTATACAAAAATATTACTTTTTGAATTTCAAACACACTATTATGTCTATGAGATGTGAAATAAGAATGCTGATCATTCCTGTTTCTTCCTCAAGGGGATCAGGCAGTAACAATTAATAGTAGGTTTCTTTATATTACTTATAATGAGACAATCCAAATGTATCCTAAATATAAGGATTACTCAGTTTCTTTTAATATAATAAATATTATACAAATTCCTAACGAACATTATGGTTTACTGATAAATTACTAAAATAAATCACACATTTATAAAAAGATGTAATAATAACAGGTCTTACATTATTTGCATATGTTACTCCAGCCCCAAATATAAAATTTTGGTTATTCGCATTCATTAACCCCGCCATCAGACAAGCATTTCATCTTCGCAATTTGGTGTACTCTTCCATACAACTTGCGACACAATCTTTCAATCAACAACAAAAAAATGGCTGCTACGTACATGAGACCGCGAACGATTGAAGTCCCTTTACAACATGAACAACTATTGGAAGTGACGTGTGAAGATTTACCCCCTAATCCTGTTGAATTGACTGACATCTTTCGACAAGAAAACGTTTCTTTGACATATTATCGAATGCTCGCGGTATGTATTTATTTATTATTTTTAATCTTGATTACTTTTTTTTTTTATTGATGCTTATATCTAAATATCCTTTTATGAATTTGAAAAAAAAATAGGTCGAATACTATCATCAAGATAAAATTGAGCAAAGTATACAAGTTCTTAATGCTTGCATCGAAACTGGTATATATTCTATTTTCTTTTAAACATTTAATCTCGTGTTTTTTTTGTGTCATAGCGCCCTGCAATTGGTTATTGATCAATCTTAAAAATATATATAGCCAATGAATCACCTCATACACAACCACGACAAAAGTTACCGTTACTTACATTATTAGCCACGTTACATATGCGACTTTCTAAAAATTCAACTGATGATTCGAAACAAAAGCAATACATTGACAAAGCAACCAAATTTATTCAAGAAGCCGATCGTATTCACAATCAATATGAACAAACCATGGTCCTCAAGGGTAATCTTTACCTGTTGAAACGCGATGTTAAGGAAGCTTCTAAAGTATTTGATTCCATTCTCGAAAATCGACACAATTGTGTTCCAGCCCTGCTGGGAAAAGCAAAAATTCAATATCATTTACGACAATACAAGGATGCATTGAGAAGTTATCAAACAGCCCTTAAACATTCGAGAAGAAACTTATCAGCAGCAGAAATTCGTCTTGGTTTAGCACAATGTTATGCTCAATTAGGCATGATCACGGAGGCAAGAGCTGCATTGATGCGATGTGTTCAGTTGGTAAGTTTATTATTTTTTTTAGTAAATCAAATAAAAGACAAAGTGAAAGAGGAGAGAGATTAAATAGAATATCAAATTACACGTACTAGGGACATATCTGTAGTGCGACAGCACTTGCATTATTAGCCATCATTGAATTGAATCAAGCCAAAAAGGGTTCTGTGGATTTGACAAAACGCGAAAATGCATTAACGGAAGGTATTGGTCATATGCAAGAAGCTCATAAAATGGACCCAAATCATCCTGTTGTTCTGAATATGTTGGCCAACCATTTCTTCTTGACGCGTGATTTTGAAAAGGTATGTACTGTGGACAAAATAATAAATACAATGAAGAAAATATTTTTTTTGTGGACGATTTATCAACATTGTGTTTTTTTTTCTAAAATATTTGTAGACAATTAAAAGTGGCACAAAAGCACTTGAAGCAGCATCCAATCGAATTGTCAAAGCAGAAGCCATGTATCAAATCGCACGTGCCCATCATCAATTGGTATGATATTTTTTATATATATTTCTTTGTGAATTCTATATCATCATGGAATTGATGAACTCAATATATATGTTTAAATTAGCATGAATTTGACGATGCATTCACCTATTATCAACAATGTTTGGATGTCAACCCAAATCATATCTTGGCTCAATTTGGTATCGGCCAAATGCATATGAAACGGGGTAAGAACAATTTGCTTGGAAAATAAAAGAAAAGAGAGAAAATAAGTGAATTCACCAAACATTCTATCTTATTTCAGGACATCATAGTGTTGCTATACCGATTTTTGAAAAACTTCTGCAGGCAGAACCGGAAAATATTGAAATCATGAAGGTAATGAAACACATTCTATATTTTTATACGACACGTATCTGAACGATTCAATGGTGATCCAACTAGATTCTGGGATCATTGTATGCTGTATCTGGACGTGAAAAAGATGCCATGTCGTTGTTTGCCCGGATACTCAACAAATCAGTGAATGATCCAATGTTTGAATTGGAGACCGCAGTATTACACCAAGAAAAAGATCAAAAATTGGCTTTAACGCGTAAGTAGACATTGAGGGTCAAGATGGATATATTGGATATTTATGAATACTTTCTAACTTCTCTTTTTTTTTAACTATACTAATAGATTACAAACATTCATTGGAACTCTATGAAAATAATAGCGAAAACAAAGAGATCACAGAACAATATGACAACGTTAAAGCCGAAGTCCTTAACAATATTGCTGTTATGAACCATATCAATGGCAATCTGGATGAAGCCGAGAAATACTATAGTATGGCTATTCAAGAATATGAAAAGCGTGCAACAGAAGAAGCTACCATTGGATCTGAAACCGAATACGATTTGAAACTTACAATTACATTCAACCTTGGACGATTGTATGAAGTAAAGGGAGATGTTGATAAGGCACTGACTATTTACAAGACATTGACAGAAAATTATCCACATTACTCAGAAGGTAAAAAGCGAGGAGGGTATTCTTTTATTTGAAAAAAAAGAACCATATTACGGCTTTATTAAAAAGATATAATAGCACATTTACGATTGGGTGCTATTACACTCTTTCGAGGTCGTACCGATGAAGCCATTGAACAATACAAAGAAGTATTTGATTCTGATGACAAGAATTCGAACGCATGGATTTTAATTGGGCAAGCTCAACAATTGTCAATGAATGACAAGTTATCCAAACGTGCGTTTGAAAAGGTGTTGAAGGATTGCGACAAGAATGATATCTATACGCACGTGGCATTAGGAAATTATCATGCTACTGTTGGCAGAGAATTGAAGGGTGAAAAGAACAAGCAACAGGTATATTTTAATATATAGTTACCCTCATCCTCTTTTTTAAAGAAGGAAAAATATAAATAGGAATAGAAAGAAAAAAAAAAGCTGACTTAGTTATAATTGTTATAGCGGCACGATTCGTATAAACTTGCCCTTGGATTCTTTACACAAGCTCTCAGACGCGATCCAAAAAATACCTATGCTGCCAATGGTTTAGCTATAGTTTTGGCCGATAATGGACACATTGATCAAGCCCGTGATTTATTCAATCAAGTGCATGAATCTGCACCAAGCAATCCTTGTATTTCCGTCAATATTGGTCATATTTTCGCAGAGCAAAAGCAATATCAACAAGCTGTTGTCATGGTAAATAATAGTTGCAACTCAAAAATAGTATGAATAAAAAAAAACACTAACTGATTGTGCTGATACGGTAATAATTATATTTTTTAGTATGAAAATGCCATCAAAAGATACCGTGATGAAATCGATACAAACTTGTTTTTATATTTGGCACGTACCCAATTCCTTTTAGCAAGATCAGAAAAGGATCCATCCATCATGTTAAAGTCTTTGCGAAATTCCGAAAAAGCATTCAACTTGAATCCTCAAGACAAAACCACCTTATACAATATTGCTCTTGTTCAACAATCGTACTGTCAACTGTTGGCTGAATTACCCAAAGAACAACGTAAATCAGAAGATATGCGTCGAGCCATGCGTACGTTGGATAGCAGTCGAAGTATTTTCCAATCTTTGGTCAAAGTATCACCTCAAGAATCCGTTCTTTATGATCGAAAGATTGCTGAACAACGTGAAAAGTATGGTGAGACTGTACGCAATCAATTGGAACGCAAGTTACGAGAACAAATCGATTATGAAGAGGAGTTGGAGTTGAAACGACAAAATCGTCATCGTATGGGAGAAAAGAGAAAAGCAGAAGGTATGAATGGTAGTGACGAACCTTCTGCTAAACGTCAATCATAAAAAATAATAAAGGAAATATGGATAATACTTTTTTTTTTGTAAATAATAATAAAAATATAATGATCGTGATTACAATAATAATATTAATAATAATTAAAAAAAGTATTATTCAATTGGAGTCATATTTCATGATCTAATCTGTATATCAAGAACTTATTGTACTATGAGGTATGTAATTTTTGAGTTTCTGGTTGAATTTTTGTGAGTTTCTGGTTGGATTTCTGTGAGTTCAGTACGTAAAAAAAAGGATAAACATCACGTAAGTACTTAAAGCTTCTCATTTTCACAACATCGTATTAGTGATATATAATTTGTACCAGTTTATTATTATTATGAATATGATGATATATGTAAAAAGATAGAAGAGAGAGAGTATACATTAGAATATGAGAAATTGATATAAAAAAGGTTTACGATATGTTCACATATTTAGTGCGTTTTTTTCAGTTTACTCATGCCACGTTTCGTAAAGGTCAATTTCTACTGTTTCTCAAATTCTGAATCCCACCGATCGTTAGTTTTGTAAGGGTCTTGCACGTCACGAAAGAGTCTGCAGCTTCGTTTATCATGGGCATACCACAGGTATCAAGCTCTCCTAACAATAAAAGCTCCGTAGCTAATTGAGCAAATTCGTTCATATCATCCTCGTTAAACATTCCTCTGGATCTACTAGACACTTCAAAACCCTAACGAATTTGTAGGCTTTTGATTGTTTCAATCTGTCGTAATAAAGAAGGTGTAAACCCAAAATAACTACGTAACTTCAAAATACGAAGTGTAGAGTTACCAACGGTATCCAACTTTTTAGTAGCGGATAAATAGTCTTGCTGTTGCTGTGTTGCTATATCATAATAACGATCCAAAAGTCTCACAAATCCACGACCAGTAATGTTAGGACCAAAAAAATCCAAAGTAGAAAGGTGTTTTAATTTGGCCATAGCATCGAATAAATTATCTCTCGTAACGTCATCCAGCAGAATATCATCATTAAAGTTATTCGACCGGGTCCCTTTGTTTATAGTGAGTGTTTTTAATGAAGGGCAGCAATGGGGAATTTCTGGGAAAAAGCTCATAAAATCATGAACGTGGATCACCCACCAATTGTCAGGCCGGTTAATTTGTGCCTGATAAGCGAAAATAAAGGTTCCCAATCCATCGAGTATATTGATGTCGGTGAATAGATTCGTCTAATGAGAGTCCTATTTTTTCAAACGTATGGCGACTTCTTGTCAGCTGAGCAACCAAAGGTTTTACGGATTTACATGTTCAGCCTTTAAATAGTGTAAGCCACCACTATCATTTGTTTCTACATCTGTTATTGTTACCGTACGTTCATCTCAGGTAACACTATGGCATCGCTGCCTAGGTCGTAAGAATATTCAAAACGCATAGTAAGCTCCTCCAGGTCAGAGCAAAATCGTGCAATGGCAGCAAATGAATCAGGATGACCGAATCCTATCAATAGTGATTTTTTGAGAAACGGAGAATGGTGGAAAACTGACTCAAGAGCGTATAGAGGGGCGGCCCTAAAATATCAAGGCAAATACTTTTTAGGTGAGTTGCTGTATCGCCTTACTCGTAAGACCTGTAATACAATAGGCAGAAAGTAATATCTTCAAGGTTTGGACAGTGCTTCAAAATATGTCTAAATGATATGGTGGCATCATGAAATCTCAAATTCAGTTCCAGTGTAGTCAAGGAACCGCGTCAAATGGCAAACCTTCATGGTACAGTGTTTTGAATTCATTATTCTCGCAGTATCATAACTAATAACAACCACCATAAATATTATTATTATTATTTTCTTATTTAAATTAGTCCTCATGTTTTACATATTAGGTATAAGAATGTAAAAATGATTACCTTCATCATTGATATAAAGCTCCTTTAAAATCGGGAAATTATGTAATTGGAGTAGTGCAAGATATTGCTCGGCATGATCCAATGTATAATTCTTGCACTTTTTTCGATGTAAGTGGTAAGATAACCATGATGGTTTTGGCATTTATATTGAAAATAGTTCCATCGTCCAGAGTGATATCTCTGAAAATTAATGTGTTTCACAAAGAATTCGGTTGAAACGAACAAACAAATGACTCTCAGGATATCATTTAATAATATTTGTTTTGTATATGCCTTACATATTTGTACTTGTATAAACATAAAAGCTCTCATATACATCTGATTTATAAATGTAATTATAAACGGTTTTATTTGTTAATACAAGAAAAAAATATCTGTTTATTGAAATGGTATTTTTACTGTCGAGTACGATCACGAATAGAGAAAAACATGGGACCAAGTTCTGCAAGCCAATATGGATCCACAGAAGTGACACATTGCATAAATTCCTTTGATGTCAAAACAAGCTCATGGTACACCACATAATCTGGTGTAAATCCTGCACCAAAAAGTGCACTTGTTGGATGTAAATGACATTTCATACCCGTTCGACAATTGACATATTCACCAATACCCTTGAGTCGTGCTGCTTGATGGAAATAAGCGGAACAGATACATTTTCTAAATAATAATAATAATAATAAAAGTCAGTAAAAAATGCATATAGAAGTAACAGAAAGAACAAAATAAAATAAAATAAACAAACCTGATGATATCCCAATCAGTACCACAAGAAACATAAGGCATTTTTACCGATTTCATAATATCTATTAACTGGGATCGAACTTCTCTTGCCTTTCGCATTGCTTTTGGATGGACAAAGTGTTTAGTACACCAATCATCTCGATATCTATACACATTAATTAGTTACAATGATAAGAGTAATGTGTTATTCATATCAAATAATAACTGAATACTTGCTTATTACTCTTCCATTGTGTATAAACATGAAGTAATGTAAGATGGTCACTTTCTGGCACAAAGAATTTTTCACGAGCAGCATCACTTTCTTCCATTCGTTCTTTGGGTCGATAGAAAACAGATGGGACAGAAAGCATAGATACAATGGTCTGTATAAAAGCATTACATGTGTTACAAAGAACTTGAGTTTATCAATTATTCTATTTTTCAGTATTAGAGAGATGAAATCACTTACCACAACCTCAGCGGTACAACCTTGTTCTTCTGCTGTGATAAGCATCTTTGCAAGAGATGGATCCAATGGAAATTCATTCATCTTTTGTCCGACTTCGGTCAAATCTCCATTGTTATCAAATGCACCCAAAATCCATAATTGATACATTGAGTTGAGAATGTTATCCTATATGTTGTAATAGCATGATTCAGTATATTTGATACACTCATACAAGTTTGATATAGAAAAGAACATTTATTTTTAAGTTACCTGCGGTGGTGGATCCATAAAATCAAAGTCCAACAAGTTCTTGACACCAAGACATTTCAATTGTAATACTACACTTGCAAGATTTGTACGTTGAATTTCTGGAATTGTATTGAAAAACATTTCACTACGATATGCTTCTTCTGTGTATAACCGATATGCCACACTGATTTAATAAAATAAAATAAAAAGGGGAAAAGCAAGGGTAAGATATGTGATAAAGAACGTATTTCATACTAGTGAAGCTTCAAATATATGAAATAAACTTACCCTGGGCCAGTTCTTCCTGCACGGCCGCTTCGCTGATTACTATTTGCTTGACTGATTGGCGTAACTTGCAAAGCATCCATACCAATACGAGGATTATACACCTTGAGTTTACAGTAACCAGTATCAACAACGTACATGATACCATCGACTATAATAAATATACCATGTTAGATATACATATAAATGTATGATCTAGGCAGAGGAACAGTTTTTCAATTTTTTTTTCTTCGATCCTTTTCTTATTTACCTGTCAATGAAGTTTCTGCAATGTTTGTAGCTACAATAACCTTACGTGCATTGTTTTCAGACCGTTGGAAAATTTTAGCTTGAAGATCGGCTGGAAGTTGTGAATAAATAGGTAAAATGGAGAGTGGTGGAGGATTTTCTAATTGTTCCAAACGTTCTATATTTATCCAAACAACAAATTTCAATGGGTGAGAATGAATGTTGTTATTATTTCTCTTGCTCATAATAATATTAATAACTACCTTTTAATACTTGACAGGTTACTTCAATATCTTCTTGACCAGTCATAAAAACAAGAATATCTCCAGCAGGTTGTGATAAGTGAATTGCAAGAGTTTGTTTGACAGCACTATCGACGTAATCTTCACATGTTGTTTTACTAAACATGATGTCGACAGGGAAAGTACGGCCAGGAATAAAGAAACATGGAGCGTTGCCAAAAAATTGAGAGAACTATGGAATTATATTGGAAGAAAGAATTAGTGTATTTCTTGGCTTCACACAATGCTCCCAGATAGAATAACTTACTCTGTCAGCATTCATTGTGGCTGAAGTTACAATTAACTTGAGATCACGTCGTCTTGCCATAACTATTTTTTTGGAAAAACAATAAATATTCGAAACCAAATTACTTTCTATATAGTAAAAGGGAAACACATACCTTTTTTTAAAAGACCCATCAAGACATCAGTATTCAATGCACGTTCGTGAGCCTCGTCCATAATAATAGCACTATACTGATCAAGATCTGGAGAGCTCATAGATTCACGAAGCAAGATACCATCCGTCATATCTGATGGAGGTAAAAAAAAAAATCCGAAATTAGGAAATCATATATATATTCCTTCTGCAAAGTCAAAATGAAATGATCCCACTTATTTACATTTGATAAGAGTATTTTCTGACGTTTGATCTTCAAAACGAATCGAATATCCAACAAGATCACCAAGTTTTGTCTATTGAAAAAACATTGGCAAATTAATACTCGAACTGTGCTATTTACCATCAGAATTGATATCGACCATTCACTTACCCCAACTTCTTCAGCTACACGCTTAGCGACAGACATAGCTGCAACACGACGAGGCTGGGTACAACTGATTTTACCGTATTTAGTGTAACCATCTTCATGCAAGTACTGTGTTAATTGAGTAGTTTTACCTATCATAGAATTAAGTTAATCACTGCTTCCTTTTCTCCTTCTTTCAAAGACCATATATATCATTTCGTTTATCATACCAGAACCAGTTTCACCAACAATAATTACCACTGTGTAAAATCAAAATCGGTGTAAAGTGAGTTCGCTCAGTGAATTTGTTATCCCATTCATCCATTTTTAAACATATAAACTTACCTTGGTTATCACGAACAACACTTAATAATTCTTCACGAACAGCAAAAACAGGCAAGAATTCTCTTTGTTCACGCATAGTTTTTGTTCTTGCAAACTCACTAGCTGCTTCTGAGGTTTTAAGATGTGAGGCAAACTTCGAATCGGCCTTTGCATCTTCTTCGCCATCTCCTCCTTCTTCTTCCTCTATTCGCGACAAAAACATTAGTGATACACAAAATAAAAAGTAATCCATTAAATATCAAGAAATTTTCGTTTACCTTTTGGTTCGTTGCTTTTAACACCCATCACATTTCCTAATGTTGTTCCTGCCAATTCAAACTTTGTAGCTTTTGCCCGTTCTGCTTGTTCACGTTTTTCTCTGACTAATCTACTCCCTTTCTTTGAAAGAATAGCTAAATCGGATGTGGGATCTCTTACATGTTGTACTGCTTCAAGTTGTTTAGTAAATACAACACGACCGCTCAAAAATGGAGGTTTGATATCATGTACAAGAACATGGACGCGATTCTAAAATTTATCTCGAAGTTAGTTTATTCTTTCTCTATATTGCATATAGGGATTAAACAAAACCTCTACATTTATACAATACCTCACTATCTTCATCGAAATCCGTATCAATCTCTCTTCGTTGCGCCACACCGCTACTCAACATCCGGCTTGTTTCCCACATCTCAGTATCCTGGTTATATTGTGCCTGTCGTGCTGATAATTTTTTGATTTGCTTTTGTTCCAAAGATTCTTCCTTGAGTTTACTTGTAGCCTCGTATTCTGCAAACGGGTTATGTGTCTCATCCATAGCCTGATTTTGTAAAATACAGAGTTAAAATTCCCTTCCATTATATAACAACCTCTTTTTTTCCATTTAAGTAAACTTACTCCAGTCTCTTCCATTGAATACCAATCTCGATCCAATTGTGCTTGTTCTTCTTCCCATCGTCGTCGATCATCCCCAGTACCAGCAAATTCTTCTGGATACTCTAATGCCGCTTCATCATAAGCTGTCGATGGAACCGCAGGTGTAGCTCGTGGATCAGATCTACCACTGACATACCCACTATCATAACGTGAATCTCTGGAGCTACGATATCGCAAGGGTGTACCAGGCTCACGTCTAGGTGTTGTTGATGCCCATTGGCTACGTTTTATCAACCCACCACGTCGAGGTGTTTCTGAACCTTCAAAATCCTCACGTCTTTGCCTACTACTACTCCTTCTGCTATCTCGATCATCTCGTCTGTAATCTCTATCATCTCGCCTATAATCTCTGTCATCTCTTCTGTTATCTCGATCATCCCTTCTACCTTCCCGCCTTGAATAATCTTTTAAAAAAATTTAACCACATATTTTAATATCAAGCAAGTAATATATATATATATATATATTTATATATGAATTATTACCTCGCTCTCTTTCCCTCCATCTTCTACTATCCATTCGATCCAATGTAACATCTAAGTCGGAAGTAGATCGTGAAGGGGTTTCCGTCCCTGAACTACGATAATGACGTCGTTGTTTATTAATCCGTTCTATTATAAGTTGAAATATTAGCAAAACATGTCATTCTAAATAAAGATGAAGTTTTCCATTTCCCTATTTTTCATTCCATGATTATCTACACTACCGCTGTCATCTATTCTGGATGATCGTCTTTCTTCTTCTTCTTCTTCGTCATCCCATGAGTGGCGAGGGGTTACTTTGGGCTTCTTTGCCAATTGTTCCTCTTCTGCTGCTTTCTTTGCTGCTTCGGCTGCTCGTTTTTTTTGTGCTAATTTATCCAAACCCAAGTTTGATGCTCTTGGCAGAGGTGCTTTGAATATTGGTCGTTGCTAAAATATATTATTTTTTAGTTTCTAATTTTGCATAAATTTTATATCCCTCCTTTCACAACCACCTTTTATTAAAAAAAAAGCTGGTATAGTATCCTATCAACAACATACTTCATCCGATTTCGATGATTTGTTACGAGTTATTAAACCACCAGGTAGATTATTACCGAGCATTAATACTTCTCCACTTTGAGTTCCATCGGAAAACTGTTTTACTCGATCGCTCGATCCAGTACTTGGTTCGCGTGAATTTGATTTGATCGATTGTAAATGATTTTGAATATTATTAAACGTTTCGAGTAAAAATTCTCGTTTGAATCGTCCAAACGTTTGACATGCTGCAATTAAATAAAATACATTATTAGTTTTTCTTGGCCAATGAAGAGAAAAGACTTATGATTGAATAGGTTCAAAGGTTTTCTTAAATAATACATTTATGTTACCTATTGCAAATCTATCGAAATTCTTGTCGTTCTTTGCAAGTTGTACTACTCGTTTAGCAAGTAAATCATTTGGATTTGTGAGATTAAGGGCACGAGAAAGTTCAATCGCCAATTCGTGCGTAAATCCATCTGCAGATTCACGCTTGTCACTCATCATTTGTTCAACTTTTGAATGTTGCAAAGCAAAAAAAAAAAAAAAAAAATGATACAAGTCAAAAAATCAAACTTGCTGAATACTAAATTTGGAAACCACAAATTTATTCTATTCCAGCTACGAGACGCATTATCTTTTTTTTTTCTGCTTGTTCTTCCACAAAAAAAAAAAAAAAATGACAACACCAGTTGTACTTGATGAGGAAACCTATACCGAAGCTCTTAGCAACATTATTGAACGAGACTTTTTTCCACATCTTGCAAAAGTAAAAGCGCAACAAAATTATTTACAAGCACAACAATCAGGAACTCTTCTTGATTTAGAACGAGCTTCAAAAGCATTACAACGAGCGCAAACTCCTCTCAATCGTCAACAAACTCCATTCAAAGGTACACATTTACTTTTATTTTATTTTATAAAAATTGAGGAAGGAAAGTGAATCGTTATTGACATTTTCTATCTCAAAACTTTTTTAGGATCAAGAAGTGCAACGTCTTCAAATGATTCTTCGGCTATCACTAAGTCAACACTGAACTATTATAATGCAGAGGCCATCGAACTAACCGATCGCGTTAATCTTGATCTTTCTCTTGATCAATTTCAAACTTTATATACAAGGTATTGTACTTTTTTAGGAGGAATGAAAAGATAGTGTTGGTGCATTAGCAGTAATAAATTAGAAAGTTTTGACGCTGACAAAAAAATCGTCTTAATTTAGTGAAGATAATGCTTCATTTACTGAGATATTGGAAAGAACGAATGCAAAGCGAAGAGAAAAATATAAATGGTTATTGGATAAAGAAAAAGCACCCATGATTACAGCAGAAGAGAAAAAGTTAATTGAATATGCCACGACTCCTGCTACTTGGAAATATACCGCTAAAAATGCTTTAATGTACATGCCCGCAGGTACTGGAGAGTCATTACTCAATGAAGCTGATTCTCGAGCACCAGCAAAGGCAATCAATTACAATAATACACAGTTTGCTATACCGGAGGTAATATATACATTTTTTTTCTGTAGAATCTCGTTTTACTTGTTTAGAAATTGCAATATACTGATAGTGGTTGTTTTAATTTGAAAAAAAAATAGTTACCCGCATCTCGATCACAGACCAACAGAGCCACTGATGGTCAAGCAACACCGTGGAAAAATGTATGTGGAGTAGATGATGATGGCGAATCAATATATTCAGATGCCAATCCCAATTATCGTGGTTATCGTTTGGTAGATGCTACTCCAACGTTATCACCATCTCGAATAGGATCGCCTTTAATGACATGGGGTAACATTGAAGGAACACCAATGCTAATTTCTGGATCAGAAACCCCAGGTGAGAATATATAATGATATAAGGGAAAAGAAGAGAATGGTACAAGGGTAATAAGGATGGATACATTCGTTCAAATCTGACATATATAACTCATCTTCTACCCAAACATTTCTACAGGCCCACAATTTTCATTACCCAAAGAATCAAAAAGAGAGAAGCTAGGAATGAAACTTTCGGAGAAAGCATCTAGAGCACATCGAAAAAGAATGAATGAACGGATGGGAACGCCACGAAAGGGTGTTGGATTAGCATCACCAGCAGCACAGCATTTATTACGACGGAGCCATACACCTCGAACTTCAGCATTTGGTGATGCATTACGATCTTCCTATGGTGGTAACACACCTCGCGGATCAAGAACACCAGGTGCAACACCAACGCCTCTTTTCCGTGCAGGGGCCACGCCACATTCAAGGTTTCAAACACCTGCTAAAAAAAAGAATTAGATAATTCTAACATCCTTCCCATCGTTTCATTCCCTCATATAGTATATAACACCATCACTATTATAGCAACATCCTATATATAACACACCCATTTATTTCATTTGTTTCTTATTGGATAATCCACTAGCACACCGTATACATACTACATTTATTAGTAAATAGCGCATCAAATTAAAAACTGTAATAATCTATATCGATCATACTTTTATTTTGATGGTCAATAATCACTTGATTTCCTATGATTATATAATGAAAATAGAAAGTGCTATCAAGAGATTAACCGATCTTCCGGAAGACGGATGATTTGAGGTTTTGTACACAATATCATCATACTATATACCCCCAGTGGCCAGAAGAAGGGCGGATGAATATATACCACATCTCATTCTTTTTCTCTTTTTGACCAAACTGTCATAAAAACGCACCTTTGTAGTACATATTATACTTTACACAGACCAACATTTTGTTTAATAAAATACATATACACTGTGAAAGGAATACTTGGGAATGGTTAATATAACTAAAAGGCATGGTTCGATAGTAAAACGTAATTTTAGGAGCTCTAATATTCTGTTTCAATATTAAATATTAGATAAAATGAAACGTCTAGACGCGTTCTATTATACATATATACTCAACAACTACAAATATAAAAAGATCGTCGTCCGTATAGTAAATATGTATATAAACTCAAAGTAAAGAATCTGCGAAGAATAATCGTTGTTATTGTGCAACAATACCAATTTTAATACTTCTTTTTATAATATATACATTCTGTATCAGCTCGTTAAACCGATCACTTGTCCAAATAACAAAGCTGGTAGAGAGTAAAATATTGATAGTTCGCTAAATCAATATCCAGTCACTTTTCTAGCGACTGATCGGTAGATTTATATGTATTTTAGCTGGTAATTGGTGGTTTTTGACACTTTTTATCTCAAACTTAAGCTATGGTCACCGCAAAGGTTGTAAAAATTAGCGTTCACTTCGCGGATACTCGATTCATTAAACTGACCACCTTGTACGTAGCAAAACCAATGTGATCAGTTTAACGAGTGGTTACAGCATACGTCATTGCACTGGTAAAAACATTTTCGACATGACAATACAATAAGATTCCAGTAAGTACCATCCGTGTAGTATTAACCATTTGAATAATTTTTTACTCGAGAAATAAATGATGCTGCTATAGTTATCGTACGTGATGACAAGATATGTTATAATCATAATGATCATCGAAGGTATCCTCTGTTTACTTTGGGTATTACCCTACAATGTTGTAAAACCAAGAGTCTGGTCCTTTTTTATTTGTTTACACATTTTCATAATAAATATAACACACAGGCCAAAGAAAGGATTCATCATATCGATGTGCATATCCAATCAATTGTTTCCTACCTCTCACGTGCAGAATTCCAAAACCGTAAATTCCATACGATCTATATGCTGTCAGAATAAGTAAAATGCTGTAATCAGGTACCCGCCATTATATTATGCACAGATGATGAGTATAAAAAACAAATGTGCAGATAAAATAGTTTTACCTTTCGTCTCCAACACATTATTAACTAATTATAATTAATACTATCTTTTATATGGTTCACGATTCGATTAGATGGATGAATGAACGAATGATTAAAAAAAGAATCTCATGAAAATATGTAAAAATATAATAAACCCTGATGTATTATTTATAGGTAAAATGACAAAAAGCAAATTAAAAATATGAATTTTTTTTCTTGTCGATCTTATCTTCAGATGTGTTGTGCAACAGGAACCAAATGGAATGAGGAGACCATCACCATCCCAAAAATTTACATATTCTTCTTTGAAACGCATAAATATTCCTTATCGAACGTTCTTCCTCTCTACTCCCAACACGTTTTGCAGTAAAAAAAATTGTCACTATTTATCATTGTCTTTTTTTTTATTCATATCATCTGTTACAATACTTTTGGCTTTTTATTTGATCATTCTACTGCTCCGTATTATATTTCTTGTATAAAAATATGGCCCAGCAAATTGTATATATGCTATTATGATACTCTAATGAGTTTATGAAAGTGGAAAAAAAATTGATAAAGTGCATATAAACCAACGAAAATGAAAGATAATCTATAAAAAAAAACTCTTTTGACCTCACGTGAGGATAAACATTTAGGTAAAATTTGAAACAAGCTCAATATTATGATGATGAATAGGTTACCCACTGAGTACATTACAAGATTAACATCCGCCGTTTTGTTGTTGTTACGTTTATAAACAACTCATTCTGATTACCTTGTAATGGATTATATATCCTGTTAAAGACGAGAGGGTTTCATGAATCACAAACCAGTTATTTTATATATAAAAGTACAGAAAGTGATTGTTGTTGTACGAAACAACTCCTGAGAACAAGCAACAAATAACAAATGTCAAACTCAAAATAGAGTTCTATAGTGCTTCGTTTCATCCAACAGCTATTTTTTATACAATTTGTAAAGGAATAATTTTTATAACAAAACAAAAATATATAAAAGCATCCCATCCTTTATTTCTTGTTGCCAAAACCCGAAACAACCTCTTTTCTTCTTCCCTTTTTATCCCTTCCTCCATTTTGTCTTCTATTATTTTACCTCCTTATTCCCTCTTTATGAAAAAAGGTTACGTATCGATCTCACAGGAATCGGAACAGCAACAGAAACAAGAGTCGGCTGCTTCTATCCCTGTGCCTTCACATCATCATCCCCACCCTCAGTACATGTCAGATCTCCATCATGAAAAAATGGGCGATGATTCAGTACCTACAGTTGCTTATGCACGTACCACGACAGTGAATCGGTTTATGGAATGGTGTCGTCAGACATATCATGGAGATCGTCGTCATAATGCCAATGCACCCTTGTTGCCTAGTGAAAAACGACATGTTACCTTTCAACAACAGTCTCAGCCTCCAGCTATCCGACCACGATCTAAACTAACAAAATTCCTTGCTGGTGCTGCACTCCTTGTCTCTAGCGTTGTATTCTTTAATCACTTTATGCCTGCATCTGATACACTTTTCCAAGGTAATGTGCCTAAAACAAATATAAATATTTATATATAAACAAAGCATATTCGGGTCATACCTTATTATTTCCGTTTTCAGAAAAAAAAAGCAATCTATTCACTGAAGATGATATACATTTCGATTTAGACTTTTCAACAATTCCTTTGGAGGATGCTTCAAGAACCATCAAGTCCGTCCCATCAAGCGATTTCATCCGTGAATTCTTCCATTATTATGCTGCTGAGCCTCATTTAGCTGGTTCTCATGCTGATAAGCGTCAAGCTGAATGGACCCGCGACAAGTTTGAACTATTTGGTATTCCGAACGCCACCATCGAAACGTATTATCCATGGATTAATACACCCAAGACACGCCGTCTTGCTATCGTTAGTGGTCCAGAAGAGTTTTTGTATGAAGCCAAACTTGAAGAAGATACTGTCGCCAAAGATCCCTCTACCAATCATCCAAACGCGATTCCTACTTTCCATGGCTACTCTGCTGACGGTAACGTTACTGGCTCCGTTGTATATGTTAATTATGGTCGTTTGAATGATTTCCAATTCTTGGCTGCACGTGGTGTGAACTTCACTGGTACCATTGCTTTAATGCGTCATGGTCTCATTGCTCGTGGTCTTAAGGTGCGAGCTGCCGAAAAATTCGGTTGCACCGGTGCTCTGCTTTATTCTGATCCCATGGAAGACGGCCCATTCAATAAGGAGAACGATGAAGGTGAACCATCTGAATCATACCCTAATGGCCCATGGTAAAAAAGATACATATAATGGCTTCTTATTTTGATAACCTATCAAAAAAATTATTATTTTTCTAATAATAAAATTTTCTAAAAAAAATTATTTTTATTTATAGGCGTTCGCCATCCTCTGTTGAACGTGGTACAGTTCAATATATGTCCATTTTGCCTGGTGATATGCTTACTCCTGGTTACGCCTCAACCGAAAACGCCACTCGTCTTGACCCTGAAGAAGCTTATGCCATGCCCAAGATCCCATCCTTACCTATCTCATGGTCAGATGCCTTGCCACTATTCCAAGCCATGGAAGGCCTTGGTTTGAAGGGTGAAATTGATTGGCTCGGTGGTCTCTGTGAAGTCAATTATTATAGCGGTCCAAGTGTTGCCCAGGTCAACCTTGTTAATATCAATGACTATCAAATTAAACCTGTATGGAACGTGATTGGTAAAATTGAAGGTGCTATTGAACCACACCGTGCCGTTATTCTTGGTAAATGAAAACTAATATTTTTTTTATATTTGATTGGTTACCATTTATTGTTTATATTATTTAATCAATATTAATCAACGTTATTATAAATATTATTGATGTTAGGTACTCATCGTGATGCTTGGGGATTCGGTGGTGCTGAATCATCTTCCGGTTCTGCTATTTTGGTAATATACTATAGAATATTACAAACTTACACTATTTTTTTTCCTCGCTTAAAAAGGTTACATAATAATGCTTACCCAAAAATATTTTTTTAAATGTATAGCTTGAACTCTCCCGTGTATTGGGTCTTCTCTTAGAACGAGGCTGGCAACCCCGCCGTACTTTAATCCTTGCATCCTGGGATGGTCAAGGTTATGGTTCCATTGGTTCAACCGAATGGGTGGAAGATAACAAATCTTGGCTCGATGATGAAGGTGTTGTCTATATCAATGTCGATCAAGCAGTAACAGGCCCTCATTTTGCAGCTCAAGCAACTCCACTTTTGAACAAGTTGATTTTCGAGGTAACTCAAGAAGTCTGGGATCCTCGCACAAGTATGCCAGTTTATGATGCATGGAGACAAGACCGTGCCACCATGGCTGTTGATGATATTGATGTTCAAAAGAAGCACAAGAAAAAGCATCGAGAAGATGAACCTATTACTGCTCCTATTGTCAAGATGATTGATCCTCTTGGTGGCGGTTCGGATTACATGGCATTCTTCAATCATCTTGGTATTGCCAGTATGTCTATGAGCTTCAATGGCGACTATGGTGTCTATCACAGTAATTATGATAGGTAAAAATCTAATTCTATATAGAATAATTCATTTTTTATACATTTGTGGGAATAGTACTAACATGTACATGTACATTTTTATAGCATTTACTGGATGGAACACTTTGGTGATCCAACTTATGAATACCACCAAACTATGGTTCGTATTTGGGGTCTTTTGGCTTTGCGTTTATCCAGCAATGCATTACTTCCAATGTCTCCATTAGAATATTCCAGAGAACTTAGTATCCGAGTTGCAGCTATGGCAGACGATCAGGGTTGCGCTACTTTACCTGAACTTTCCGCTGCCGTCAGTGCATTACACGAAACCAGTTTTAGCTTTGAACACAAACTCCACAAGCTCCAGAAGAAATTACACAAGCATGAAATGGATGTCTTTAAGCACAAGAAGAAGCACAAGAAATTGATGAAGAAGCTAGTCAAGTACAACGAACGCCTTGCCCAATTCGAGCGTGGTTTTATTGATCCTGTGGGTCTTCCAGGCCGTGAGTGGTTTAAGCATATTGTATATGCACCAGGTCTTTGGACTGGTTATCAAGCTGAAATGTTCCCAAGCATCGTGGAAGCCATTGATCAAGGTGCAAGCCCAAGCTTTACACGTGAAATGGAAGAACGAGCTGCTGGCTTTATTGAAAGTGCTCGAGGATTACTCAAGGGTAAACATGCACGTTTCGTAGATGATGATGACAAGAGTGATGATAATATGGATGATGATGATGATCATGAAGACGAAGATATTGAAAATCCAGAAGAAGAGTAAATTTATACTTTTTTTCTGTTTTGTTTCTTTTAATAAATGAGTGTATTTTTATATATTGATTGATTTGAAGTATAATATCACACGTTTTTTTTTTTACATTACTTGATAAATGTGGGTTGCACTGGAATAATAAAAAATAAATAAAGACCCTGATGTAGTAGTGAATATGTAGTATTTTGCAGTCTAGTATCTGCATGCATCAACCAAAGCAATAACATGACGATCGATGATCGATTTATCACCATCATGGTTAATAACACAAGTACACTATATTCTGCAGGCTTTTTTTTAAGGGAATGAAACGATTATGCAGCGAATTATACAATTTGTTGGCTGCTTTTACTCTTTAGTTAATATGGAAGAATATATGGTCAAATATGAATTATTAAAATTGATTTTCCTATAACAATAAATTGAATGATATATTTCTGTATTATTCAATAAAGTTATCTAAATGTAATATTACATTGACGCGGGAATTATAGATTTGTAAAAAGTTGTTTGTAGAATAATGTAGGGGTTGTCAGTTTTGATGCACTCTGTACCTACGTAATATGTATACTACCTGCATTCTTTTTATAGTTGTATAACTTGTCTAAGCAATATATAGTTACTCATATTTTTTATTATTATTTAAATGTTTACTTACTGATGTTTATATATATATATATGTAATTTAATCAGCACAGAACAACATGATTCTTTGATTTCTTTATTTGAGAGCAAGAAACTGTTCATATGAAATTAAAATGTATATAAAAGCAACTCCTCCCTTTTAAGTCCATTGTTTTTAAAAGTTCGATATTAATGAAGATATGCATGATAAAGAAATATAAAAAAATCATTTATAACCGCACAACTATGTGGAGGTTTCTAAAAAGAATGAGAGAGAAACATGTTTCTTTTTTATTTTTACGTATTTACATTCAAAAGTAGTAACCCAATAACCAAATAAATTTTTTAATCGGAAGAGTGGCAATATACAAGTATGTATGAGCATACCTTCCAACCTACACTATTGCCACTTTATGACAGAAAAAAGCGGTACTTTTTTTCCCATCAGTTGAAATGACAATTTTTTGGTATTGGATCATCTCATATAAAAAGGGTAAAGGAGGGTGAAAAGAAGAAGAAAGGAAAAAAATTTCAAAAAACGCACATACCAATGCCTTCTTTACCTTCTTCTTTAACACCATCATCATCATCTCCCAAAGGTAATATCAAAATTACTACTTTTTTCTTGATCCTTTGAATTTAAAGGAGGGATCCATTATTATGATTATTGAAGAATAAAAAGCACCAATTCAGCAGGTTGGTATCTAATATATGTTTCTCCCTGTTTTCACAAAGAACAACAAAAAAACTCCCTTTTTCTCTTTTTATTAGTACAAGGCTAATCATACTCACTTTTACAATGATATATTAACAGTAGATGTTGGTTTTTGTGTGTGCGTGTGGCTGCAAGGAGCACATTACATAAATATAGAAATTTACACAACGAAGTGAATATTATAACTCCATTCTTTTTATATTAACGACGATCATTCATTTTTCGGTGAAATATCTATCTTTATTGTTTTATAGATGTTCTCTCTCAAATACGTGATTTACAATTAGCTATTGAAGGCTTTAACAATATTCCAGGTATAAAATTTGAAAATAGATAGTGTGGGAATGAGAAAATAAAAGGGAAAGGTACAACTACTACTACTTTATGGTTGAAGGAAGGGAGACGAAAGAAATTGTGCACAGGCATTCTATTTGTGATATTGTTTATAATTATCGTCTTTTTTTTAAAAAAAATTATAACCAGAACCTTCTTATTCGGAGAGTTTCTCTGAACAATATCCGCATGACAAAAATGAGGGGTTCATTGACAACACTACTCAACAACAGGATGGTAACAGATCGACGCATGCAGGAGAAGGAGAAGAGAAGACACTAGTTACTTACCCATCAGATGAAAAAACAGCAATTGAAGAACTGCCTCCACGATCCAATGTTAATAGTATTGCTGAAAAAACACTTGTCGAAGATGAAGACGAACACCAACAACGACCAACGTCGTTTATGCCTTTGGATACATTGAAAATTCAATTTTCAGTAGATGATTTTTCAACATTAGTGGATCAATTTAATCATGATTATCAACAAGAACAACAATGTGCGGTGGCTGCCGTCTCTTCGGAACCTGTAATGCCAGTTGTTGATGAAAAGGAAAAAGAGAATCAGAACAAGGAGGTAATTGACGAGCCCCGCAAGGAGAGACGAGGAGGATACCATCATAATCAACAACCGCGCCCACCGCCATTATTATCGATTACAGCAAAAATACCAGCAGCAGCAGCTACAACCCTAACAACAGGAATAGGTAATATTACAACTTTAAGAAAGGAGGTAACAATGCCAGTAACTTCATATGCAGAAGCGACAGGAAATGATAAATATCTGGTGGAAGATCAAGAAGAGAAAGAGGAGCCAGTTCTTTCATTTCCTCCTTCTTCTCAACTTCCACCGCCATTGATTACTACCACAACTGCAAACACCGCTAGTACTACTACTACAACAGCAGCAACTACTACCACTGACATTGCTAAAACCAGTACAACAACACCAACACCAACTTATAGCTACAGTGCTTGCAACAGTCCCATGGCATTATCTGTAGATTATCCAGATACGCAATCAATAGCATCGCCTCTGATAGCAACACCAAAATCCCGTTCTTCAATTTCTTCACGTCGATCACGACGCTCACTCAGTAAAAAATCAAGCAAGTCCTCTCGATACTTTCCAAAGCAGCTCAAACAAGAATATCAAGCACAAATATCGGATATCAAATTTCATCCTCGATCTTATGCAGAAATGATGCGAGTACCAAATACACGTGAGCGAATAGCATTTTATGAACGAACATTTAAACAATGCCTTCGCGCGGATTCAAAACTTTCTTCGTGGGTTAAACAAACCAAAGAAAAAGGATTACCAAAAGCAATGACAGAAGGTATATTTCTCTCTTTCTTTGTGTGACAGGATGTGTGTGAGTGAAAAGAAGTTCTATAAAAGGAAAGAGTCAATGTGGATAAATTTAGTTGTGACTAAATGTGAAATAAATATATAGGCTATACACCTCCACCTCGACCTGTATCACCAGAAATACAACCTACACCTAACATGAATTCATCTTTGAGTGGGTCGATTAGTACATTTTTACGAAAAGCATCCATATCCAACAGTGTCACATTGCCACGAAGAGCAGCATTTTCAGGTGAAACACCTAAACCATCATTAAGTCGACTCTTTTTACCAACATCCATGAGTCGTCTCTCACTCACACGGTCCCCACGACCCAAAGTCATGCCATTCACAGATGATTTTAAATCGTCACAACAATATAATAGTCCATGTCAACAACCCAAGTCAGCCAAACCACCTAAACGCCAAACTTTAAAGCCACCACGACCTTTTATTGTTGATTCTACTACTTCATTGTCTTCGACTACCAGACCAACAGACAATACTACAAGTCGATGGCGTGGATCTATTCGAATATCCACTTCAAGTAGACGCACCTCGACAGAATCTTTACCTAGTATATCTTCACCTCTTTCCGCATCATCCAAGTTATCACGTACGCTTAAAAAAGCATCATGTGAAACGATGTTGCCTAGTAATGAAAGACTGGTGATACCAACATATCAACCTTCAGTACCATCTCCTTTAGCGACAAAAACTATTACTTCGACGTTGCCGCCACCACGTACCATTAAACCAATGGATCAGGGACCTGATGCAGCATTAAATGAATTATGCAGTGTACTGCCTCAGTTAGACCGACAAATAGTTCAAGAATATCTTAATGAATCAGGTGGTGATCCAATGGTAGCTATAACATTAGCCATGAGCCAATACAAAAAGATGCCAACTACTACAGCTAGAAATGATAGTAATAGTATTAGTGTAAAGAAACAATCATCATCACCATCTATGTATAAACAGCGTCAACGTGTTAAATAATAATATTTAAATCTGCTGATTTGATAAACAAAAACTGGGAACTCAACCAATCCGAAGTGATCCGAAAAAAGGCACTGATTTTTTTTTTTTTTTTGTAATTTTTTTTTTGCATTATCTTCATTATGATGACCTAAACCTCGATTTCTCTCTCACGAACTTCTTTCACCTCTTTTCATATTAATACCCACTAATTCTTCACACACACAAACAAAGAAAACTGTTTCATAATATTAACCATGGCGACCTCAAGCGGTCTCACCTCTTACCTTGTTTTTGTTGTATTTGTTATTACCTTGGTAAATATTATATATCACTCCCTTTCCTATTTTTTTATTTGGGTCGCGTTTTGATTCACTAATGTGAAACTGTTCTTTTTTTTAAAAAAAAATAAAAATAAAATAAAATAAAAGGGCGCATTTCAATATGGTTACCATAATGGTGAATTAAATACTCCACAAGCAGTTATTTCTAAATGTCAAACGAAACAAGGCATTCTTATTGAACCAAATGATGGTGATAGTGGATTACCAGGTTGTATTCGAATGTCTGATGCCAAATATTCGTTGGTAGTTGCCATGTTGACAGCTGGTGGACTCGTGGGAGCTTTATCAGCTTCTTACGTGAGCGATCGATTCGGACGACGATTAGCTCTTTTTGGTACTGCCATTTTAATGGGTATTGGTTCTGTAATCATGACATTCGCAGTGAATACAGCCACATTGATGGCAGGAAGGTTTGTAGCCGGACTTGGTAGTGGTATTGTCACTGTGGTGGTCCCTGCGTATATTGCGGAATGTGTGCCTAAAGCTAGTCGCGGATTTTTCGGGACATTGAACCAACTAGCTATTGTTGTTGGTATTTTGGTGGCACAAGGTGTTGGTATGGCATGGTCTACATTGGCAGCATGGCGTTCCATCTTGGCGATTGGTATTGTACTTGCTATTGCACAACTTTTATTGCTACCTTTTTGTGTCGATTCACCACGTCATCTTGCATCGATTCCTGGCGGACTCAATAGTGCGAAAGCTTCTTTATTACGTTTACGGGGTCCACCTATGGAATTGGTCGAAGCTGAGGTCAACGAATGGAGAAATGAACAAATGGGTGGTACTGGACAACAACAACCTTTATTACAAAATGAAGAAGGTGGTGGTGAAGAAGATCAGCAAACTCATGTGGCCACTGTTGTCGAATCGGAACGTCCCAAAATAAATGTGGTACGATTACTTTCAACAGCGCAATATCGACGCCCTCTCTTGATTATCCTGTTGCTTCAACTGACACAACAATTCTCCGGTATCAATGCAGTCATCTTTTATTCCACATCTATCATGTCTGCCGTATTCCCAGAATCTTCTGATCTGATTACAGTTTATATTTCTGTTGTCAATTTACTTATGACCATTGTATCGGCTTATTTGATGGATCGGGTTGGTCGCCGTACACTTTTCCTTGTCTCATCATCCATGATGGCTGTCATGAGTATATTGCTCGGATGGAGTATTGAAGCAGCAGGCCAGGATAAGATTTCAGCAGCAGCTATTATTGGATTTGTAGCGGCATTTGCTATTGGTTTGGGACCCATTCCATTTTTGATGATTCCTGAATTGGTGGATACACCTGCTGTTTCGAGTGCTGGATCGGTTGGTTTGGCATGTAACATGGTATCTAATTTTGTTGTATCGGCTGGGTTTTTGGGATTACGTGACATAATCGGTCAAGATGGTGTCTTTTATTTGTTTGGATTTATTTTGGTCGTCATGACTTGCTTAGCTGTCTATATCTTACCGGAAACCAAAGGACGAAGTGCCGATGAAGTCATCCGTTCCAATTGGGCTATCCATTCACCCCAACATTATCAACCAGTACGAACACCTCCAACAACAACTACTGAAGTTTGATCATCATTCTTTCTTTTTTGGTCTTATTATAAATATTACGCAACCATTTTCAATTTACCCTTTCTTTTTGTTTTTTTCTTTCAAGCAAAATATACATACAACCTTGTGTCTTTCTCATACCACGTGTATACAATATATATATATATAAACATCTTAAAAATAAGAATTAACATGATTATGATGTAGGTATTAGTGTGAAATATCGGGCTTGGCATAACGATAAGCTATAAAGTTGTCATTGGTTCAAAGTTACACCAGGAGTTGCTCTTCCATTATCTTTCTATATACCTAAAATAGATTCTCACTAAAAAATTCCTATTTTTGGAGAAGTGGCATATATTTATGTTGTTCCAGAAAATAACTTTTGACGGGATCACGGTTTCTTATGATTTGACATAATGCTGGCATTAGCTAAGCCGAACTTTGTTTATTTATATAATCGTTTTTAAAGCCAAAAAAAAGTTATATTGGGCTTTGACGGAACGGACCTACTCTGAGTTCATAATGAAGTCATGTAAAAACTATACTGACTAAATATACAGCAATGTAATTGTTCAAGATTACGTAAAAACAACAATTAAACAATGGTTTGTTAATGACATATGATTTATAGTTATAAATACAGTGATGTTTACGGCTCCAATGGTATGTTTCAACAAAACGTTATGTAACCCCATGATATTGCAAATCTTTACAAGATAATCTTTTATTACGTTATTCAGGTCACATTTATTCATGGAGGGTAGGAGGCACGCCACAGCCAGCACGGTCTCTTAATTTATCATTAATATGTAAAAAGCTGGCACTAATACCCATATATAATAGCATTGTATCACTCCATTCTTATAATTATAGTACTAAGATGTGAAATGTAAGTTACCCAACGTTATACGTAAATCCTATTGTTTATATATTTACAGCTAACGTGTGGTCTTACAAGACAGCATTTTGGCCATTTCAATATTACTAATAATAGTGATACTGATCATCAGGTACCTCATTATACTAGTAGAATTAGACCTTTGATTCTCCTCCTGCTTCAACCCCAATCCATATTTCCCATGATAGACACATTAACTTTTATGGATAAATAACGTGGAAGAAAAAAGAAGTCTATCGCGTGCTGATAAAGCCCAAATGTTGGGTTTAGTCCAAGGATATATGTACATTAGTTGTTTATTATCTGTCGTTACCATTATTGTTATCATGGATCCATTACTCTGGAAAAGTGTAGCAAGTATAAGTTATCATATGATTAAGAAAATATGGAAAGTGTTCCAAAAAAAAAAAAGTAAACTAAACTATTACCTTGACATCGCGCCGACATACCGCTCTCACATAAAAGTGCTGCACATGTACATAATTAATGATATACCTTGCTTTTTGATTATACATAATTATGTGCAATGTACATCATAATATTTTAGAAGATATAAGTATCATATATTATAAGATAAAACCAAGAAGAAATTGCGCCATTGTAATAATGTTGTAGCTTGTTATGTAAATATTCTTGGTGCGTTTTTGGGAGAATTGTATTTTCTGCTATACGTATCGGACTGATGATTCAAAGAAAAACAGAGGAAAAGCCGAGAGATCATGATAAAGTAGTCCTCTATATACCAAACCAATGAACCAGATTTTGGGAATTAACAGTTTTAGTTTACACTAAATCGTTGATTTATATAGTAATATAAGATTTTCAGCTTTGGGGGAGAAATCTGTTTGTAAAACGTATAACAAATGAAGATAGTAATTGACTTCAGGACGATAGTAAAAAAAAAAAAAAAAAAAAAACAAAGCCCCAAGTACGTGCGAAATCTCCCATACAAAGATATGTTGATGTTTATAGTGCTATAGTACCATATGTAAATATTTTGGGGCCACATATTTCAATAGCAAGATATAATTACAGCGGGTTTATCATATTTAGAATATATTATTTTTACCAACCGTATAAAAATAATAGTAAACAATAAACATTGACTTATATTATCAACTATTACATCTCTTTACCACACTGCTCTTTCCCTTCTTTTCTTTAAACACTGATGCTATAAAGTTCATCCTATTCACACGGCTTTTCTCTTTACTACACTCACTAGATTGGTTATACATGGTCCAAATGCTCACCAACATTACTTTTCCATGAGGTTACACATTCTTCATCTGTTATATATTGTGTGTTTAATTTATCAAATAGTTAGGTAAGTTGGTAAACTTAATTGATTGTTTTATTGATCCATCTCTGTTATGAATTATTAGGGGCTGATCGTCTTGTGTTTTCCATTTGAGGTAGTTTGGGATAAATTATTTTATAAAAGGTAGCATCCTAATACAAAATGATCATAATTAAAATCCGCTGCGGCGGAAATAAAGCGCTTATCGGGGTTCAATGCATGATGCAATGCATGTGGCCGAAAGTGTATAAAATAACTAATGAGAAGGATGAACCAACAGAAATAAAGATCCATATTTCAGGGCAATATTGTTATGATACTTGATAGGACGGTGCTAAACAATTATAATACATGTTGAAAGAAAACAGTAGCTATGTATTTATCTAAGCCAACAGCAAGATATTATACACTACCACATAATTATTTTGCATTTTTAGGAAATAATTTATTCTATATGATGGTAAAATTTTTATTAAGGTATCAAAAATAACCTTGTATTTATTTAGCAGATCTACTGAACGAAGAGTGACACTTAATAAGGGTAAAGATTGAGTGAAAAACCAAAAAGTAGCACTTTTTGTTTCTTTCCCTATTTTGTGACACGTATCTTAAAGGTGTTGGAAATTACCAAATAAGTCAATCAAAATCTAAGCGGCCAAAATAAGGCAAGAGTGTTTTTAAGGTTCCCTTTAAAAATAGGCTTTATTTCTTCACGAAGAAGGAGATCATTTTGACATTCTTTTTTCATTTTTCTTTTTCTTTTTGAATAAGAAACTCTGCCAGGAAATTTAGTGGCGCTTTGCAGCAACATCCACAAGCAAAAAAAAAAGTATATAAAAACCCGCGCTTTGGACAATAATTTTTTTTGAAAAAGAGACTTCGCGTTCCTCTTATTGTCGCGTAAATCTAAAAAAAAAACCAACCTGTAAATTTATTTTCTTCCAGATACTCTATCCAAATAGTGTGTCTCACTCTCACATAACAATCTTACATTCACAAACATACATACACACATACCCATTTTTATATAAAAGGCTTCTACTTTATTACTATATTATTATCTCCACAAAAAATACACACACGCAACCACATCATACCATACCATTAATAGTTTTATTCTTCCTCATTAAAAAATATCACGTGTACTACTATTTACCATAATGCAAATTCAAACCAACGATAACACAACCATATCTATTCCATTATCATTTACAGTCTCAAAGACGTCCGATCTACATCTCCAAGATTCTATTAAAGGAGACACAGTCACTCCTCAAGAATGGATAGCTCGAGAGTTAGCACGAATTCGACACGATATCAAACCACGTCATTGTCCAAATTATGAAGGGCTTTTAGAAGTTCTCGATGATATGAGTAGATTTTTACAACAACAAGTACCACATTATCAACAACAGCAAACACAACAACAAATACAGCAGTCACCACCGGGACCTGTGGAAGAAGCTGCCATGACAGCTGAGCATGATCGCATGGTTGCTAAGCAACTTTTGATATTACAACAACAGCAACAACAACGTCAGCAACAGCAACGATGGCAGCAACAATCTCCAACCAGTCCTACCGTTGGTAGTGGCAATAATTGTAATACTTGTTATAATATTGGCGGAGCAAAGTTTAACGAACTTGTTAATGCATTGGTTTATGTTATTCAATATCACGATCAACATTTTAACAGCAGCAACAACAATAATATTAATACCCAAAATAATGATTCAAACCCTGCAATAACGAGTAATAAAAATGATCCTAATCCTGTTCAATTAGTTCGAGTCTTTGAGGACATTCGGATAATTAGGGAACAAGATGGAGGAAAAATCAAGGATCCGATATTGGCGCAGCAACAGCTATTCTTCAGCTTGTTTGGCCATGTTCAACTGACTTCACATCTATATCGTCCATGGGAAATTATTTGCGAATGGGCGAAGCAGCTTGTATATACGCGGGATTGGCATGAATGGATGGGATTTGGATTGGAAGCTTTTATCAAAGCCAAGAGTCGTCGTGCCACCATGAATAACTTGCCGTATTCTTCATCTCCCAGTAATAGCAGCACAACCAGTAACAGCAGTAGCAGCAGCAGTGGTAGCAGCAGTTGTGGAAGTAATCATCAAAGTGGTCAACTCATGATGGAACAATTACAAGCTTTGTTACAAAATGTTCATTTGGTAGATAAAACGTTTCGTGCATAGGAATTTTTTCTTCTTTTTTAGTGCAGTTTATATCTTTTGCTTTTGTTTATTTTCTCGTTATTATTATCACTATTACTATTATTTACAAAATGATGTTTTCATTTCCCATTATTCCCGTTTCTCCTATAGCCATGTCTACATTTTATCCCTCTCCTTTGGTTTGTATAACTAATCGTACATACACTCAAACACACTCACACACAATACATACACGCATGCTCCTTGTACATTAAAGTCATTTCCTTTCTCTTTTTTTCCTTATTTCTTATCATCGTCCTCCTGTTCTTCGAGTTCATGCTGTTGTGATAGTTGTGAAAATGGTGATCGGTTATTATTAAAGTAATCACGATATTTTTTATAAGGGAATGTTTCTGCACGTTCAATTGCATGACGAGGCAACATGATTTCCAGAAATATCCAAAACAAATAATCAAGTGCCATCACCATACAAAATATCTTGCCGGCGTAAAGGCCGCATCCATAATATCGGCGCAATCTTTCAATTAAGGGAGCTTCTTGTGTTTGAGATATCAAATCGTAGACCTTTGACAGCAAGGGGGGGGGGAAGGAATGAATGGGTGGTGAGTTTATATTTATATTTATGCTGTATCCTTCCCATAAAAAGTGATGCTGAGCACTAGTTTCCTTTTTAAGTCTATTTTATTACTCTACCTTTTCTGTTCGTTCAGCAACATTAGACCAACTGTACAAATCTTTGAGCTCATCATTAAATCGACTTGGATCCACTTCTTCATACCGTATCATGTGTATTGCTTTTGAAATAGCTATAACAAGATCTAATTTTGTTTTTGGGGGAAGAAGGAAGAGAAAGTGTTAATCATAGAGTTATATATACATTTCTTCTTCCCTTTCGCTTCCTTTTTTGATACAGTTGTTACACCCGCTGTTCTTGTACTTTACCACTATCGTCAAATATACTATTTAAATTACCAACTTACCGTCTTCTTCTGGCATAGCATAATTGATCATATGGGTAGGTAAGACCTCGGGTACACCACCAACTTTTGTACTAACAACGAATAGTCTGTTGAATATATATATTTATACCATATTGTGAGTATGTTACATCATCTTCTTTTCTTATCTCATGATGGCTCCATATATATGTCTTTATATGTACAAGATACCATCTTCACAAAGCCTTTCTTTCTTTACTTACCCAGCACAAGCTGCTTCAACAATTGCAATACAAAAAGCTTCTGTCAAACTGGTATTGAGGAAAATATTACCTTGAACAAGTACATTACGAACATCATGATGTTTTATCGAACCTAAAAATTCGATACGATCATGTAATAAATGTTTCTCTCGCATTTGTTCCAAATCAATCCGTTTTGGTCCATCACCGCCTATATACATTTTTTCACATACAAGATTATCAATCACGTGGTCTATACTTTTTGTAACAAATTTCTCTCCCATGTTTCGTGTATTTTCGGTAGAAATTGGAGTGTGTTTCTTCCTCACTTACCTATGATGAAACGGACATTTCTATACATATTACATATTCGTGGGATAATGGCAACTAATAGGTCCATTCCTTTACGGTAAACTAAACGGCTGATCACCACAATGGTAACTAAATATCATTAGTCTATTTACCCTTTTCTGGCCTATTTTTCCCTGCCGCTATACCTATTTTTCTCATCTTCTCTCTTGCAACACTACATAAAAAAACTTACTCCAATTCGGATCTGCCGCTGATGGATCAGGCTTAAACTGTGAAGCTACCACAGCATTGGGTATAACAGATACATTTCTTGGTGACAGTGCCGCTCGTAATACTGTATTCTCTTTACTAATTTAATCACAAATAATAACACAACAAACCATGAGTTTTTTTTTTCCATATTCCTGTCGATCCCGATTTTTTTTTTATCAACCAAATCATTAGGGATCAGCCCTAACTTTATCTTTCTTTAGAAATCTCTATTTCCTGTTTCTCTCTCTCTTTTACTTTTACTTCCATATATAACACAAAGTATTATTACCTTGTATGAGAAACACAAATAACGTGATCAATGTCACTTAATGTAAACTTTAACAACTTGTTGGTCAAAATGGAACTAGCGTCTGCAAAACCAAATAATGAATGATCCGTAAAACACACTTTGTAACCCATGGTTTTTCCATGTAAAATCGCTTCTTGACAAAGTGCTGAAAAGGCACCATGACCATGGATAATATCAATATCTTCACGGATCAAAATATTTCGGAGCAAAGGAAAAAATCCATAAAGTGTAGGTAAAGTAGCTTCATAATGAATCACTAATGTCGGTACATAATATACTTTAAGTCCATTTGTCAAATATCGAACACCTGTTCGATTACCGTATGCATGGGTAGCTATAATAACCTTTTTTTAAAATTTATTTTGTTGCTTAGTAGTTTATTCTTTTGTACTGAGTTCATTTAAACGCGTAGTGAACCAACGCGAGTTCCAGAAGATTGGATTGTTATATGTTTATGCGCAAAATCCTCATACAATGGAGATGGTAAATGTGAGTATATGTGCATGTGTATTTTACCTTGTGTCCTCGTTGAATAAGACGTTGTGATAAATGGTACAAATGACTTTCGACTCCTCCCATGTTGGGATAAAAAAAGTCAGAGACCATACTATATAATAAAATGGATGGTTTTTTTCAGTTTAATTGTTTCAGAATGTTCAATGAATAACAATTAAGTTCCAATATATAATTGTAAAAGAAAATATATGTATATATATACCAAATGTTATATAACATGTTTCAGCATGAGGACCGATGAAGTGCAAAAGACAAAAATAAAGGCGGGTTGTAGTTTTTGGTAATAATTCGTTGATAGGAAATCAATTAAAAAAATGTTTTAGCGGCATTTTATTTCAGGATCTGCGTTCCTGAAAAAGTCTAAAGGGAAGGGATGAAGCACAGATTTTATTTATATATTTTTATATAAGATTACATTATGATATATTTTTGTACATAAACGTTATTATTTCACTTGTCTTGTTCCTTTAAAACACGCTGTTTTCTCCATTCAACACCATATTTCATTAAGATAGGTATAATTACATTAGATAACATTAAAAATCCACTCAAAATGGTATATGTCCATCCAGGTCCTACAAGCTTTGTCGCAGGATACATTAAAATGGAACCTACAGCTCTATATAAATATATATAGAGAGAGAAGTTGATATTAATATTTCAGTTTAGAAAGGCTTATAATAAAAAAAAATAGGAATGCTTACCCAAATAATTGACGAAACAAACCAGCAGATGCTGCAACAGAAGCTCCTTTATCTGGACGAAGATCGGTTAACAAACATCGTGTTGCTGAATTCATACATTGTACATTAAAGCTTACTATTATTGTATTTGAAAGGGAAAAGTACATAAAATAAATATAACATGTGGTTAGGTCCCCAATGTCATAAAATATATCCCCAACCACTCCTTGGTATTTTCCCCGAAGAGAAAAAACTTACCAATAAATTGGATAATAAGTGGAACAGCAATATGAGTATTTAATGTAAAACTCCAGCCATAAGCAATTGTAACTGCTTGAGCAACAATAGCATTTGGCCATACTGCTTTTAATCGAGCTTGATAAATAGGAAAATCTAATGGTATCTTATTTGTTGTACCAGTGGATTGTTTCTTACTCTTTTTGCTCTTGTTACTGTGACCCTGATCATATTTCTTAGCCATTCGTTGGAATACATAGTTTAAGTATTGGCCAGCTCCAAGACCACCAAAAATTGCACCGCCTGTCAATGCAAGATAGCAAAGTCCTATCTGTTGTTCGTCTAAAAGATAATAATCACGAAACAAGTAAGGCATGTGGATCATGAAACAACCTTGCGATCCGAAATAGAGGCCTTCAATCAACATGATAAGTGCAAAATCAGGCATTCGTAAGTATCGATAGGGTTCACTGAAATCGGGAAAACGTCGAAATCGAGTCTTTACGGCGATAGCTGTACTGTTTTCAACTGTAGGTGTAACACTGGCAATTTCTATGTCACTAGGTGATTGTTTCTTTTGTTGTTCTCGTCTTCTTTTGATCCATTGAAAGGGTGTGGGGTTATAATAACCACCTACTAAACTGCGCAAGGTCTCGGGTAAAAAGAATGAGATCATGATAAATCCAATAAATGTTGTGATAACAAGGATCCAAAATGACCATCTTGATAATATATAATAAATATAAAGGATACATAGTATTAATTAATGAATGGAATTACCCTCGGTGGTAATATAGATTATAGGTATTTAAATTAGGATTTTTTATACTATACTTACCGCCACGATAAATGTTCAGCTATAATACCACCAAAGACAGGACCAAGAACACTGCATACTTTATATCCCAAATCGTAGAATGAACTATATCCAGCCCGACTATTTTTTAAGAAAAAGAAGAGATTGAAAGGTTTAGAACATGAACAAGTATTTAAATCATGTGGCGGTACAATGATGTATGTTGTAATTTTGTATAAACTCTTACGTTGCTGGGACAGAAATATCACTTATGACGCCATTGCCTGATTGTTTGTAAATAATATAACAATGGGAAAAAAAGGAAAAAACGTCAGTTTTGTATTAAATCAGTTAATATGAATAAAAAAATACTAACCTATTGTTTGGATAGACATTCCTCCAAACCCTTGGATCATTCGTATTCCAATCAACGCAGCAATGGTTGGTGATACTGCAATACCGGCACAGCCGACTGCAGATATTAACATTGTAATCATATACGCTGGACGCCTTCCCCATTGATCAGAAAGTGCGCCCCATAATGTCGGTGAAAAAGCTTGTACCACTTTATACACTGCTACTGTAATATTTACTAAAGTTGCTGTGGTATTAAATTCCTAATATAAAATGAGAGAGATATGTCATTACGTTGTATTAAATCGCTCAGTTAGTTATATATCTATATATATAGTAGAAAAAATAATTATATCATAATTAAAAGAAAGGAAAATAAAGAATCTTACTTTTTCAATAGAAACAAGAGAAGGATAATAAATCTGTACAGGTAATGCAGATGCCATAATAGCAATACACGTTAAAAATACAATAAATATCCGTTTTTTACGACCAAAAGTAACACCCAGAGTCGCACTGGAATCATCTTCATTATTGTGAGAAGTTGATGAACTGTTATCGTCAGACCTTGCTGGATCCGGGATATCTTCTGATACGTTTAACGTCAGACTGCTATTTTGTTGCAATGGATTAGAAGGTTTGTTGTAATTATAACTCTCTGTTGATTTATGTATCGGTTTTTTCTCGTCATTTAGAGTAGTAGTCGTTATATTATTATTAGTATCGATATTCATGTTCATATAATAGTATTATCAGTAATAAGTAGATGGAAATAACAAAAAGAAGAGAAAAAAAAAAGAGTAGAAAACTGTTGCCTCTTGATTGCTTTGACAAGGATGGTTTATAAATATTTGAAATGTTGTAAAATCTTCCTGGAATTCAGATTATATTTATATAACCGTATAGCTTTTGATAGTGTAAAATTGAATGTGCATAGAATATGCGTTCGATGTGGCGATTTTTTTGGGTTTACTATGCAATGTCATGCACTGATAATACGACCTCAGTCATCGTTTTTGATTTCGCTTTACTTCATATACTTCTCTTTATTGTGAATGTTTTTTTAATGGAGATCGATTTTGTTTTTTCTTTACAAAAATCATATGTATTATTCGATAAAGAATAATGTGTATTTTAAAGTGTACGCCTCAGACCAGTACACCTCCTGCAGAAAGTATTGCATCAAAAGGGGGTTTAAGTATAGAGACGCGCTCTTTTCACATTATATACACAAGTACTATACATTACACTGCTATTTGGTAAAAATTCGGCCCGGTTCACATTTCATACTATTTTTTATGAAGTAGTCTACACACTGAAAACGAAACGCGATATTATAAAAAAAACACAAATATTGATATGAATGTTGTAGATCAAAAAGCAGGAACAGCATAAAAGGGGATTATATTATGGACGGACAAGAAGAAAAGAAAACAAAGCCAAAAGATTGTCATTCATCATCATATTCTATATGAAAATCATTTATTATCAATTGATTATATTATACATTTATATGTGCAAAAAGAATAAAGATGACGACGAATCATATATCATTCACTGCATACTTTAGAACTTCCCAATGACATGTTTTATATATCTATCTGATATTTGTTATATAGATTTTTGACATTTTACGTAATCAAACTCTAGGCAACTCTTGATTTATATTTTTTCAAATCAAAAATTAACGTAATAATAGCTTCAAGTATTTGTTTTTTTTTTAAGAAAATTACATATATTACTTCACAGTTATTGACAAAATCAAAAATTACTTTTCATGCACTTGACTTTAAAATTGGCAGTTTTTTTTTTTCTTAACATGCAAATTTATGCGGTTGATTAGAAAGTCACCAATAAGTAAATGTTGTTGCTGTTGTCGACCTTATATGTCGCAGAATTATGAATCCACTGATATATGAAGAAAGAGCGAGGAATAAGGGGATCGGCAAATTCATAAGATTAGTGAGGAGGTACTGCGCGATTGTTATTGTTTTTTTTTGTTTTTTTTTTGAAACGTAAAATAGAGTAATCGCCATATATTACTGGTTTATTGACATTATTCGTTGTTGTTTTCTTCCAAGAAAAAGTAATAGTAGTTTCTATTATTATGATTATTTAGAAAAAAGTAAGACATGTGCGATTCTTTTGGTCCAGTTAGATAATCTGAAAGCTATCAAACGATATCAACAGATATCAGAATGCAAAACAAAAGATACCAAAAAAGTACTGCAGAAAAAATGCGCAACAACATATAAACAGAAGCTTAAACTATAAATATTATAATACTGATGTAAATATATATATACTACCCGGCGATAAAGATTAAAAATAGGCGCTCATTCTTTTTGTCAACAGTAACAACTTGGCGTAAAGATATCGTTTAATCACTCCGTTCGTCCGAATTGCCACTAGTGAAATACAAAAAGAATTAGTACCGGCGTAATGATATAATGTATAAGCATTTTATATATTTATGTATATAAAAAACATGTCATTAAAGTAATTGTATATTTATGGTAAGTTTTTCATATATATCATATATCAACGATATTATATACAGATATTTTTTCGAAGAAAAAAAGTTCTACATCAACACCTTATAATATATATACATATATATATATATATATAATGCGGCATAGTAGAAATTGGTTTTGGGGTGCCAATTTACAAATTTTACGAGTCATTTTGCATATTTACATAATAAAGTTGTAATTTTTAACGCACATAATTATATAGATACATACATATGACTCTTCGTTTTTACAATCTATTATATTTCCTACTAGTAGTAAGTACCATCATGGATGTTGGTCACTTTATAACATTATCTCTTACAATACATTACAACAGAACCTGTAACCGATTTAGGAATGAGGAAGCAAATTTATTTACACTCTCCTGTTCCGTTCTTTTAACTCAAGGTTGCTCTGAATTACTCCTGCTTCGTGCGAAATATTTATTGCAGGCAGTTGTGCGATTGAGTTTCATTTCAATTAAGGCTTTATACTTCATACCTAATGATCTCCTATAGAGTGGTCAAAGTTCGTTTCAGATTTTCCCTTTTATTATTAAACGGCATGGCAAGATTCAATGCAGGGATGATGTCACGAAACAGCGAGTATATGCCGATTTGGATGAAGAGAAAAAGGAAAAAAAATATTATATATAAAAAATGTGGGGTCTACCTAGAAGGGTCTATTGGTTATTTGTTTTTGGGGTTCACCATCATCAATATAAAAGTGGCACTATCATATATAATATGTAATCGACCATGTTAAGAGTTATTTCTGTTTTTTTTTTTTTTTTCCAAAGTTGAATTGATTACTAATATTCTCTATAAATCAATGATTCATTAGCGTACGTATATATGCTTTATCTGTAGAAAAAAAAAATACAAAGTTTGCGCTTATTCAAAAATTTAACTATTTGTTTATATCGTTCTGCTGTTGATGAACCAATGTTATTTTTACTAAATGTGGCGTTAATGCATAAGATTCTTTTCGCTTGGTTTTTTTTTTGTGATCATTACGCACTTGGCCCAGGATCACAGGTATACAAATATAGTTCTTGATAAATATTAGATTGTTGCAATAAGCATACCAATAATAAAGGTGCGCGGCTTTTGATGCTGGTGTTATTCCTATTACTGCTCTATTTGTTCACCTCTATGTATATATACTACATTATTCTGGTGGTAATAATAATTTTGCTGATTATTATTATCATTAGGATATTGTTGGCAGGTATAAGCAAGGTACACACAGTGCATATTAAAATCATTTTTTCGTCGACAAAAAGCCTTGAATATCCAACATACAGTAATATTATTGCATGCGTAGCAATATAAATCCTTCCAATCGTTCCGTCGTCTTTTTTCTATAAATTTCTATTTTATACAATGTATATATAACAGAAACCCTTTTTTTGTAAAAAAAAAAAAAAAAAAATTGTTATCATTAAACGATTTACAACTGATGGAAAAAAGTGGATTTGTGATTCGGATAATATTGCATAGCTTTTATTTCATGGAAAGATCTTCAGGAACTCGATAACAAGGTAGAAAAAAGTTAGGATAGTATCAATATAAAAGACTACTCTTTCACTTACGATAAATATTGATATTCGGATACGCGGAGTATATACGCAACCATATCGAGACCATTTACCATCATAACAACAATGCAAACTGTAGATCAATCTGCTGTGATGTAAAAAAAAAAAAATCTCGACTTCTTTTTACCAATAATTTATATAAAAATAATAGGGTTACTATCTGGCATTGATCAACCACTGTAATATTAGTACAATAAGAAATGGAAAAACAGAAAATAATAAATTACAGCACTGGTACGCTTATTGCTTTTGAGCAAAAACCATTCTAGCCCATTCTAAAGAAAGCCTAAAATAATGGCTGTAAATTTAAATTGTACTTATAGTAATGTGTTATCTAGCATAGTAAACTTTTTGTGATTGTCATAATAATAAACAAATATGCAATAATGGCGATGTTATTAATGTTCATATCATTTTCTTTCTATACCGAACGAGCAAATCATACTTGATAATAATTTACTCAATATCAATATATCCTTTTTTTGTTTTGTTTTTAAATGGTATTATCACAAGGCAAATGCTATATATTAGCCATATCAAAAAGAAATCGCTACTCAGCAGTAGCATCAATGTTGCATAGTAATAAATAATAATACTATATTCAAATTTCAAGTGGTAAAAGGATTCCTTTGTCTTTTCACTTTCAATATGCTAGCTGTATATAATTTTTTGTTCTGTTATGGACTAATTTTCGTACAAAGAGCCAAAGTGCAGTGGGTAAAAGTAACGATGACTCTGGGTGTTATGTCTGTTACAAAAAAATCAAATTTTAAATGAACGATGAGAGTCGATGTTATAAAAGCAACTATTATGAAATAGACGGCCAATATACTTCCTATATTGATAAAATTAGGGTTTTTGACTCAACAAAAAAAAAAGATCTACCAGCTTTCAAGTACTGGGGACTGGAGCAATGTAGCCAGTAGATTACCAAGAGAAATGAATGTTCGTCCCACTAAATTTGTTGGCTCATAGGCTACATGTCAAAATAGTTAATATTGTTTATAAACGTATAATATTACCTTTATCTTTATACTCAAATCAGAACATGACCTCTTATTACTATGAAATTCAACCTCTTACCCCAGAAAAAAAAAACCAAAAGAAATTAATACATATCACAATGGACTCGATTGCGGTATTGGTGAACTTTGAGCTTTATGGACCGGGTGTATTGTATTATGGAATCCATTGTTTTATTGAAAATAGACATTCTTATAAACAAGAAAATTTACTTTACTAAACTACTCATAGAAAAAACAAACTTAAATCCCATATTAACGGGCTAGTATATTAAGCTACTATCAAATAAACAAATAAAGCGAGAAAGCAGGCTTTATGTTACGTAAAATGATAATGGGCAAACAACAGCTATTAAAAACACTGTTATAAACCATTTATCTTCTAACAATCAGTTTAATTCGACAATTATATATAATGTCTCCATTTCGATTGAATACCTTCGTTAGCATGACAATAAAAATGGAATTTTAGAGTTTTCCAATAAAAGGAAAAGCGGAAGCCTAATTTGCAACAATAATAATAATATTCATAATGAATGAAGTTAATAATATTTTTTTTTCTCTTATTTCCACTTCTTCTTTTGCTTGATTCTTTTTCTTTTTTTTCTTCGAAGTTTTTTTTTGTCATTAAATCCATTATTGCCAACATTCGATATAGTATATCATTTCCCATATTGGGTTTTTTTAAATACAAACTGTAAAGCAACAATTCGCATGTACTGACGTGTTGCCGATTTGGCTTCTGTCAAATTTCTTTCATTTCTTTCTTTTTACTCACATTTCATATAACCTTCTTTTTTAATTCACTCACATACTCATAATTATTATTATTCTTATTCAAGACGAAATATTTATATATATATATATATATATATACAAGAAACTTTTCCAACATTATCACGACATTATAAAAAGACTTTAAGGTGCTGCTCGAGCAGTACCAATACAACAACAATAACAACTCATCTTTATATATAACCCTTACCTAATTTATTTCATTCGTAAAAAAAAAAACCAACCTGGTTATATTCTATACATATATTTTATCTATAACAAAAGAAAAAAAATTCAAAAAACAGGGATACACAAAAAGTATACATACAGCCTTATATTTTTATATATTATTATTATTATTATTATATACTTTATAAATATAAATTGTCTCACTCTTCTATCTTCCATCTTCTTCCCTTTCACTTTATTTTCTGCCATCCTCTTTACCTTTTTTATATTACTTTTACAAAGAAACCCCCTATTTTTTATTGTACCTGTAATAACAAAAAACAATCTATCCATTTCCCATTATTTCTTTTCTTTCGTTTGCCCAAATAACAACCCAACAACTACAACTACTAATACAACAGTAATCCAAAAACAGTTTACTACTTCCATCACTACTTACCATATATACAACAAATATACAACAACAGCAAACGAATAAATAGCAACACCACAACAACGCCGTATGTCCCCTGTTGTTTCTTCAACAGACGAACACAATGTGGCGGTGGGCCTTTCTTCGTCATCCAACAATGCTCCCGTTGGAGCGTCGAAAAAATCTCCGTCTGGTCGTCTAACTAGTCCTGCTGCATATGTGTTCGCTCCAAGTTGGATGTCGAACAGCAAGGAATCGAATAAATTGTCGTCTAATTTGGCATTTTCATCATTTTCTGGAAGTAAGTTGAAAAGGGAAATTGGGGAAATTTTGGATAAAGAAAAGAAAGAAAATCAAATAATGAACTTTTGACATTTTTTTAACAAAAATGTATTTATAACTTAACTTTATTTATAGCGGGTAGTCCAAATGTCATGGTCACTCCACAACGTGTAGCACCAGGTTTGAAATTTTTTCTTTTATTATAACTATTATTTTTTACATATTTAAAATTGATATACTGAATAGATTGAGGAAACATGTGCGCGTCATCATTTATCAATATAGGAAAATACCGTAATCCAGCGCCACGATCATCCAATTCATCACCTTATCCAGGTCGTCCATCATCACATAAACTTCAACCCAACAAACCATCATCAGCGGCTTATCATGATATTACCAATAATCCAACAACTTCTATGACTGCCACTACCACTACAACAAATACAACTGTTTCTCCTTCTACGACTATGACTAATACTAACCCATCTCCTGCTATCCCTACTACCACTACTCCAACCAATACTTCCGCAACTTTTCATCGAACAAAACAACCTGATATTAATACATCATCACCATCATCATCACTTCGAGAGAGTGAGTTTCCAACTCTAGTTGAAGAAACAGCTTCAGATAAACGAAATAACGGTAGATCTGCTTGGAGCAATCCAAATGCAATTAAAGCTAAAGTACTTTGTCCTCCTGTCTCTACATCGGATGAAAATGAGGAAGAGATCGTTATGTCTCCTTATGATATCGAATTGGAACGTCTCAAAGCTCTCGTACCAAAAAGACGTCAAGGATATTCTACATCATCATCAGGTCCCTCGTCATCATCATCATCATCCAAGCGACATTCACATCATCATCATCATCATCATCATCATCATCATCAACAACAACATAATAATAATAATAATAACAATTCTTCTTCCCATAATAATTCTCAGCATTATCATCATCACCCTTCTTCGCCTCTGATTAGTCCTACTCCTTCACGATCATTATCTTCTTCTCAACGTATACGATCCAATAACAACAAGCCGTCCACTGCTCCCATGCGGACATCCATGACTGGAAATTCGTATCATCATAATAGTAATAACAGTGGTGGCAATAGTAGTAATAGTAATAATAATCATATGCATCATGGTAATATGATGCGTATCTCTCCATTGACAAAAGTGCCTCTTCAAATGTCATCCAAAGATAGTGCTTCTGTTACTACAACGAATACAACTGCTGCAGCTGTAGTCAAAATACCGATGACATCGTCATCTTCTGTCATTCCATCATCATCACCATCCTCCTTGTCAAGACCTAAACCTGCTTCGTCTTCTAGAAGTAGTATCAGTAGTATTCATAGTCAACATAGTGCATGTGATCAAAGACTTGAGGCACCACCTTATAGAATATGTGAGCTTACTGATGACACGACCACAACGAGTAGTTCTTCGTTATTGGAATCTCCACGTACTTTGATGGACGAGGATATGTTGGAAGAGAAACAACACCAAAAAATGGTGATGGAGGATCATCATCATCATCATCATCATGGTGATCATGTGATTGAGGGATGTTGTGTAGGTGACCATGAGAGAGAGCATTTTGTATCGTGGGTTCGGACTTGGGCATGTCGACCTGCTATCAAGGCTGCTGCCAGCATGGAAACAATTAATGCTCGATTTTTTGGTAATTGTGGTGATTATTCATATTTTGGACCATTGGGATGTCAACAACAACGACAACAACATCCAATTTCAAAATAGTTATCAATCTTGTTTTCAGAGAGAAAAAAGAAAGTCGAAACAAATATACATATATAAATTACAACATATAAACCACCCTGTCATTTTTATTATTTTATTTATATTTTATTTTATTACTATTCTTATTATCTTCATCTTTTTTAGCTTTGCTTCTTTTTTCATACCTTCTTTTTTTTTTACGCGTAATATCTACACCTCTCTTCTCACTCATTTTTTATTCTTACTGTCTTTTTTGTTTGTTTGTTTGCTGAAGGATCCAGAATTTTTCTGTATCAGTAAAATAATCTATATAAATATATATATAATATGTTTGTTTGTTTTTTTCGTATGAACTTGTTTTTACTATAGGTTTCATGATGGGATATCTACCTTTTTTTTTATGTCAATGAATCAACAATATTATAAATTTTATTATAAATTAGACTAGCTACAGCTACTAGTTCTACTGTTTTCTTTTTTTAAAAAAGAACGAATGTTTATGTTTTTTTATTACTATAAAGTTTTTGATTGTAAAATTAGTATATTATGATTGAATTTGCTACTAGTATTATTATTAATTAATTAATGCATATTTATATTATATATATATATATATATATATATGTGAATGTGAATGTGGATATATGGAAGTGAAAATGTGTTTGTGTGAGTGTGGATGTGTTGTGTGCTATATATGTATAAAAACAACTATACTACTTTTTTAAAAGATCACGATGTTTAAGTTTTATCTTGCTCATTTGTGAATCCACCTGGTCAAGTCGAGCTTCAAGCTCTTCTTTACGACGACGAGTCAGTGCATTGACACCGGTTATAGGAATCTTGCTATATTCCGATTGTAGCTTTTTACATACATATATATATATAGAAAAAAAAGAGAGAATAGGTATGATTAAAATAAATTTCTTCAATGTGTATATAGTATAGTAAATAGTAGTAACATAGTTAATATAATAATTAAATAGTAATAAATAATGTACGTAGCGATAAATAAATTAAAAAATAAAAAGTAGCGAGTAAAATAAAGCGGGTGATGATGGATTGGGTAAGAAATTAAATGAAATAAGGATAATGGAAGATGGAAATAATGTTTATGTTAAGTGAAGAGGACAAGAAGTATTAAGCATACAACAAGAATATAAAATCCACGTACGAGTTCCTTTTCCCGAAGGAGTTCTCTTAGATGATTGTCTAAATCGGCAACACACTTGATTTCCGGCATTGTTGAATCTTGTTTTGTTGCGTTATTATTGGTATTATTATAGTTTATCGTATTATTATTAGTAGTTTGTACTGGAGTTGCTTCTTCACGTTTTGATGATGATACTGCTGCTTGCTGTTTTGTGTTATCTTGTTGAACAAGTGCTTCAATTGCGCTACAGGACAGTTTTCATCAATTTACGTGTTAATGAATGAAAAAGTAAATAATGTTATATTTATATACCTTGATTTATTCGTTGTGCTGTATTTTGAAGCAATGTCACTATAAATGGACATATCTTCACTGAAGATACCCATTCGTAAGAATTGTTCCATTGTTGCTTTGAGGACTCTCACTTGATCTTGTGAATGACGCAATTGTGCTTGTAATTTTTCATTACTTAATGTTTCTGAACATTTTTCTTTTTCAAGATTAGCTTTTTGCTCAGTCATAGCTTTTTCATGATTGTATCTTTGTTCTTTCGTGATTTTTTCGAGTTCAACCTTTTCAGAAGCAAGTTGTCTAAAATATAATATAAATTTGTTCAGTACACATATGATGGAAAGCATGAAATATATTTATTATTACCTGACTTGTTCAATAGCTTCGTTTAATTTATCTGTCACAGACGATAAATCATCTTGAAATCGTTCTCTGGATGTCTATTCTCATAAAAGTGAGAATAAGTCATCTTTATTATAGATAGATTGTAGAAAAGAAGAAGGATAACGATGATGGATTGTAATAACTAACCTTTTCAGTTTCATATTTTGTCAATAAAGCTTGTTTTTCATTTGTTAATTCATCTACCGATTGACTCAAGAACGAAATATCCTTATTACAAGCTAAAATCCATAATGAAAATGATTTTGTTAATGAATGATCCAGATTATGCGTCAGGGTATATAAAAATTGTTATAAATCACCTTCTTTTTGCCGTTGTAATGCTTTTACAACAGCTCGTTCCTTTTCAAGTTTACTTCGCCAGTAAGCTTCTGAGCGCTTTGGATTATGATCTGAATCAGATGATAAATCAGTGCTATCACCATCTTCGTCTTTATTATTATTTACAACAACTGCACCATCTTCATCACTACTTCGAGACCAGCTCAATTCTTCAGCTGATGATGACATTTCTTCATCTGTTGAGTTATGAACCTTAGCTTGGTTATTTTTTGTAGCATTATTATTCTGAGAGGCAGCAGCAGCAGCGGCAAAGGCAGGAGGCAAACTACCGCGAGTACGTGGTGGTGATCCTTGAGTAGGAGTACGGGGTGATCCAGGCTGTGATAAATTTTGCACTGTATTGGATCTACCGAGACGAGGACTTGTTGGTGTAGGCGGAGGTGAATTGTTATTATTCATTTTATTAGGATGGCACCATTCATCTGTTGATCTTGGTGTATCCATCTGTTGTTGTTGTTGCAGCTGCTGTTGAGAGCGACGCGCTCGTAAACTTGCAAAAGAAGATGCAGGACGTAAAGTACGACGCGTAGTGGATGGACGATCATCAGTAAGATGGGAAGAAGGTTTATTACTTGAATCAGTAGGTAAACTGCTACGTTTTTTCGTAAGGATAGGATGAGTAGCAGGATCCACGACAGGTTCTTCGGGCACATTGGGTTTGCTGCACATGGGCGGAGAAGCGGATCGTAATCCTCCTCCTCCTGATACCGCTCGACTCTTCATGTCCCGCACACTTGCATGACGAGTTAACCCATGTCCACCAGCACCTTCAGCTGCTCTACTACGTAAAAAGGCAGCTCGAGTATCATTCGCTGCTGTGGCTCCAACAGTATGAGACATGGTACGTTGACGTACTCCTCCACCTCCTCCTACGGATCGTACATTATTAGCGTTGGTCGTTACTGTTGTTGTCGACATATTATTATTATTTGTATTGGCTTTGTTGTTACTGGAAAGTGCATGCAGATTTTGTACACTCATTGCTGAAGGTAATCCTTTTGCTGGTGCCACTTTTCCATTATTTCCTTGTCTTCGATTTGAAAGCAATACACTATATTTATCTATTTTCAATAACTTGTTCTTCTTGCTCCTCTTTTTTCTTTATTTCTTTCCCCTCCCTTTTTCAATGGTAGTATATATACTCACCTTAATCTTTTGCTCCTTGGTTTTGGAGTATCTTCATCACAAAGACTCGCAGTATCTATGGAGAATGCAGATTCTATTTATATCATATATAAATCAGTGTGTTCATAGCCATCCATCATCACCTGAATAATAATGTTTCGAATTATGGCTAAATGCTATACCTGCGGGACTTGGTGGTCTTTGTAAAGGCTGATCGTTGGTATTTGTTTTATTACCGAGAGCAAGTTTTTTTAAATGCCAAAATTTTTGACCAGCAGAAGATGTCCTATCTTTGGACTTGACAGTGGATGACATAGAAATATGAATAAAAAAAATATAAAAAAAAGAGAGATTAAAATGTACGTCAAATGTGGTCTTCTTTCTCTTTCTATAAAAAAAGAAACAAACTGTTTTTAATGGGTTTTTATAGTTGTAAAACAAATAAAAAAGGAGGAAAAAAGTGAAAGGAGATAAAAAGTTACTTTTTTTCTCTTTTTTATTATTATTTTTGACTTGGTAGTTGCTGTTAGTTAGAAAACCTTTTTTTTTATACTTGTCAGGGTGAAAAAAGGGGAATGTTTTTTGGGGGGAAAAGAAAGAAAATAAATGGTAAAAATGATAGGTTTTTTTTACATGTAGTAAAGTGTATGAGATATATGATGAAAAGGTGTGTATCAGCTCTCTTTTTTTGCGCACGATCGCATGGTGGATTTCTTTTTTTTTCCCATTGACCTTTCTTTTTTTTTTTTTACAAACCGCCTTTATGGTGATGATGATAGAATCTCCTTATATCAACAATATACTTGGTTTTTATCCTCTCTCTCATATTTTATTAGATTATATAGAAGAGTATGAAAGTTATATTTTCTCCCCAATTTTGGGGAGACCACTAAAAAAACAGTAAAGTGAAGAAGAAGAAAGCTTGTTTATAAACTTCGGGGATGATAAATGAAAATGTTGATGATGATGATGATGATGGCTTTTTTGTTTTTATTTTGACGATTAAAAATAAAAAAAATAAAAATAAAATCATGGGTGCACAGATGCTGTCATGCTTGTGCATGAAAAAAAAAATAGTTGTTATTAACTAGGTCATGTATTGATATGCGAACTTACTATATTATCATAGGAATAATACTCACTATATAGTTACTGCTATATTTTTTTGTGTATACAGACGATATATATATAGATAGATAGATAGATATATAATTGAAGAAGGAAAACGGGGAAATTGGTTTTTTTACTGGTGGAACGAAATGCAGGGTTTCCTTCTTGATCGTAAAATACGACTTACTATCATCATCCCCATTCTTATTACTTTTTGATTGTTATTTATGATACGTATTATTACTACATAACTGCCATAAAATACCTATTTGAAATCATATGAACAAGAATGACCGACTTTATTATTATATAAATATCATTGTTAGCCGTCAGTAAGCAATAATATGGAATAATTTTCTATTATATAAACTTAAAAAGGAGATCAAAAGCTATGTCATATTATGGAGTAATAGAAAACCTTCTTTTTTTTTTGAATGCTAAATTAGGATTGTAGATTGATGGAAAGATAGATGTGATGGTGATAGAGAAAAAAAGAAGAAATAAGGGCCCAAACCGATCAATTTTCTGTTTTGTTCCCGATGATGTACTGTACAACATTTTCAAATGAGAGTGGAATACACATCAATAGTAATTGTTGTTGTTGACAGATAGGATATAATAATGTTCAATGCTTTTTATTTTTATTATTTTCTGTTGCTGCTTTCCTTTATTGACAATAATATGAATGTTGTTAATGATGCTACTTTAAACACCTCTCCCCCTCTCTGTCTCCTACCATTTCATGTACTATATATTATAATAAGTAGTGGCAAAAAAAAGAGTAGAATAGTAAGTACTGTATTATACAAGATAGTATATTCAAGTCTATTATTATATTATTATATTATTACAACCTTACAAAACCTTGTTGGATAACATTACTTATTAGTATTAGCATTTATTCATGAAATGGATCAGTGCGTTCTTCACCCATAATCCGCACGACTAAATGCTTTTGACTCCTATAATTTTACCATGAACACAGCGCTTTTTAATCTTCTCCCATTTCATTCAAATAATGTATTATTTTATCACCCCCCAGTTACATTATTATTACGTATATTTATACAGAATGTGCTTCGGTAATGATATATCAAATGACAAAAGAAATATTAAACCAGAACATTCAATCAATTACATATAATTACTAAGTTATGATTCAATATCAATGAAGATGGTGAAACAGATGAATGAATAATATAAATACATACATTAGATATAGATACTTCCTGAAAGAGAAAAGTGCTTCGCTATTTTAGTATCCCTGCATCTTGATTCCCGCAGCACTTTTCCTTTTTATATAGTTAGTAGTTGATGATTATCGATATAAATAAAATAAATACCATCAAAGTATTATTTATTACTATTATTATACGTCTGTGAACTTGGATCTTCGAACCTTTTTAAGTTTCTTTTTTTTTCACTTGTTTACTATTAGCACGTTAATTGACTCGGGCTACATTTTTATCAGTTAGTTAGATATATATAAAAAAATGTAGTAATATTCAAATATCATCTCCCTCTTTCAAAAGAAAGAACTTGTTGAATATACATTATAATATCACCCCCTGACTGCTTATTCTTTTTTTTCTTTCTTTCTTTTTCCTCCTCGTGCCTCGTTATCCATCAACACATGGATGTAAAAAAAAAAAAAAAAGTGCTACGATTTTACCCCGCAGCATATAAATAATGTTGATGTGTTTAATGTTAACAATTTGATTGTGTCTTTATAACTATTTATTTTTGGATATCACTTCTAATTCTTTCAATTAGGGGAAAGAAGTATCATCATATGTAAAATATATATGAATGCTCCTAATGGCTATTATTTTTTACATATTCTCGACCAACATGTAATATTTTTTATATCATAATAGATTGTTTAATACAGATATATAATAGTGCTTATCGTGTTAAAAAAAGAAACGAAATGCTGTTAATAATCTATAATAAAAGAGTGGTCAAGGAGCTGTCGCTACTAATGGCTTTGGTTCAAAAAGGAGAATATAGTAGCAGAAAGGGGAGGGAGAAAAATTCAATGTCATTCATTTTTCTTAACAAGTATATTCCAACAAACATGGCCACCACCATCAACATGAACTAGCTGGGCCATGATGATGTACAATATAGTTTTCGTGTTCCTGTCTTTAACTATATCCTAATATGTACATATAAGAAAGCCTTGGCGTAAAAAAAAGGTTAAAAACGAGTTCCACTGAACCAGCTACTCCACATCATAGGCGTAAAACATTATCTCACCCCCAAAATATAAAACTAGCTCAACTACTCCTCTCTATTTTTTCTTCTTATACATGTACAATACTGGATATAGAAAATTGATCGGCAAAAGCTGTCTCTCTTTATACACGACAATAACAAAAATGCAAGGAAGATGGTTTGTTTACAAACTCAAAAAAAAATACTTCTGCAGGATATAAATTATATATACTGATATATATACATATATAAAATGCATTCATCATGTACTATGAATATCATCGTGAGAATCATTTTTTTGTCTTTGTTTATAACAATATATGGTTTAAAGAACTACAATGCAAATATTATTAAAATGAAAACTTGAAAATTTATAGTTTATATAAAAAACCAAGTTTAAATAACACTTTAACTATTCAAGCCATATTTTAAACAAAAACGAGAATGAATATGCGAGGCGAAGATCATTATCATCTCATTATCATCAAGTACAGCTCTTAATGGCACAATCTATATGTAATGTATATCAATCCATTGATGGAAGAGAAAGATGATGCATAAGCCATGGCTTTTTTTCTTACTATAACCACCAAGAAGAAGGAATAAAAATTCAATGTACTATTCAAAACTAAAATGGCTACACAATCTATATATATAATACCCTTTGATGTGCTTCGGAATTACCACATTGTTTTAGGAAGATACTATGTTAAATTTCTTTTTTGATCAGTTAACAAAAAAAAAAGAGTATATAATTATCGGTTCAATAAAAAAGTTGAACTCCCTCCTGCGTTTTTTTCTCATCTATCACACGACTACGTATTATCCACCATAATGAGTGCTTTAGGAGACCAATGTTTATCTTTATTGAACAGAAGAATTCATGAGCCTTTTACATACTTTTGCTAGAAAATAAGTTTTTTTTAGACAGCTGACAAAAGAAAGTTACGCTTTGTATCTATTTTATGACCATCAACAAATCCAATTATCTGGGTCAATCGATTTCCTTCTAAACTTACAAAAAAGTATATTCTTATAGAAACGACAGTAAGTGCCTGATTATGATGTTAAATAAATAGATATTTGGACATTATAAAGAAAGTGAGAAAACAACCTAGACATAATTTACATTGTCGTAATAATATAAGAACACTCACCGTACATGTTGCGGTGATAAAAATAATCAACACATGTAACATAAAACAAATTAAATTATTAAAGAATCACAGTGTATATAGCAATTATATACTCGTCGATTGAACAGTAGTATTAGATTTATGTAGAAGAGCATTTTCTCAAAGTTTTGTAACAAAAGCCATTATCCATTATATATATTACTTTGTAACAACGCGATCACTTTCAACGGCAACTGTATAAATTTCGTCATGATCATTGTACATATTTTATTACTATTATAATAATAACAATTGGTATAAACTATATAGTAATTATTCACTATCTTTCTTTATCAATTGTTCTTTTGTCTTTGTAAGAAAAAGTAAAAAATGCCATTTTCCTCTGATCCTTTGATATCTGAAGCACCCATCACCAGATCATCATTGACATAACGTAAGTGATCAATCGTAGGAATATCATCATAAAGCATTGCCGTCGATAAAACACCACGGAACATCACTTGACGCAACTAATAAAGACAAGTGGATGGATATAATGACCGAAGAAGATACATATAAATTGAATTAATTTTAAACATGGAATATCACAAGAATAACATATATTCATAGTATTCAGCTCCTTTTAGCATTTACTGTGGAATGTATAACTTTACCTGAGCACGTCCAAGCTTTTCATACCAAACATGTTCTCCTGCATCATTCAATACAACGACAGGTTCAACATCTCGTTCAGAGAAAAAATTGATACCAACCCATCGAATCTCCTTTAGGCCAGGAATTTCGGCATGTCCATCATTCAAACAACCACCATCCCATTTTCCAAACAAAAACTTGGGTTCAATTGGTTTTAATTGATTATATATTTCTTCTTCAACTGATGGATCGACAGGATCATCCTTCTTGATAATCAATTGAGCAAATTTTTCTTCACTACGATATAGATATAATCATGAATGATAATCAATTCAAAGAAAGTGAGTATTATAACGTATAAGTAGCATTCTATACGTAATCATCGTTAATTTTTACACTAATAATAAAATCCTTTTGTTGTTTTTATTCACATAAACAATGTTGATGATATGTTATAAGAGATTGTATACTCCATGAATGGATTAAGGCATAGTATACTTACGGAGTAGGAGCCATTGTAGTTTTTTAGTAAATGTAATAAAAAAAGAAGTTAGAAAGAAACCTTTTATTTTTAACCATGAGATACTTTTTTATTATCTCGATTTATTATAAAGTTTAGTAGTCCTATATTCAATATAGGGTGACGAGAGATTGACAAAAAAATCAATGCTATGTAATCAGAAAAGAACGATGATTGGGAATACAAGAATTTGTTTCTCGCATTTCTATTGTGTTCCGAAAGGCCAACATCATACGTGGTTGAGAGCTGAACAACCTTTTTATATTATAATATGTTACAGCTGTTTGTAAAAAAAAAAAAAAAAAAAAAAAAAAAAAAAAAAAAAAAAAAAGCTAAATTACAATGCTGTGATGTTATCTTTTTATAGAAACATGTTATTCTAACTGCTCTTTTTTTATTTTATACAGCGATGAAAAAGTTGCACAGACACACTATACAAAAGTAGGATGATGGTAACATGTTTTTTGCATGAAAATTTCGTTCTAAAGTTTCACACGATATATAACGATTTTGGACTCTGCATAATTCCTGGTGATCCATGTTGGGATACTGTAGCATCTTATTTACAACCACCACCCGGATTATATCGGATAAAAGAAAGAACGTACCTTTGGTTCCATTGTAATACACGATGGATGATCAGAAATCATCGAAACTTTCACCATATAGCGTCATTTAAACTCCAACATTAATATAGGTATATATTCTAATGTTTACAAATACAACCACCTTATACTAACAGGATGAATAATGAAACAGTGCATCTATTTCCATTTTTATATTTTGTATAATATAGCTTCGTGATGCCTATGGTACAACTTGGCATTCCTCTATTACCCAAAATGAATTAATGGATTATCATTACTGTTCTCACACAAAAATGATCAATAACAAACCGCGGATATATTGTAATTTAGTTTTTGTAGAACAACAACACTAAATAACTAATGGAAAGGTTGTGAATCCCATAAACAGTTTTACTAGAACTGTAATATATAGGATATAGAAAGACGAGCAATTTTCCGAATTCCGGACTTGCTAAGACGAGTAAGTTAAAAGCAAATAATAAAAAGTCATGCGTGAAAAAGAAATGTGTTACAAAATGCGGGTTCGAGGGTTTCTTTTATGCTGCTTTTATATTTGTTACCAAAGATCAAATTATAACATTTTGTATCCTTTTATCAAAGCCTTGCTGTTTTTTATCATACTGTTATTATTCATCCAAGAAGAAATGTATACTATTATTATAGCCTGTCAATCTTAATCTGATTGGCGACAGCGGAAGCAGAAATCCCAGTTGTTACTAATAAATGATTATGTGATAAGGCAAAACCGTTATCAGACCCATGTGTAACTATGCCTTGATAATAAAGTTTACATTCTCACAACTAAACACAGAGTTGCAGAAGAGAGACTTTTTTTGTCATATAAAGCCGTATAATATAAGCCGATAGTGATGCTGATTGCTATATAAACACATGGTTAGCAGATTGACATGTATGCATAGAGAGGTGCATATATTATATATTTATTCATGGAGAGATCATATATATATATAGATCCGTACTCTTTGAATGAATAAAACAAAATGATATTTTGTTTCAGGTTTTGCTTTACATATTTTCTCACAACTCATGAGAGTAACAGCCTTTGTCCACCACACTAAAAAAGGAACGGTATTAAGCGCCGCTATAAAAAGTTCTTTCCATCTTTGTCGATTTCATGCCAAATATTTGTGATATACACCGTGTGAAACTACCACCAACCGGTTCTTGAACTTGTTTAGTGAGTGCGGTGCGTGCGTATTTGTTGTGGTCTTTTTTAATTAATATAAAACCTTTGCTTGTAAAGTTTTCTTGTTCTTTTTTCTTCTTTTCCCTTTTCCAATACACTACCAAACAAACAAAAATAATGTCTGCCGATCTTCAAACCATCACTCTTCCTACTGGAAAGAAACTCGAAGGTATATTAATATAGAACAAAAAAAAACATAAACAACCATATATATTTTTTTGTTCTCATCATTGGGTTTAATCTATCTTATTGACATTATCCTCATCAATTTATCATTAGTCCATACCCATCTTTTCATCAACAACGAGTTTGTTCCTGGTCATGGTCCTTTGATCGAAACCATTAACCCTGCCACTGAAGAAGTTATCTGTGCAGTTCACTCTGCTGACGAGAGTGATGTCAATGCTGCCGTTGAAGCCGCTGACAAGTGCTTTAACGAAGTCTGGCGCAAGGTTGCTCCAGCTGAAAAGGGTCGTTTGGTTAACAAGCTTGCTGATCTTATGGAACGCGATAAGGAAGAATTAGCTGCTCTTGATGCTTTGGATAACGGTAAAGCATACACTGTTGCTCGTGATATCGATATTACTGAATCCATTGGTTGTTTCCGTTACTTTGCCGGTTGGGCTGATAAGATTCACGGTAAATTATTATTTTAAAAAAGACTTTACAGGAAAGAGAGTGAGCAGATGGAGGGATGTTATAGCATGGTTATATTGATGTATAAATTTTAACCTTTTAAAAATATAGGTAAGACCATTGATACAGTCGCAGACCGTTGGTGTTATACTCGTCACGAAGCTTTGGGTGTCGTCGGAGCTGTCATTCCTTGGGTAATTTATAATCACGTCCCCCCCCCAAAAAAAAACCATGTGTTTTTGTATACAAATAACTAATCCAAGTGAATCATTATATAGAACTATCCCATCATGATGGCTGCATGGAAGTTTGCTCCTGCTCTTGCAACTGGCAACTGTGGTATGTAAAAGAAAGAATGGAAAACAGTATGGAGTGGAAAAAATGAAGAAGGACGCACTTAGTCAATTGGAAGATTAAAATAACATAATTTCGGATACCTCTATTTTTAGTTGTCATGAAGACTTCTGAACTTACACCTCTTAGTATGCTCAAGTTTGCTGCTTTGGCCAAGGAAGCTGGCTTCCCTGCTGGTGTAGTCAACATCATTACTGGTTACGGTCATACTACTGGTAACTTCCTTGCTAACCACAAGTTGGTTTCCAAGATGGCCTTCACTGGTTCTACTGGTACTGGTCGTAAGATTATGGAATCTTCTTCTGCAAGCAACTTGAAGAAGCTTCAATTGGAATTGGGTGGCAAGTCTGCTCAAGTTGTCTGTGCTGATGCTGATTTGGAAAATGCTGCTGTTATGGCATGTGGTGGTATCTTTAACAACCACGGTCAAAGCTGTAACGCTGGTTCTCGTATCTTGGTTCACTCCTCTGTTCTTGACAAGTTCTTGGAGCTCTTTGTCAAGGCTACTGATGAAACCATTATTCTTGGTGATCCTTTTGCTGAAGGTACGGGGGGGGGGTTTAAAAAAAAAGAAGAGGAAGGAAGGAGGCAAAAGATAGAATCTTTTTTACATTTGATTTCAATATACTAAACAGCTCAATATTACCTATATAGAAACCTACCAAGGTCCCCAAATCAGCAAGGGTCAATTTGACAAGATCTTGAACTATATCAAGATTGGTCAAGAAGAAGGTGCTACTTTGTACAAGGGTGGTAAGCGATGGGGTGAAAAGGGTTACTTCATTGAGCCCACCATCTTTATCAACTGTAAGAACAACATGCGAATCATGCAAGAAGAAATCTTTGGTCCTGTTGTTGGTATTGCTACTTTTGAAACTATTGATGAAGCTATTGCTATGGCCAACGATTCCTCTTATGGTTTGGCTGGTGGTGTTTACACCTCCTCTGTCGATACTGCCATTCGTGTCTCAAACGAAATCAAGGCTGGTACCGTCTGGGTCAACACCTATGATATCTTTGATCAAAGCACTCCTTTCGGTGGTTATAAGCAATCTGGTTTTGGCAAGGAATTGGGCAAATATGCTCTCCAAGAATACACTCAAGTCAAGGTTGTCAAGTTCCAACTCTTGAACACTGGTTTATAAACATTTTAAAAAAATATGACATATTTTTCTCCTCTTCATCCATTCCATCTCTCTCACTTTCTTTCAAAAAAAACAATATTTTTTTAGTATATATATATTTTATATGATACCATTATCCCTCATTTCCCCATTTAGTAGTAATGTCAATAAGTAACTCGAACCAAAATTTCGGGAATAAAAAAATATTGTATTGCGTTATATAACAAATTTTTGCGTCATGTTGTTGATATGGATCAAGGAGATAAGAAAATATTGGCGTTATATATTTGGATCGACAGATCTTACATTACTTGAGGCGTCGTTCTATATAAAATAATTGTATTCAAACTTTTTTCTCTTGCCTGAATATACACTCTTATGCACCTGGTGTTTATTCTGACACATTTTCTAAAAACTAGTATACTATCCAAGAAAAGTGTGTATATGGAGTACATAAGTACTACATTCCCATTTATATACAAAGATGTTCTCTGATAAAATGTATTTATAGAAAATGTCCCCTTCTCTCACAACAGAAAATAATAACCAATTCCCGACTCTATGACCATATATATATTTATATTATCATAAATATGAATTAAAAATAGGTTTAACGGTGTACAAGCGAGTGTTGAGATCGACTAAATGCGCTACTTAAAGTGGATGCTCTTGCTAGCATACGATCTTGTTGATAAGATGAAAGGGAAGTAAAACTTGATGTAGACATGATTGACATGCGTCGTTTTTCAGTTCGAATAGCTGTATGTGTACTATGAGAAACGCGTTGTTGTGGTTGTTGAGACTGTTGCTGTTGCTGTGGTTGTTTTGTTTTTTCAACAGGAGGTCGAGCAGCAGATGCCACAGAGGATCGTAAGCTATTTTGTGTTGCTACTGAAATTCGTTTGCTGGCATTGGATGCGCGTCTTGCTTGATCTTCACTAACAGCACTATTGAATAACACAAGTTGGATTATTTTAATAAACAAGCCTCATATTTATAGATACATAGAATAAAAGCCGTTTTTTTTTCTTACCTTGGTGAATCAGTAGACACAACACCACACTCTCGATAACGCACACGTTCCATGAGTTCCGTTAATCGATCACTGACGGTTAATAAGGAAGCATCATCTTGACCGACCAATCGGTCCACTTGAGGTTCAATTAAAGCCGTTGCCAATCGTCTTAAACTCTGGCCAATATTATCCTGATCCCGTTGTAAATCATCAATAGCATCTTGAAGATTTTCATGAACTGTCTGCAATTGTTCCAACTCATGGATAATCCATTGGTGTCGATCTTGCTCTTCCTCTGCCCGATCCCTTTGAATTTCTTGCTCTTCCAAAGGAGGGGGCACTTCGTTTGTTTCAACGATCTCAATACCTTCGGATACTTCTTCCACCACTTCCCACACCTTAACAATTTCTTCTTTACGATGTTTCACAATGGTTTCCAATTCTGTCTTAAGTGTAAACACTTGATGGGCTACTTCAGCTGCATCGTCATATAAAGCATTCATTTGATTACGGGTATCCTCCAATTCTACATTGGCTTGATTAAGTGTTGCTTGGACTTCTAATAACAATTGACGGGATCGACCGATATGGTTCTTTGCCAAGACCTTGAGACAGTAAAGACTGGCATCAAGACGAGCAACAAGACATTGTAACGATAATTTACTGGTAAACCGTTCATCGAGCCACTTAGGAATATAGTCACTATTACCGTTACTGTCATCGCCACCATTGCTATTCGTATCATCTGATTCATCATCTTCCTCAGAAGATTCATAGACTTCATTGACAAATTTGACATCTTCCTTCCAATCCTTTTCAATGCGCACGATGGGACCCATGTCAGTTTCAAGACGTTCCAATAAACCTTGTAAAAGTAATGGAGGTCGTACTCGTCGAAGTAACTCTTGTACTTTTTCCAATCGCTTTTCAATATCATTAAGTTCAAAACGTAATTGAGTACGATCAGATTCAAGACTCTTTTGCTTGTCAAACAAGGTTTGGGTATATGAGAGGACTTGATTCAATTCTCCTTTAATAGCCTCTTCCGTTCGTTGTTTATCAGATGCTTTCATTTCGCCCTCCAACTTTAAACAGGTATCATACATTTTACGCTTGTTGGTCAATACTTGAGCCACTTGCTGATTGATATGATCAAGATCATTTTGGATTTCGTGAAGGTTGGAGTGTAAGATTTCAAAAGAAAGTTCGAGCTCATTCAAAGTGGAAGACTTCTTGGACGAGGAATACTGTTTTCGCTGTTTTTGTTTTTCCTGTCCTCCAGGATAAAGTCGAGCAGCCGTCATTTGACGTTGCCAATGAGTCTTGTTGGTATTCTTGTTGGTTGCTACCATAGAAGGTGGATTTGGCATCATGTTGATTTGTTTTTCCAAATCATCTTCTGAATTGGTTCGATTCAATACGTTTCGTACCACTTTCCATTTCTTTTGGATGGTTTCACGCGCCTCATTCAACTTGGCCAATTCATCCTCTTCGCCTCCATCCTCCTTTTTGCGATCGTCGATTTCTTGTAATACCGCGTCCACCATTTGCCCGATGTCTTGACATAATCGACTAATATCTTCACGAGAATACAATACAGGATCCACGGATAAAGTATCCAAGATAATCAACGATTGGGTAATGTTGGTAACACTGCACATAAACTCTTCATAAGATTCACACGCTTCTGATCGTGTCGATTGACGAGTAATGGCAGCTTTACGAATATGTTCTACTTGTAGGATCAAATCATCTTGATCCATTTCCAATTGACAAAATCGGCCATCAATTCGTTCAAATACATCAAAAAGTTTTTCGACCTTATCGCATTGGAGTTCAGACATGTCCCAATCAGCTTGATGGATTTGTTCCACTTGCTCCAATTCTTCACGGTAATGAAGCATCACACGTTCGGCACGTTGATCCGTGTTATCAAACATTTCATGTGCTTCTTGCAATTCGTAACGAAGTCGGGCAATCGTTGCCTGAACACGTTGGGTGGAATCCGCATTCATTTGTGCGTTGTTCAGGATACTATCGGTGATACGTGCGAGTGCAGATTCAATATTGTCAGTAAACGTTGTTTGATAATCAAAGAAAGCTTTCAGGATCTTTTCAAAATCGGCATCAATGTCTTCTTCATCATCATCGGATTGTTCGGGAGAAGACCCGGATCCACGACGTTTGCTGAGCCACTTCTTGGATTTGTCACCACTCCGTGTGGCTGCTGCTGCTACAGAGGCGGAAGCAGGTGCAAGTGCAGGTCCCGAATTTGTAACAGAAGATTGAAGTGTTGAACGTGATACGGAACGAGAGAGTGATCCACGATAATCACTGGCTGTTTCCAAGGGTTTGATGTTACTGCTAAGATAGGATGTAGATGATTTTGTTTTCAAAGAATGCTTTCGATCGTGTTCCAATGCTGTAGTATATTTTTTAGTTAGAAAACCAGAAAAAAAGTGGTTCTCACATACATACACAGGGACAACCTTTTTTTTTGCCATTTACCTAACATTCTACTTCGCACTTCATCCGATCGACACATATCAATAGGGGTTAATCCCTTCACATTCTTTAACGTCAAATCCGCGCCTTCCATAATCAACACCTCAAGTACTTCAGGTACACCACCGAATTCTGCTGCAAAATGGAGTGGTGTATTACCATTTGGATCCGCAATGTTCACAAGTGCTCCAAGACGAACAAGCATGGATGCACACATGCCTAAATGTTGTGGCACTGTAGGTGCCGCCATAATATGTTTTGTAACAGGATCATTAGGGGTATCACTTGCCGATGAAGAATTTGAACCGGAGCTTTGGATCGAGAACCGATTACCATCATCAATAATAGGAGATGTTGGAGAAGTGGGTGAAGTGGTAATATTTGGTTGAGATGAGAGAGAAGAAAGTGAATTCATACGAACTGGACGATGAATACTGTTGCCTCGCTGTCGATTACGTAACACATTATTTCCATTATTATTTTCATTATTGTTGTTCCCTTTGTTGTGACTCTTTTGAATTCCCCATGAACGACCATCTTTATCCACACCAATACGTGCAAGATGATGAAGTGCTGTACGACCCAATAATGTTTGAGAATTAACATCTGCGCCTGCTTGATAAAGTAAAATAATGGTATCGATTGAAGGTAAAGGTTTTGCTCGCATGGCATAATGAAGAGGTGTCAAGCCGGTTTTCATATCATGATAATTGACAAGGATGGGTCCAGATAAAGTACGTTGATCTTCTCGTAATGCTGGAGACCATAATAATAAGGTTTGTAAGGTGTGATGATCATGTTGTTTGACAGCTTGTAAAAATGCGGAACGAATGATTTGTAAAACAGGAGCAGCAGCTTGGTCCAGCAAGTCAATGTCTTTGAGAGAGTCGAATTGAACATGAGAAAGTGAGGAAGGATAGGATGGTAAAGATGAGATAAGGGTAGATAATTTTGTATAGTTGGTTGGGTATTTGCATAATGGCATTTTGCCATGTAAATGCTGTATAAAAATTAAAAGGCGTTTTTGTTATTTTTTTTTTCTTTCCGTGATTTCCCTATTTTCTCCCCTTTCCTCCCCCTTTCTTGCATAACAAAAAAAGAGCGTTAAACTTACAGTAAGCTCATGTCGTTTACAACGTAATGCTTCTTCACATAATTGAACAATTTCTGGACTTCTTCCAGCATATTGTATAGCTGACCATCCATGAGCATCTGTAATATCAGGAGAAGCATTATAACTAAGAAGAGTTTTTACAATAGGAATATTACCATCTCGAGCTAAGATGTTGACGGTCATGTTAATAATAATAAAAAAGGAATTTTTATCACATCATATATATATATATATATATAAGGGGAAGGGAAGGAAAGGGAGAAAATAAAAAAAAAATAGTCAGTTTACCTGCATACATGAATGCAGTAGCACTTTTGCTATCCGTGCCATCGACATTCACACGACCATCTTCCAACAATAATTGAATGATTTCGGTCTTTCCGAGGTAACTGGCTAAACATAGCGGAGTGATGCCTTTGATTTCATATTGCGGTGAATTTAACGTTGTGACATCAATATTCGGGTGTCGAAGAAGGATATTTTTCATGATTTCAAAATGATGTTCATGTGTTTGTGATATTAATGGTAAATTAGCTGTATTAATATCACCCACATCCAAATCCAATCCATATATTGCACAAATAAGCGCTGTTCTAGAATCATCATAATCATAACATAATGTTGTTGTTACGCATTTAGTGTCTATATTTTTTGGGGCAGAAGAAGAAGAACATGAAGAGTAATCAAAAAGAAGTATATTACTACCTTCCACGACCATCTTTTAAATTGATATCAGCGCCAGCGCTTAATAATAATCGAACCATATCAGCATGTCCACCTAATACAGCAATATTTAAAGGTCGACTATGATATTCTTGACCACGTTGTAATCGTTCTCGCAGATCTGGACGTGCAGCAGCATCTTTTGGTAAAACAGGTGAATAGGTATCTCGAGCATTCCATAAAATTGGACTATTTACATCGATATTGGATTGTAAGATATAACGTGCTTTTTCAATATCATTTTTTGCTACGACGAGCAAGAAATCCATCCGTATATAATATATATAAAAATAAAGGTACTGAAGAAAGGAAAAAGAAAGAAAAAAGGAAAAGAAACGAGTTGAACTGAAAGAAGAGTGAGGTGGTGGGTTACAAAAAAAGAAAAAGAAAAGGGGAGAAAATAAGAGTGTGTGAGCACACTTTATTATTATTTTTTTTTTGCAACCACGATGTCGTTTTTTGTATTCCCCAATCCTAAAAAGTTCAAAATCCCGCTTAGTTTTATTATATTTTTTTTTTGTCTAGATGGCGCCGATCATATATTCAAGAAAGATAGAAAATCCTTGTCAATATAAGCTTCCGCCGTCCAAAGAGCTGTTAATCCAGTTTGATGATGTTGAGTATAGAATCCAGGTTCATTTACAATTGTTTGAATTGATTCCTATTAATAATTTATGTAATATATGAGTAAAAAAAAGTATTGTTATCATTTCATTTAGAAGAAAAAAACAAATAATGATACCTTGACCATATACTCTTGGTCATACATTTCTAAACAATTGCGTAACATATTCATCTTTGACTCATCCGCTTTATCATATTCATCATACATTTTTTCTAAGATTACTTTCACTATATTTATTATCCACTTCCTTTTTAGTATAGATAATTATACACCGTCATATATTTAGAGAGAGTAGAAGAGGAAGAGTGTACTTACGTTTTTCAATCACGGCTGTCATGGCTTGTTGTGTTTTACCGACATCTTTACGATCTATGGTGGATAATATGACATTCCCTTCGTCTGTCAATTTTGACCATGATTCAACACTGTAAAAATTATTATGGTTAAATTTTCTCTTTAATTATAATAATTTCATTCCCTTTTTCAAACCCTGCTAATGAATTCATTTACTATTCACGAAATGCGTCAAAAGTTGACATCGAGTTTACAGTTTGTCGCGATAAAACAATAGGAGTAAAATAACTAAATTCTTTTCCTTTCCAACCACCAGAAGTTCCCATAAAAAATTCTACCTCAACAATAACCATATCAACGGTAATATACTTACATGACATTATTATTCTTGACACACTTTGCAAGTTTTCTTATCATGACAATAAATGAAAAATAAGGAGAGTATCACTTCTTTTGATGTTTCTCTCCTTAAGCTTTCAATTCAACAAGAGAATGATATGGTTGTCGTACGCTTTCATTTAGCCAATCACAGTTTATATTTACTGACAAAACAGTTTTCGCTTGTCATATATTTTTACTAACATTGATTACCAAGAGAATGACCTATCTATGAGTTTAGACGCAGAGCACGTCTTGATACTGGGCACTGTTTCTTGAAAAACCATGGCCACGGGTGTCAATAATTACGATTTAGTTAGCAGTGACACTATGCATTAGAATTAAATCATCGGTTCTAAGGTTGTTACGATGTTTATATTAGGTGATAGTATATGACAACAGTTCAACAAGAATTAGGAACTAATTTTATATATGCTCTCAATAGGAGCTGTCAAAATGTCAATAATCTGCAGCTGCTGTGTACCATATGAGGGAATAGAGCACGTTTTAAGTTAAGCTTTTTGTACATACTTAAATTATTATGCTACTGGAACAGAATGTGGACATTATGATGTGGCGTGGAAGAACATGCCATATTTTTTAAAAAAAAGGTGTCTGAATTTTTGGTAAAGAAGCAAATACAAATCCAATAATGACATATAAACCATGAATAAAATGGAGGAATAACAGCAAATGTATATAGGATGACATTTATTATTGTTTTAAGTATCTATTTCTTTATACATTCTATTATTCATTAATGAACATATATTTTTACGCATCGTCTTCATCAAAGATAAATTCAGTACGATCCCAAGAAGCAGGAATTATTAAACTCTTAGAACCAGTCACCAAAGAAGAGTTAAGTTTATCAAACCAGCTTGTTCCAAAACAACACCCTTAAAGTTCTCTTGAATACGAGAAGAGTGACAGACTTGGGAATGACTGAAGTACCTCGTTGAACACCCCAAGAAATCAAAATCTGAGCTGGCGTAGCATTATACTTTTTGGCGATTTCAGCCTAATATAGAAAGTATTTCAATACAGCTTCATATACCTGAGCAGGTGGACTTTGCCATGTGTCCAAATCTACGGCAGGAATTGGAGCACCTGTGTTACTGTTTGAACCAAACGCAAAAAGTAAGAAAGAGAAAATAGGATGATGAAATTCACATGTGTCAATATTTTTTTTTACATTTTCTCATGATTAAAAAAGTTACATTAGAGAATGTTTTACTTGCAGCTAAAATGTGCGTCCAGAAGCCATTTTGAATAGTCATCAAAGGGAAAAAAATTACAAGAAAAAAAATCGTGGGTTCTCACTATATTTCACATATTCATCCCGTAAAGCAAGTGATTAAATCATACGTAAAGAATATGAACACATATAAAATTGTTTTCTTATTTGATTGATTTACGATTTTTCATGTATAAGAAATAGATACATACATCATCACAGATGATGACATTTCTTTCCCACGCTGGCTGTCAAAAAAAATATTCTTTATCTTCATTTAATAACTCACCACACGTAACAGAAGAATATTTGACGGATTATAGCCATGAAAGAATGATGGAAGGGCTTTTTATAAATATATTATATATAATTCATGGCCCTTTCAGTAAGCTTTGATTTATAATATATTTGGGGCTGCAAACTGCGAATGGATGTTACGTGTTGTGTAAGAATGCTTTAATACTGACGACAACCTACTTCAAAGAGTGTCCCAATAACTGGGACCACTCTACCTGCTAGTAATCGAATCTCTTACTGTTTATACATATTTACTAATAATTATCAATTTGAAAAAAATAAAACTATTCACATTGAACACCATTTACTATGGATTGCCAAGATGCTCATGCAATGTTTTTAATATAATAGAACAGCAGTACCTTTCTTCAATAGTGATTAATGTAAACTGGTGAACAATCTATTTGAGGCAACAACAAAAAAAATTGGAGACACGATGTAATTACCGTGATGGATTGTAATTTATAACGATGGTTGTGACAATGTACACATTAAGGTATTAAAATCAATTATTATTAAAATATTCACTACAGGTAAGTATGTTAAAAAGGTACGTACATGTAGAAGATGAACATCCAGTGTCTTATTAGTCCTCGCTTCTTTTTTGACTCTTATTATCATATTAAAATTAAGCTTGATAAAAGGATTGATCAATGATTATCAATATTGTCTTATAGAAGCTATATGATAAAATCAATATGAAGGGCATTTTGAGGGGGTGCTCTTACTAGTGTTATTGTTGCTTGGATAGAATTACTAATCTAACAAGCATAGGAAAGGTGTTCCATTCAAAGTTCTTCAAGATGGATAAAAAAGGAAAGAGTGGTATGAAGAAAAAAAAATTATATTGACCACAAGATTCAAACACGTCTCTCTCGATTTTTTTTGTTCCTCTCCTGTATAACACGTACCTTAGTATGCTACTTTTTGCAATAGGAACTCTCTTTGTCATAACAATAGTCATTGCATTACGATTATGGCAAATTATACCTGGTCATCATGCTAGTCCACCATTACATCAACGCCATTCGAGTTGTAAAACTCTCATTTTCCTTGGATCGGGCAGGTTTGATTTTTTTTAATTAAGTTTTTGAAACGTCAAATTGACACTAACTTCTTTTATTTATTATATAGGTGGACATACAGCAGAAATGATGACATTAATAAAAGCCTTAAATCCAGATTTATATACACCTCGTTATTATCTTGTTGCTGAATCGGATACATTAAGTGAATCTAAAGCAAATGCACTAGATGCCAGTGTAAAATATTTTATATAACTTCTCTCAATTACCAATAGATGTGTGTTATTTACGCAGATCCACTTTCTATAGGGCAAAGTATATCGTTTACCGCGAGCACGTGAGGTCGGTCAAAGTTGGAGTCAAGTTCCTTGGAATATGGCGTGTGCTCTCATGGTTTCCATACGAATTCTATTTCAAACTATGCCTGATCTGGTAAAGTATCATTTTCTATATAAACATTTATATCATCATTTACAAAATGATGATATAAAAAAATTGATTGTTTATGATCGTGTGTGTATAGAGACACAGAGGAGGGAAGAAAGATGTTAAATTGGTATTGTATAAATATATTTATATATAAATATGTTGTGTAAACTAGATATTGTGTAACGGCCCAGGAAGCTGTATTCCAATCTGTATGGCGGCGTATCTTGTCAGGGTAAAGTTTCGTCTACATTCCTCATCTTCTACTTCTTTTTACTCCTTGTATGTGTTATCTAGTATATCCGACCATTAAAGAGGATGGATAACTGAGACAGTTATTTCGTTTTATAATTTTCTAGTTACTTGGTCTCCGACGCGTTCAAATCATCTATGTAGAATCATTTGCTCGAGTCACAAGTTTATCACTGACAGGCAAATTATTGTATCTTTTTGCAGATCGGTTCATTGTTCAATGGACTGAACTAGTACAAAAATATCCAAAATCTGAATATCATGGTATACTTGTTTAAGATACAACATGTAAACTTGTTCCCCCCCCCTCCTCCCATATAATGTATCATTGGCATTTATCACCCAAACACATGTACCCTAATGTTCCATTCCAAAATCTAAACAAAAAATAAAAAAACGGCGTTTCAAAACATGGTTTTTTTTCTGAAACATACTTTATTTCCATGAAATCAATCCAGAGAAAGTAATCTTTTTGTGTGTGTGTTGGTTGTTGTTGTTTGTGTTGTATATGTAATATAAAGATGTATTAAATGTGGTGAAAAAAAAAAGAAAGAAAAATGAGTATTTTGAATGCGAGTAAAAAAAAAAACTATGTTATAATAGGAATCTTGTTATTATTTTTTTTGTTTGTTTGAATAGCGAGAGAATATGTTTTTTGAAGAGGAGAAGAGAGGGTATACAAAAAAAGTACAGGTTGAAAAATGGATTTTTGTTGTACGGTTTATATCTTCTTATTCAGCTCCAATACGAACTATTATATAAAATACAAGGGATTGTCGGACGATGAGTCAATAGAATAAAAATATATATAAAGAAACAACCAAAAAAAAAACACGAAAACTTACGATAAAAGTTGACAAGGATAGCAGCAAGTAAGAAAATACAAAGAACGGTTGGACCCACTCGATCATCATAAGGAGCAGCTTCTCGGTTACGGATCTTAGTAGCACGCCAATGGAAAGTATAAAGAGCATACATCATAACACCCATAGCAATGACAGTAAATAAAACGGCCGACATACGTCCAATACGATCACCAAAGTTCAACAGGCCCATAGCAAGACCTCCCAGGACAACAGTAAAGTTAAGCCATGAGAGGAAGGTACGTTCATTAGCGAAAAACACCTTGGGTTCAACCCGTACAGGCAATGCAATTCTTTTACCCGTTGTTGATTCAAGTACGTTATTATTATCAGCCATAATGAGGTATATAAATGTATTTAAAGTGGATATGGGTTTGTGTATTAAACTACTTAAAAAGAAGTACTGGAAGAGAAGAAGAAAAGAGAAAAAGGGAAAAGGATTCTTTACCAAAAAAAAAAGAACCAAATTTTTCGGCATGCCTTTTTTTTCAATTCCAACCAATCATTTCTTTCTTTCATTACAAGTCAATGCACTCTTCTTTATTGGACTCCGAATTCTTTTCCTTTCTCTTGGCTCTACCACCTAACCATCGCATCAAATAATTAGACTAGATCACATAAATCCATCCATCTTTTTTTTTCTAATTCTTCATTTCTATACTATAGTTTATATATAAATCAATGGGCTATTTTTTACTCAAGTTGAATATTCTAAAATTAAACTGAATCGAATTGATAAGGAAATTTGTTATCATCTTTCATCATTTGTCGTAATTATATCATGAGTACCACTACTTGATACGAAGTCATGCTGAGTTTTCTGTATAATATCATATGTATAAAAATTATCAGATCGATATTGACACTAGTCATTATAAAATAACCATCTATCTTATTATACTTTAAACAATAAACTCTTTCTAAAGTTATGGGTTTTTTTTATATATAATTCTAGATCCTCTATTGTCCATAAACAGTAATAAAACTATGTACACTTTCGATCACTATCATCCGAGGAAAGATGCACATGGCTTCATACTGAATATCTTATTGATGGATGGAAATGGCGCGGCGATAACCTTAAAAAAAGCGACGGGTATTACAGAAAAGTTTATAACCAGAAGGGATAAAATGGCCATTTGTTTAATTATAACCGCACTCTTCCTTATGATCACTACTACTAATTTGACAACATTTATGATGACGCATAATAATTGAAACACACTTATTCCTTTAAAATTCTATGTTATAGTCCTCTTCGGTTATAAAACGATATGCCTATTTATTGAATGTAGATAAATTTCTGTAACATGATTATATATGAGATAGATCAATATTTATTATAAGTACATCATTCAAGGAATTATAAGTAATCAACATAAACCTATACTAAACAGGGACTTGTTTTGATTGGTCGAATCGGTATTATATTAGCCAATAATACATCGATAATCCACCAACGTGGTCTAGTGTTTCAAGCCACGATGAAAGATCGTACCCGCGCCATTTTTTTTTTTTTTGCACATACTTTATTACCAGTGATATAGTAGTGGCTATATTATAGGTGTGTGTCATATATATTACCTGTAGGAATCATGTCCGACGATAAAACTATTCCTTCACAAGAAGAATTGATTGATGCCATTCAAAAAGTCAAAATCAGCTACCCTGACTATGGTATTAAAAAAGTAACTGTTCAAGTCACTGAAGATCAACCTTCATGGAGTGTTTCAGAAAAACGTGTCAAGAAACTCATGCAAACACAAGGTTTAACCAATACTGTTCAACCTGTCAAAAGTGGTATTGCTGACGATCCTTCCATTCCTGTTTCTTTTATTGATCCTAAATTGGACTTGAAATCCGTATCTACCAATGTGGTGGTAATGTATATAAATATATTTTTATGGATACTCCAATATGTATAGTATTTTTTACTAACAAATAATAATAACGCGACAAAAAAATTTTTTTTCTTCTATTAGGCTAAAATGATTGATCCAGTTACTGGAAAGGGTCTTTTTGCAGCTCGTGATATTAAAGCCAATGAAACAGTCTTTGAAGAATCTCCATTCATGTATTTCCCACCTTGGGAAGGATTTTCTTTGGCACGCGATGGCAATGCATGTGGTATGTGTGCTAAGCCATTCATGCGTCTCAGTCGATTGGCTGTCCGTTGTCCTCATTGTGATATGACCTATTGTTCACGCACCTGTAAAAGTTTGGCTTGGGAAACTTTCCATCGTCTTGAATGTACACGTATGAACCCTGCCATGAAGGATTTTATGAACTTTTGTGAAGGTGAAAATTGGTCTGCCCCTATGGCAGTTTCTCGTATGTATGCTCATATGATCTTGGCTCATCAGCGGGGTGAATTGGATACTGTGTTGATGCATTACGATGCATTTGCTACTGTGAATCAAGCGGAAAGACAAGCTAAAGAAACAGAATGGATTTTTATGGTAAGAGAGATGGGCTTCGTCATGGTGACATATGGATAGACTTTATGACCGTACTAATATAGTATATCGATGTATCTAGGAATCACCTACTCGTGAATTATGGGCCAAGGCACGCGCATTGTTAAAGAAAGCTTACCATCCACCTCCCAAAAAATGTAAAATTGAAAAACCGTTACCTGAAGACTTGTCAGCCAAATTATTTGATGATGAAGATACATTTTTGGAATACCTCGGTAAATTCAACATCAACAATCAAAGTGGTGGCATGTACCTTGTTCAATCCCATATGAACCATAATTGTATTCCCAACGTCGCTATTGAATATGGAAACACCAATGCACAATACAGAATTGTTGTGCGTGCCCTTCGTGATATCAAAAAGGGAGATCAATTATGTGAAACCTATGTCAATCCTCGTTGGAACAAGGAAACTAGAGTGAATTATTTGGACAAGACATATATGTTCCAATGTAAATGTGAACGTTGTGAAAAGGATATCCCATTGACTGATCAATTACGCAAGGAAATGCGATTGAGAGCTGAAAATGATTAGTTTTTATTCATCAATATAAAAGAACGGAGAGGGAATGATCACATTACACACATTCCATTTGTATATATTATAGTTTCTAATCATCCAATTTAGACTTTTTATCCCACATAAAACACACATACATCCAAAAAGTACCATTACTAGCAAAATCATCTCTTTTCCCCTCTTTTGTATACACAAAAATATAAAAATAAAAAACAACTATCTATATATATTTAAATATTTATATTTACAAAAATAAGCAAGACAAAAATATATGTACCTGTAAAAAAAAGGAAGAAGATTTTTTGTACATTTTAGAAAAAGAAAGAGTGTATAACAATAGCAATAACATATATGTATGTATAAATAGAAAATGATTAATAGGGAGAATCATTGATATGTCGTGAAGCAATAGTCTGTAACATGCGCATTAATGTATGTAAACCTTTGAGATACCCATGATCTGGGTGATCGATCGATTGTTCTGGTGGATATGTCATGCGTGAATGATTTTGTAAAAATTCCTGTCGAGTGACGCAATGAGCAAAATCAATTAAACGAAGATCCACTGGTTTTTTTGTATTGGCACCGTCATAAATGATCAATAAACTGGATCCAAAAAATCGATACCCATGCATTGATTTAATGACTCGTTCGAGTTTCCATAATTTACTGATCAAGTCAGGGATATATTCCACCAGCAATCGTGTGCCATCAAATAAAAAGGAATGTAATGTGTCACGGAATTCATCCGTATCTAATTGTCGTCCAACATATTTATCTTGTGTTTGACATTTTCCTGTTCTTGCTCTATATACCTTTTGAAACGAGATATTCTTGGGTTAAATAGATATGCAACATTCAAATGATCAAATGATATACATAAACCAATCTTCTTCATTACCTGCATACCACACATACGAACACCCAAGGATTTACTTGTAGATTGTTCACATTTCATGGTTTGACTTTTCATTTTGGATTCTATTGCATAAACACCATATTGCCTTGTTCCCATTTTTAAATCCAAAACACATGGATGTTCCATTTCAAATGTTAAATCTTCCATGACAATAAATTCATGAGTATCTTCATGATCTGATAACTGTCTTTGTCGTTCTTGATAATCTTCTTCTTCCTCTTCTTCTTTTTCTTCTACATATTTTTGTTGCTGTCGTCGCTTATTAGAATGATCCAGTTTATCGATACTTAAAGCTGGAGGACATGAGCTTGATCTTTTATATCTTGATCGCATGGGTTGTTGTTGATGTTGATCTGAATTAGAATCATAATAAGGCGGATGACCATTTCGATATACAGGCAATGCCGTGGTTGGAGTCATATCCGGCTCTGATTCCGATGGCATCGCTACTGTTGTGGAACGTCTTACAGGTCGCATCAAATGAGGATTCGATTTGTTACTAGAAGTGGAGTTGGGTGGTGTATATTGTTTTAAACGACGTCTATCACGTTCCATAATAATCCTAGGTCCTTGTGTATGGTGATCAGAAATAATAATGACACCCATATAACGTGGTATAAATGGTTGACATTCAGGTTTTTGTTCAATATCTTCATAAAATTCACGTTCTTTGTCTGTAATGGCTTTACAAATGGCACCATTGGCCAATCGGAACATGCGAACATGACCTCCTGCTCGATGTGATAATGGTAATAATGCTAATGAACTTTTGCTTTCTTTGATAGGAGGTCGTTGTGGCTGTTGTGATTGTTGACGACTTTTATATTTTTTATCTGTCATGAATTATAAAACAAAAAAAAATAATATATAAAAAAGAAACAAGTAAAAAAAGGAACAATCATACACACTCAAAAAAAAGAGTATATATTATTGGTTGAAACGGAATTCACAAGATGTCGCGTGTCGTCGTCGTTTGTATGTGTGTGGAGCTACCACTCTCATGCTCTTTTTGTTATACTTGGTCACAAGAAGATAGAACACAGTAATCATAATAATAACAAACGTTTTGTTATATTATCAAGATAAGAATAAATATACAAAAAAAGCAAGAAGAATGTATTCTAAAGGATGAATTGGTATCTTTTTTATTTTTTTTTCTAACGAAGCATACGAAGGTATGCAAGAAACAATGCTCCTGCACCAGTAATAGTACCTGTAAAAAAATTAAAAAAATTGTTAATAAAACTGGATCTGGATCTTCTTTACCAAGGGCTTATACCAACCCTTTCACCCCAACATTCCAGCCAATATTGCATAAAAAAACATGATAATTTACCAATCATATACTGTAAAATTTGAAACTTGATCGCTTCCATCTGTGTTCTTAAACCAGCAATTTCACTTTCTATCCGTGTGTCTGTTTCTTTGATTTTAATTTCTTGAGCACTTGCTTCATCTCGAATCCTTCCTTTTTCTAAATGTATATCTAATCGAACATTGGCTTGTGATCGTGTAATTTCTTCTCGTAATTTTTGTCGCAATTTTTCAACTTCGCCTAATAATCGATCATTTTCTGCTTTCATCATGGTGAAATCATTCTTTTCTAAAAGCTGGATCTCAGATTTCAAGTGAGCAAAGTCCACCTTGTATGTATACACCGTCTATATTTGATTGTATTTGTTAAATACATTGGTTGGTATTTGTTGTTTTGTTGTCATGATCTATGATTTTTTTCTTACCTTTTCTTGTTCTGCTTTGGTCACCATGCCTTTGGTAGCATCCGTCATACTATATTGTTTTTGTTCATACCCCCCGTTATTGATGGATCCTCAACTTTATTATTATTTTTGATGAATATTTACCTTTCAGATATGACTTCACGAAGGGAAGCCATGATAGCCTCACTTTGTTCTCTAGAAAACCCTTCTGCTTCTAAACGTTCGACAAATTTAAATGTATCGAAATGGTATGAAGAAATGCTTCGCATAGGTAATTGTTGTAATAGCATGGATTGCTGTTGTCGTGTCCAAATGTTTGATGTTATTAATGGTGTTTTTGATTGAGTCAAAAGGATGTTCGAAACTGATTGATTGAAAGATTATGCGGATAAAGTATGGTTATTTTTTTTTTGTTTGACTCGTAATTTTCAATGCCTTTTCTCCTTTTCTCTCCCTTCTAATCCAATCGAAACTAGAGATTGAATCAATATTATCTTGAATGGATGAAGCATTACCATTTCTAAGTGGATTCATGATTGGATTTATTATGTTATGTATGAAAAAAACAAAGGGCAAAAAAGAAAAGGAGAGAGAAAATAAAAAACAAACACAGCCTGATTGTCTGCACGACACCATCTGGAGATGAAACTTCCAATATCAGGGAGACACACACAGAGCAGTTAGACTTTTTGTAACCATCATCATTGATCATTGAGAAAAGGTAAAAAATATACGCTCAAACCCATTTTCCCATAAGAAAAATTAAATCGTGGGGAAACCTCTGACTAAAAATACTGCCAGCCAGTTTATTTTGCATGACTTTTTTCAATTCTTTTTCCTTTCTTTTCTCTTTTCTTACTCTTATTACCTTTTTTTTTATACATATTTAATTTATCATGAGTGGTAATACGGCAAACGAACGTGTTGGACAACTTGTTGCTCATTTAGCTAAATCAGGTCCTTCACTTAAAGATAAAGTATGCATTGTTACAGGTGCTAATTCTGTCCGTGGTATTGGGTAAACATCATCATTCTTCTTCTAGTTTTGATTCTATCCATCATAATCATTGTATTAACAATAAGCTATACCCATACATTAGTCGTGCTACCGTATACGCTCTTGCCAAACGTGGCCCCAAAGTCATCTTTGCCACTGATTTAAGAGGAGATAATTTGGAAGAACTTGCTCGAGATATTGAAATGCGTTATCCCAATGTCGCTTGTATACCACGTCAATTCGATGCTGCCTCTACTGAAGGTGTTACTAATATTGTTGCTGAAGCCATGGAATTCTTTGGTCGTTTGGATGTCTTTTTTGCCAATGCTGGTGTGAGCGCCAATCATTTGTTATTGCAAGAAGCTGATGAAGCTTCGTTTATGGAAGTAGTGCGCGTTAATTCATTAAGTGCCTTTTTGGCTCTCAAGCATGCTGGTAAAGCAATGCAACAGACGGGTAAAGGTGGGAAAGAAGTTTCAGGTGGATCCATCATTTGTACTGCTTCAGGTATGCTTCTATTTCTTTATACAAAAAAAAAGAGGATACGTGGTATCTTATTTGACGTAAATATCAATTATACTTTTATAGTGGCTGGTTTGCGCTCTGGCGCAGGTCCACCAGAATACTCGGCAGCCAAGGCAGCGTAAGTATATCTGTGTTATTATAACATAAACTTTTATCAGGAACTTGCTTGTTCATTCAGTTCTGCTTCTTTTTTTATAGTGTTGTTAACCTGTGTCAAACTAGTTCCTATCAATACGCAGGAACCAATGTACGAACGAATGCCATTTGTCCTGTATGTACTTTATATATGATACCAGTCAGACATAGTAAGCATGACAAATACAGTACTAATATATGATCATTCATTTACTTATTATTAGGGTATTATTGAAACAGGCATGACGGTAAGAACTTTTGATTATGCAAAATCAAGAGGTACATCGCATAAAATTGGTCAATTGAATCCCACCCGTCGTTATGCTGTTCCCGCAGAGGTATTTATGCTTTATAATTTTGTGAAATTTTCTCACCCTTTCAAATATTTATTACTTTTGTTACTCATATCCTGCATCATTTTAGGTTGCTAATGTGGTTGCTTTTTTGGCAAGTGATGAAGCTTCGTATCTCAATGGACAGGTATGTTCTTAGTACTATATACATCTCTTATATATAATTGATACTAACCAGTTACCTACTATTCTTCTTTTAGGCTATTGCTGTCGATGGTGGCTTAAGTGCTAGTCATCCTGTAGTTCCAGGACGTTTTATGTAGATGATCTATCTACGTTTAGTTGCCCTGTCGGCTTGATACTTCTTATATAAATAATAATAAAAAACATTTTTTTTGTTTTGTTCCTATTTTTATCTATCACCATCATTTCAATGTTGAGGATGAACACAGTCTCCAAATGCATTTACAGAGGTGAATTTTGGAGTATAAAAACGAATAGTCCGGTCCAAACAAGTGACGGTTTACCCCGGTTTAGCCGGAACAACGGTCTTGTCTAGTTGGTCGGAGTGAAAATTTTGTGTGCTATTTGACTTGGTGTATATTGTTGTCCTTGACAAGTTTTCTTTTATTTTTTTTATATAAAAACTTCATATATAAACAATGAGCGATTATAACTCGGGCTACAACTTTGGCGGTGGTGCTTCTGATATGGTAACTATTTTTTTATAAAAACAAAAATAAACGCGACCTATTATTATTCTTTGTATTTTGCATAAGAATAATTCCAAGGGAGAGGAAAAAGGGATAGAACAAATGCATATATTTTAAGGCATTGGAAGAAAAAATATTCATTTGTATAATATTCCTAATTATCTTCTTGTCCATGGTAAAAATAGGGAAACAAGAAGCAAGAAGTTATGGATAAGGTCCGTGGTGAACTTGCCTTGGCTAATGCTCAAGAACTCATTAACGTAAGTATTTCAAGGGTTTATATGTAAGCAAAAAAGGAGAAAAAAATTGACGGTTTTGAGGTGTATACATAAACAAATTTATAGAAAATCAATGAAAAGTGTTATGACAAGTGTGTTCCCAAGCCTGGTGCTCGTTTGGAAAGTGGTGAACAAGCTTGTTTATCAAAGTGTATGGATCGTTATATGGAAGCATGGAACGTTGTTTCGCGTGCCTATGTTGGTAGAATTCAACGTGAATCTGCTGGTCAATATGGTGGTGCTATGTAAAAACTTTATGTTTTTTATTTTCCTTTTATAAAAAAGTACATATTCATATTCATATACATATATAAAAACAGCAACAGCAACAACTACAATTTTGACCAGTCTCTCTTTCTTTGTGTTAGTTATTTTTTTTTATGCTGTATATATAAATGACACACAAGCACAGATTATATTATAGATTTAGATTTTTCTTTTTTTTTGAATATTTATTTTATTATTATTATTATTATCATAATGGGTTGAGGAGGACTATATGGCCACTTGGTGTTGTAATTGCCGATCCACTTCAAATCCCATTCTTTGTGCTTCACTGGATGCCAATTGAAATAAGGTGGCAACCCCTTTGAATCGAAAATAGCCAACACAAAAAGATTGGATTTCGATAAGATATTCTGCAATAGGGATAATTCCTTTTTCCAATAAGGATTGTATAAACTTGGCCACCTAAGTAGAGCATTCACGTTATTATTCGTTGGTAAAAGGGGGAGGGGGGAACATGATGTTGGATATACTTACCAAACGAACATGTTTATCTTTTCTTGGACCTTCTTCATAAAGTTCACAAGTACGAATACTATTGGAAATATACATGTGTAAAAAATCACCTACATTACCCATCCCACCAATGCTTCCATCGCTGCGACTATGATGACTTGATGTAAGTAAATGATAAACTAATTCAACACTTGTATTTCCCACAGGCACTTTGGCAAGTCCATATAAATATCTATGTATAAAAAAACAGGTTTTGATGTTGAGTGACATTATTTCCATAGAAAAAGCCCATCCTGGCTTCAATAAAAAAGAACTTACTCTTTATCATTCACTTGTTCAAGAAATAAGGGCACGACATCCATTGCTAAAATATGATTTGTTTCCACTAAATCTCGTAATTTTTCAGGTGATAATCCACAATGCGTAACAACCATAGGTGCATCCGATTTAAATGCATTTTGAACAAACTACGTAGCCATTATTTGGGATCCAAGTTAATAAAAGTATATTTTCCCTCCCCTACATTCTATTATTTTTTGCTACCTGTTGTTCGGGTATTGTCAAGGTTCGTATGCATGCATCATGGATTAATTGAATGGTTTCTGCAAATGTTTCTGAACCAATGATGGATTGATCCTTCAAGGATGGTAATAAGGTTGTTGTCAAACTAAATTTAGGGATAAAGTCATTTATAAATAACCTTATCTATTTTGAAATAACAGCATCCCTCCTTTATCTCCCTGATCCACAAAATACATACGGATCACCTATCAATCGAGCCACACTGTTTTCCAATTCATTCAATCGTTGCACACTTGTATTAGTTTTGGGTAAAGTTTCCAATGTATTATCACATACTTGTTTTGGCGTTCGTTCTTTGATCTAAGATCATGGTTGTTTTTTGTTGTTAGATATATAAAAAAAAAGAAGACGTCTCTGTTTCCTCCAGAGAGAGAACAAGTTCATACTTTGACAATAGAACCTTCCAAGATGCAATAAACAAATTGCTGTTCAAGTGCATTGCCTCGTTGATGTTCACCTGACACGAATTCTAAAAAGAATGTCAGAAATGGATTACGTTCAAGCGTGGTGTCTGCATAAAGTGCATATAATATATATAATATCAAGAGTTTATCCGTTGATTCCTAACATGGATAGATTGTTTTGTTAAAACAAAGGAATGAAGCATAAAAAAGATCCTCCTTCATTGTTTAATATGGATCACTTTTTTTTTTTTTTTTACCTTTGTCTCATCGTATACAAGAAAAGCATTACAACCAGCAGTGAAAGGAGTATGTTGAGTTGTTTGTTCTCGAAATAAATGATATACCGTTGTAAATGGAAGTGAAGGATCGTAAAGCATTTTATATATATAGATATAGATATATGTTTCTCTTTATTAACTTTTTAAAATGAACTCTTTTTTTTGAAAGAAAGAAAAGAAAGAAGAACTATTATGGCTTTTTTTTGACACAAAAATATGCGTAAAGTTGATTAAAGAGTATTACACACGCACACACACCTCAATATATATATATATACAAGCCCAGCCTTGTTATTTTGTTATGCAAACACGATTAAGGTTTTTCTATGGTGATAAAAATGTGTGTGCTTCCCATCTAACAAATTACTATTTATTGTTTCAAATATTGTTCAATTGATTTTACTACCAAGTTATGATCATCCTATTATATAAATAGAATAATAACAGCGTTTTGTTAGTATATATAATACCTTTTATTTTATTTTTTTGAAATGTATACTGTATCTTATTTATATATACCTGTTGTGCCAAACCAGAAACAGTAATAGTACCAACGACACCAACGTTCTTAATAATCAAGGGGAATGCACCTCCATGACCTGCATATTCAGCTTCGCTCACCTATAATATGAAATAATATATTAGTACAATGTTTGATGATGGTCCTTATATATTGCTACTTACAAAATATTTCTCTTCAAATGTCTTATTTTGACTTTCACAATAACGGCCAATATAAAAACTGGAATGTCTAAATCGAAGCACTGCTTTGCTATGGTAATTATACTCAGTTAGTATATATATATATATATATATATATAATAACAAAGAAAAATCAACCTACTTTTTGCGAGCTACCCATTCATTATTATCAGGACCAGTGCCTTGCATTGCAAAATGGAAAAGTTGATGACCAGCCAAGTTAATGTCAATGACAATGGGACGAGTATAACTTTTAGCATTCTCGAGAAGAAGAAGACCCAGTTTAAGTGCGTCGTCGCTGGTAAATTGAGTAAATTGACAACGTTCTTCTTGAGCTAATAATTCTTGCAAAAGGGTCTTGATATCACTCATCTTTATTTATATGACAGGAAGAAGAAGAAAAAGTAAACTAAAGTCAAGTAGAGAATGGGATCTTTATAAATATTTAATAATCTAATGAAATATGCGGATATTACTCGACGGGACCCAGCGGAAAACGTAGCATATTCTTACAAATACAATCAGGGTTTCCGCAAAGAGTCGGAAAGAAAAACTTTGACTATTAGATCATCAAAAAAACTTTTATTCCTACTTTTGATACTTCATCAACATCAACGCAAGTTTATATATTTATAGGTGGCAATCACATTAATAAGAAAAAAAACAGACGACTTGAACAATTTTTAAGGTTTGAAAAAAAAATAAAAAACCATTGGTTTGAAGAGTTTTATATGAAATTTTTTTGTATGATTTAAAAATGCTTATATGAAAGAGAGGGAAGGGGGATAAACTATGCTAAAAATGTTGAATTTATGTTGTGTTGTTTTTTTATATGAAATTGAGAAAAGGGATATACTAAGCTAAGATGAGAAAATGTGTTGTTTTTGTATCGTTGATTTCAAGAAGTGTGTTGTGTGGGGAAAGTGGATATAATATATACAAAAAAAGGAAATGCTTTGATGGATGTTGAAATTTTTGAAAGAGAGATAGAAAGAAAAAAAAGGAACGAATTTGAAACAAAACAAAAAAAAAAGGAATGTTATTTTTGTAGTTATTTTAAACTGCAGTGACATTAGGTCGATAAAGTGATGCAGATGTACTTGGTTTACGACAAAGCATCAAGGAAGAAGTCGATGTGGCTGGAACCATTGGGCGACGAGAAACAACAGGTCGTCGACGATATAATGGAATCCAAGGATAAGATGTCGAAGGCGCAGTAGGTCGTTGTTGTTTATTCCGCAGCAAACTCTTGCTATTGTTGAATCGTTTGGATGGACTTGTACCAAACAATGCTGTGCTACTACTACTTGCTGATGTAATAGAAGTAGACAAAGATGAATCTTTTACTTTACAATCATCTGAACAGTATAAATCAGATTCATTCTACATTAAAAGAAAAGAAAGGATCGATGAGTTAATTTCAGATCTTTTTGTTCATCCGATTAACAAACCAAGATTAATTTATATTGAAAAAAAAAAAAGAAAACTTACCAAGTTTGAATCGATACGATTATCACAGACAATACACCAAGAAAGATCCATTACGAAATGAAATCAACACGATAAATTAAATATAAGAAAAAACGAGAGGAGAAAGCGAAGAAAAGAGTGGAGAGATTGAGAGGAAACAAATTTATTTTATTAATAAAACTAGAATGAAACACACTTTTTTTTCGGATCTCGAAACCTTTTTGGGAAATTTTTGTGTTACTATTCTTGTAAGATCTCAACTTTTCCATGTTTTTCTATTTCTATTCTTCCACGGCCATTTCTTCCACGGCCATTTCTTGAGAAAAAAATTTTTTTTTTTACAATCAAATCTTGATAACTATCTAAAATGTACTTCTTTTTCAATTTTTTGTTTCACTTTTTTTTTCTTTTCATTGATTTTATCATGATTGCTACGTAATAAAAGTAATAACGCGTTTATAATAAAGTATGAGTCTGCACGTTCTTTGGACTTGTTTGGGTTTCACAAATTAAAAAAATAAAAACAATGCTGCATGATCCCATCCATTATTATAAAGAGAGTTCCGAAAACTGCGCGTAAGGCAAATATGGTTATATATAAAAACAGCGTTGTTTAAAGTGATACGTTAGGAAAACGCGCAGTTCATAACCTATTACTAATGATGTACATTTTGTTTATATATAAAAAGACTAAAAGGAAGGTGGTACGATCGAAAGCGATCTTCAACATCTTTAAAGCCACTTGCAATTAAATTGATAAAGTTATTGTTATTGTTCTCTCCTCTCATTTTTTACACACATCACCCTCTTTTGGGACAGTCAAGTTTTTAGTACGACAAATAATAAAAAGAAATCGAATGGCATTATACTTTGAGGTATTTTTTTTTGTAAATAGAAATAAGAATAATTATAAGAATGATAATAAGAATAAGACTAGTAATAATACAGAAAGAAAAAGAGAGGTAGAGAATAGAGTTTAAGAGTCGAACAAAGGAAGAAGCATTATTTTTTTCATCACCGAGGTAAGGCTAATGCATGTTGTAAAGAAGTTTGTTGTTGTAAATGGTGCTGTAAATGTTGATTTTGTTGTAATAATGACATGGGCTGTTGTTGTTGTTGGGGTTGAGGGAGAGGTCTATTCACCATCGTTCTTGGTCTGTTGGAATAAGCACCATGACCTGAAGATCCTTTTGCTTCTCGTAAATGATATTGTAAACCATTAATATTTTTATATCGTTTAGAACAATTAGGCATGGCACATCGATAAGGTTTATCATAACCATCGAGATTAGGATGAGCACTTTTCATATGGTAGAATAAACCACTGGATTGTGGGAAACTGGTAAAACAGCCGGGTATATCACATCCATAAGGATTTAAATCACTATGAGGTTCATTCCCATCCTCTTGATTCAATTGTTGCTGCTGTTGTGGGTCTGTTGATAAAATATTCGAAGTAGATAAGGATGAGTCGGATGAAGATGAAAGAGAGGATGATGTTGAAGGTTGTTGTTGTTGTTGTTGCTGTTGTTGTACATTATTATTGTTGTTGTTGTTGTTATTCGTATTATTATTAAATTGATGATGAGTATTAGATGAAGACGTTCCAAAAGAAGTATTATGATGCTGCAAACGTGAAATTTGTTCATCTGCTAATCCATTAATAAAGGAAGTAGCCGTAGGTAATGCCGGCACAGCCGCTGCCGCATTCTCCTTTTCTTTTTTCATTTGCATCATGCGCTGCAATTTACGCCATCGGTTACGACAATGTAAACCAGGGCGACCATCAAAAAACTGAGCAATTTTTTGCCACTGAGAACTATATTCTTCATATTTTTCCATCAATCGTTGATCTTCTGCAGGTGTCCAATCCGATCGATCAATACTTGGATCCAAACTTTCACGCCATCGTTTTGCACATTGATCATCTGTACGTCCTTCCAACATGTCTGCAATTTTACTCCATTGATTGGGGAATCGCATCACACCTTCACGTAACAATTGATCTTCTTCATCAGTCCAAGCTCCCTTGCGAAGGGATGGATCCAAAGAATGAAACCATCGTTTACGACAGTTTTTATTGGTACGTCCAGGAACACAAGCGGCGATTTTGGCCCATTTTTCAGTCTTATCACCATACAATTGGACGGCTAAACGTAATAAATTATCTTCTTCGGGCGTCCATGGTGCACGTTCACGGCTTACTTTTGGTTGTTGTTGGGAAGGTGGTGGATTAGATAATTTCGGTCGTTTGATCGTATGTGTATTATGAAGATCTATTTGATGTTCTTGTTGATGAAATTGATGTTGGTGTTGTTGCTGTGATGAATTATTATTACTATTATTATTATTGTTTTGATGCTGATGATTATTAATGTTATTATGTTGTTGTTGATGAGAAGAAGGTTGTTGCTGTTGCTGTTGCTGTTGTAAATCAAGTTCTGATAATATAGATGTACGAGCCAATGTGACACTCGGCTGAGTATTAACCACTTCGGGATTCAACGGAGGTAACCTTGCAGATAAATCGTTTACTGTCATACCAGGCGTGTGCACGATACTACTAATGTCGACTGGGTGGTATACGTGCTGAACATTAAATGAATTGGCAAATACCATATCCTATATAAATTGTATATATGCAACATCATGTTAATACATTTCAAATCATGCATAAAAAATGTAGTTTTTTTTTTCTTTTTCTTTTCTATTCTTTTATCGTGAGAATTTTATCACGTTTTTATATTCGAACAACATAAAAAATAGATTTTTTTCTTACTGATGGGAAGCTTCCAAAATGATGACTAAGATTCTCGGATCGACCTGTTATAGATGTATGGGAAGAATCATGAGAATCCAATGTATTATGATGATATTGTTGATCATGTTGATCTTGTGGGTTGGATGTTGATGATGTTTGATTTTGATGGGATGCTGAAGTGGATGATGATTGTTGCTGTTCTTGTTGATCTGTGGATTTGATTAATGGATGAACCTAAAATAAAATTATACATTAATATTATTAGAAACATTATCTATCTTCCATACCATTCTTTTTCTCCTCCCCACAGTCTAATTATACCCAAAACGATTGAATACTACACGCCACCTATTTTTTTAGACCACATCAAATAGATCCCTAGTGAAAATACAGTTCAAACTTACCGATAATTGTAATTGAGATGATAATTGATTTTGGTTATGTTGATGAGGTGGCATAAACGTGAAAGTGGGTATTGTCCCTGATAAGGACCCGGAGGTACCATGTACTACCGATAACGAGGGAGATTGATACGTTTGATGCTGTTGTTGGGGTGAAGACCGATGATCTAGTTTAAAATCACATGTAGCATCATGCAAATTTTGAAAATCATCTTGTGGAGGTGATGGTTGTGGATGTTGTCCATATGTATATAAATGAGAATACTAATGATTTTGATCCATAAAGAGAAGAAAATAAAAGCCCATTAGATTAAAGTTCATATTCATGCCGAGATAAATTCATTTGTTTATTAGAAAAAAGCAGGAAAAAGTGGCGTTGATAAGGATAAAAGAGAATAGAGAGGGGAGCTAAAAAGGGGAAATGTCGTTGTCAATGGTTCATAATTGACAGGCTGTTTTTGCAATCAAGAGGTGTTAAGCTCTCTGGTCATTCGCATAATAATAAAAAAGGGGTGTGTGCCAAAGGTTATATAATAATAATATATCCCCACACTACACTTACCATGTTTCGCAAAAAAAAAAAAAAAAAAATAAAGTCCTGAGTAAATACACGGAGCAGGCTTTTTATTTTATATGGTGTGTATGGAAGACCTAACGAATAAAATTCTCATGTTAAAAGTGCGGGATTACATTTTTTTTTCACCAATGTCAAGCCCACGTCAAAGTGCTGAGGTCAGAAAGCGGATACGTCCACTTCTCTCTCCCAATCAGTTGCTTTAGAATCGTAATTTTTTTTATATGTCTCCTACAATTTCATTCATTTGGTATAGAGTATAGGTTAGACCAACTTCACTTAAAAATGCTTCTGAGTATCTTTAATATCAACCTGTGTTTAATATGGATGTATAATGTATACCATTTGAGCAAATAACGTTACTACTTCGAATCATGAATAGTTGCTGAAGAAAATAGATAATACTCAGTAGCATGTGTGTATTTCTCCACACATTGCCTCCCAAATGATCATCTCCTCCAATTCGGGAATTGATGTCTGTGCCTGCATAACCAATACTCTTCACAAAATTGATAGTGCTACTAAGTATACCGATAATAAATGACCTTTCTCGATGGATGATATAATTATAGGCTCTTTGCTTAAAAATCTCTTGTGTACACGTGCTTTTTTTTTCAATATTACTTGATTGTATAAATGTATTTTGTAAAACATGAGAGTTCCGTTGGATATACTAAAAAAATGACTCACTATTATTTCACAAACTCAATAATATACATAAATAAACAATTTTTTTATTAACATGTAAAAAATATCGTAATTACTTTATGGTACTTGACTATGTCTCGGGTATCAGTAGGAAAGTACACAGAAGCACTTTTGGATAGCTTACACGAAGCATCTTGGGTATCATCATACAATCATCCACATAATATAATAAGATAATATACTCGTTCTCCCTTTAATATCTTTTCTCTTATCTCATGGAATTTGTAAGTCATGGCTATTGTATTCACATGTTGAGAATTAGTTGTAATTAATAGTTGTTTGACTTGGTTAAGATTACATGGGAAACGGTTTTCAGGAAGGACGGTGCGAAAGTTCCTTGTTCTGCTTTCGAACAGTTGTTCGATATCATCTATATTTGATAAACCACTGCTTTGCAGGATTGAGACTTCAGGAATATTTATATATTCTCCAAATGAGCTAACATTGATTATTGACACATTATATAGCACGAATAAATTTTTGTCGTTATTACGGCTTTCACTGGTTCCACTAATTATCTAATATATAGATATACAGATATATCAAAGCATTATTACAATGTTATATGCGCACGGTAAATAATTATATAAACTTAGAGTATATCCCTTTCTTAGGTGAGGTCCATCGAATGACATTCCATATTTTCACAGATCATATATTATACTTTCTCCAAATTGAGCAATGCACCAAATGCTTTAGAATCGATATCATTGTCGTTTGAGTCTTTTTTTTTGGAACAAACGTATATAGCTCGTTGCATATTTGTAAAAACATTGGTATATGCTTCATGTCGATCTTTTTTTCGTTGAATGTTTCTGTAATTCCCCCAGAGTGACCACACTATCTTCGAATAGTGTTGCTATATGACCCTTACAAACCAATACATAATGCTTTACTTAAGTGGAAGTTATATCTTTATCAAAGTCCATCGTCCTAAAACTGCTTTCCCATATAAATGCATTTGTGGACATTTAAAGGCTTTGGTAACATTTAAATGTTTGAAATGCATTTGTTCACATTTGGCAGTCTTTAAAAACATTTGTGAGCATTTGCCAACATTTGCTGATAATTTTTTATAAGTAACCCAATGCTTGGGATAAGTATATAAAAAAGGTAGTTCATTCAGCAATTGGATGGTTCCAAATGCTGGTCTCTATAATAAATTATCAACAAATGTTGACAAATGCTGGCAAATGCTCACAAATGTTTTTAAAGGCTGCCAAATGTGAACAAATGCATTTCAAACATTTAAATGTTACTAAAGCCTTTAAATGTCCGCAAATGCATTTATATGGGAAAGCAATTTTAGGACGATACCTTCATTAGGTGATGACGGTGTATCTGTGGCGTGGTGCTGATAGCGGTTCTGATTGTTGTGCGTGGTTATTGTCGTTCAACATGGAAAGGAATACCTGATGCGAATATAGAAAAGCAATATTTTTATAATGATATTAAAGTGAATAATATGAAAGACAGAAAATGAGAGATTCGTTTGGTTGCAATTTATATATAATTTATAGTATACTACGAATAATTCGAAAGCATAATATAAGAAAAGGGAGAGAACAATAGACATACATTGATTGTTGATATACCAAAATCAAAATCACCAACTTAATATATAAATTAACGTAGTCAGTTGAGAACAAGTTTGATTTTATGTTACATGTATTATTGTATTGATAAACCACAATGATATAATGAAATCGTATAACGGTTTTAATCAGTAAGTTGTTATTGTTAGGCCACATATTTTTACGAACGCAATCTTACGTCAATTTAAACAACATTATAAACTTCTGCCATAACTTGATTTTGTTTCTTTGCTTTATTGTATATTTGATAAAATCGAATGGTTTGTCTTAATTATCCTTTATAGATATTTGAACGGAAGAATGAGGATCGCTTGACATCGACGTTAAATCATCATTTTATTGGCCAAGGGCCATTTCTTAATTTTTAATATGATTGGCGCCAGGCACTTTAACACTGTTCATCCAAGCCGAAAAAGATCAGCAAAAAAAAAAGACGAATGGATAAGGTAGATGGCAGGGTTATATATATATTTGAGTAACTAATAGGTAAGGTAAGGTAAGGTAATAGATATATATATAATATAATAAGTATAATATAATATAAAACAGAAAAGAAAATAGAAACAAGTGAAGAAGCTAAGTACATGCAGTGAGAGCAAAAAAAGGAAATAATATAATATAATAATAAGTATGAAGATGGGATGATGGATGAAATAATGAGGTGATATTGCGAAATTGAATGTGACGTTATGTTTTATATGCAAAAGAGAAAAGGATTATGTATAAATGTATGCAATAAGATGAAAATGAAATAAAAGAATGCTACTATGAGTGTGAGTGTGAGTGTGTAAGATTGAATTAGAATAGAAAATAATGAGTCATTATATGCTTTTTTTAACTATAAAAATAAAGAGATATAATTGAGTTAATATATATATTTGATCTATCAAATAATGATAATATATATAAAAGGGCTTACCAACGAAAAAGAAAGACATGATGAAATGAGAATGGAAAATATTTTTTTAACTGAGATATATTTTTTGAATTGCATATTTGGCCTCTCTACAGATAGCGCATTCTGTCAATTTTTCCGCACATGTCTTACAATAAGCTAATGATAAGTATAAATAGTGAGTTAATTAATATTAAGTTGAATGAAAATCCATCCTATTTATACCATTCCAGTCCAATTAAAAAAAAATTAAACCTACAGCAGTGATAACAAGGGACCAAAGCATACTCAATATTTTCTTGAAAGCAAACACGACACTTGAGATCCTTGAAATTCAGTTTCTCTTCCTTTTCAGACATTTCTTGCGTCAATTCTTCATTGATCTTTAACACATCCTCTGCCATTTGTTCCAATTCCACCGTACGATACTGACTCTTTTGCCTCAATTGAATTTCTTCTTGCAATACTTGTTTTAATTCTTGAATTGTATCAGTCAATTTTTGTTTTTCTTGCTCCATGGCTTCTGCTTGTTGAATCAATGCTTGGGTGCCGGCTGCTTGTTTTTCTTGTTCTGTTTGTAAATCAATTAGTTTTTGTTGCTCTCGTTGGGCTTGTTTTCGGTGTTCTTCTTTTTCGGCTTCCAAATTGCCAACAATATCTTGCATGGCCATGATCTTTTGTTTTAATTCTTGGATATTTCGTTCTTCTTCCAAACGATGTGATCCTCTCGATGTTTTCTTGATCAAGGCTTGTCGAGCATAGACAGAACCGGGTATAAGTAATCCATATGCACCTCGTATAGTAGACATTTCATTTTGTTTGGATGAGTCGGATAATGACGAAGTAGATGAGGTTGTGCTGGCTCCATCTCCTGCCTTGCTCGTTGTTGTGGTTGCTTGATTGTCATGGGTATGATGTTGATTTAATAAGGCCAAGAGAGTAGCCCTTTTTTCATCTTGAGGTGGTGGAGGGGTATGCCAGTATGGCATCCTGGCACCTTGTAATAAACGAATTAATTCATCACCACTCGCTGTAATGTTGACTCCATCACTCCCTTCTCCCCCTTCTTCATCACCTTGTTCATCCATTCGCGCTTCCTGTACTTCTTGTTGTCCTCTTTCCCCCATATCGCGTACTTGTTCTTCTCCCACGCCTTCTTCCATTTCTGGTTGAGACTGAATATAACAATTGTTTCTTCGATTGGCTGCTGATGTAAGCAAAGAAACCAATTGTTCAGGCGTTTTGTGAGATAATGAAGATGGATTGTAAATAGTTTCATCTTCCTCGTGATTATGCGTGGTGATGGTTCGGAAAGAGCTAGCGGTAGGTGTTGAACAGACGGATTCGTGTGGTGATGGAGGGAAATCGGATGATGAAGATGAATGAGGTTTTAATTGATGTGAAGTGCCATCTTGATCAGAAACAGAAGAGGATGCATAGGAAGTTGTAGGAGAATAGGCAGAAGAGGTTGTATTCCAAGGTGACTGTACATGTTGTTTATCCAGTTCTTGTTGCGATGATGATGATAAAGGATATGAATGAATTAAACTATCTGGAGGTTTGAAACGCGCATTTTCGATAAACACAAAATATCCACATCGTACTGGATGATCGCTACTTTCAAGATATTGACAAGCCAAGAAAGGACGGTGATGATACTGAGCCACATTGTCAATGATTCTAGAAGGCCGATTACAATAACAATTAGGGGGAATTAAATGTGTACGTTTGGAGAGTGCATTTTGCTGTCGTAATATAAGACAAAACACAAAATTGAAAGCTGGGCATGAAGATAATGCTGGATCCAGTTTATCAATAGGTCGTCCTTCGTGTAACTTTCGTCGACACACGTCCCAGAAATCTTTATGTACATGAAATAGACAAACGGGGACTTGTTGCTCTTTATTGTAATTCGTAGGATGACCATGACTCTTTTCTTCCTCCTGGTTCTCATCATCCTTATCCTCAGCACCTTTGTGATTCACATTGTTGTTCTTTGTGTTGTTATCGTTATTATTATTATTATTGATAATGTTTCCAATAAAATGGCATTCATAAATGGTGCCATCTAGTAGTGTCTGTCGTTCATGAGCAGGTTTATTACAGAAACATAACGGGGGATCAAGTAACGTAGGTTGATAGCGCGCAGATGGCATGATTGCTGTTGAAGTAGTAGTAGCACTACTCATTCGAGGCGATGAAGACACAGAATGAGAGGACGCGTTACCGTGATTATGATGATTGTTATTATTATAGTAATGATATTGGGTATGATTATTGTTATTATTAGGATTATAACGTTCTTTTCGTACGCTTTCACTCACACTTTTTCGTGGAGTAGCAAGATGAGTATGCGATTGAAATGGTGTAGTGGACGTACGGCGTGGTATAGAATAAGAATCATTATTAAAAATCATGGTCCGCTGAGGCGATGCTCTACTTTCTTCTTGAGCTGCAAAGCTTTGCCATGATTGACTGGAATCCATTTCTTTTTTTTGTAATTGGGGTGATTGTTGAGCTTTTGTTGTTGATTGTGGTGGAGGAGGAGTAGGTGGGGGAGGTGATGAAGGTGGAGGGGCATCAGAAAGTGATGGTGATTGTTTTTGCTGTAACGGTGGCGATTGAGGTGATTGAGTTTGATATGGATATCGTCGTGTTTGTTGTTGTGAGTGCTGTTGCTTGTGGTTAGGGTATTGTTGTCTTGGTCCACGATTCACTCTTGGTCTACTATGTTCTTGGTACTCTTTTGCAGCAAAATCATTCCATTTAATAGCAGCATTATGAGTGGTATTAGACTTCGGCATATTATTAGCCTGTGTCGAAAGGCTCATTGCGTATGAATGAATTAGAGAATGGCCCGAATAGAGTTTATTTTAAAAAGAATAAAAGGGTTCAAGTCAATTGTATTATTAAAAATTCAACACAAAGAAAAAGGATGTGTTACTTTTTCAAAGGGCGCGTTTGTGTGTGTTGTGGGGTTTAAGCTTTTTTCCTCTTACTACTCCTGAGCACTTTTCCTTTTCTTATATAAAAGCTCTTGGCATAAAGAAAAAAAACATGAATTTTTCACCAACAAGTACTAAAAAAGTAACTGAAAGTAATATGCTTTCAAGCAGTACTAAACAAACCGAGCGTTTAACATGGACACCCCATCTACGAAAATACATTTCAAACGGTTACGCGGAACACCCGGACCTTTATACGGACGATTTTCGTGTCCTTGATGAATTACGTAACGATTGTATTTATATGGAAGCAAGTGAAAAGGCTTTAAATCGTTTAATAAAGTGAGTTTTATTGTGATTATTATTATTGTGTATACTATGCGTTGTTTTTGTATATGTTCACCTTATTATTTTGAGTGTTTCAAAGTTATCTAACCTATTCTATTTTTATACGGGGTATGTATTGTTTGAATACAATCCTATCGATATATATTTATACTTTTGATGGGTAACGATGATGGGACAGATATTATGCACAGTTAGTCTTCATAGGATCGAAATTTCCTATCGATGTATGTCATCTTCTATTATATATCTATGTATTTCATGCAAAAATCCCTCGGGATTCCCTGACTCATACCCCCTCTGCCACTTCTTTCCTTTCTTCCCAGTTGAATTTTTGATCTGTACTGATTTGTCAATTATCATCCTTATTAGACAGGTGTTGAATTTCCATGGTATCCAGCCTTTTCGAATGGAAGCAATAATGCTGGTAAAAAAAACCATGAAAAGGAATTAAAAAAAAAATAGGGAATAACTTATCATCCAATATATTATTTATTTTAGTATCCCATCGAAATATGAACTATGAAAAAGCATGTATTTTATATTGTATTGGAGCTACTTATACCCAACTTGGAAATGCTGAGAATCGATTAACAGCTGAAGGTGTCAAACGTGCGTGTAATTATTTCCAGGTAATGATATAGCTGAGGATGACAGGAGAATGGATGCCCATTTTTTTGATGTTGTTCATGAAACGAATTTATCAACCTTGACTAATATTAATTAGAATGCGGCTGGGTGTTTCAAACATTTGCAAGACACAGTGATACCAGAAATGCGGATACCACCCACACCTGATATGTCGACTGCGGCACTACAAACACTGATCAATTTAATGCTTGCTCAAGCGCAAGAATGTATATGGCAACGTGCTGCCATGGATCAATTACGTGACGGTACTATTGCCCGATTAGCCATCAAGATTGCTGAATTCTACGATGCCGCATATGAATTAGCTACCAATTCATCCACGCAAAACGTATTCCCAAAACAATGGCTCACGCATATGCAAGTGAAGGCCCTTCACTTCAATGCAGCCTCTCAATTCCGTAAAGCTTGCGAATGTATATCACAAAACAAGTATGGAGAAGAAGTAGCACGTTTACAAATTGCCAACAGTCTTGTGAAGCGTGCATTTGATCTCCTCCGGTCGTTTTTTCCCTTTTCATCACCCACTTCTGGATCGTCTTCTACAGCTATCAGTCCAGCCGTAGTTAGTGATCTTCGTTCTTTGCAACAAATCATTCAGACCAATTTAGCACGCGCGGAAAAGGATAATGATGTTATTTATTTAGAAAATGTCCCTTCTCCTTCAGCACTACCAGCAATTCAAAAGACAGAAATGGTCAAACCTGTGGCACCACAAGAAATTTCGGATCCTGTGGCGCTCATGTTGTCGAATGAAAGAAGAGCAGATGCTCCTCCTCATCCAGTCATTGGGTTGCCCTTGTTTCAGAAATTGGTCCCCTTTGCTGTTCATCAAGCTGCAAGTGTTTATGTGGATCGAAAAGAAAGAGTCATAAAAGAAGATATTATTGCTCGTTTGGAGGAATTATCAGCTGTATATCACAGGTAATAAAAAAAGAGAAGAAAGAAATCCTTCATGTTGAACTAAAAAAACGATTGTTTGGTTTTGTAGCTCAATACAATCTCTTAATCTCTCAGCGACATTGGCAGGATTTGAACAAACAGCAGGATTACCAGGACCATTACGTAATCAAGCATCTGAAGTACGGAATGAAGGAGGATCACAAGTGCTATATGAAATGTGGGAAAAGGTTCAACAAGCATCAAGTAAAAACACGGGAATATTAGAGGATGCATTTAATGCATTGGATGAAGAACAAGAAAATGATGAATCATTCAGATCACAGTATCGAGAACGTAAGAAGAAAGGAAAAGACTCTGTATTGTATGGACGCTATAAAATATGGGGAAGTTTTTTTTAACTAGGATGTTTTTATATATAGGATGGAATCGTCCAGAATCGCATGCATTTACAGCCCAATTGGTTTCACAAGGTCAACAACATCGATCGACATTGATGTCTGCTCAAAAAGCGGATCAAACTGTTTTCGGAAAATTAGAAACGTGGGCAAAAATCATTGATGTCCTCGCTCTTCCTGAACAAGAATTGGAACAATCCGTCCCTGGTGCGAGTGGGGATGATGAAGAAGGAGCCAGTGGCAAAGAAGCTATTGAACAATTACGCGCATTATTGGATGAAATGGATGATCATTTGATTGCAAGACGACAAATTGCAGATCGCGCTCGAAAATTATCCAATGCAGATGATATCTCCCCTGTCTTGTTAAAAAAGGCGGCTCAAATTACTGCCAAATCTCCTGTCGTCAAGATTGATCCAGCTCAGTTTGAGGAATTGTTTGTGGATGAATTACGTAAATATGATGATATTTTAATGGAAATTGATCGTCAAGATGAACGACAAAACCAAGTCCTACGAGAAATGGCCCGTGTTCATCAAGAATATTCAAAGGCCCGAGAAAAAGGTTCTGCTACTGCGAAACGTGAACGGGCATTACAAAATTTGAGTCAAGCTTATTTGAAATTTAAAGAAATCAAGATGAATTTACAAGATGGATTAAAGGTATGAAGAAAAATAAAGAGGGTAATTTTTTTCATGTCTTGTTTTTGTGGTTTTTTAACGCTGGTATCTTTTTTTTTTTGGAATCAAGTTCTATACGGATCACGCAAGAGGTTTGGCTACTTTACGAGAAAGCTGTTTAAAATACTGTTACCATCGAAATGCACAAGCAGATCAACTTGTAGAGTAAGTAACAAAGTGAGAGTAAGAAGGGGAAAAAATGAAATGCAATTGACAACCAATGTTGCTATTATTCTCTGTAGACAATTATCATTAGGGTTCTCCAATATGTCTATTAGTGGCCAGCATCCTAGCCGAAATGACTCACAACATCCTTCAGATCCAGCTGAATGGGCACAATGGAATAGAAGATAAAAACATATTTTTTTTACTATTCTTCATTATCATTCCCACTTATGTAAAATATTGTTTATTTCATAATATATATTTTTATAATTATATCTCAATTTTTCTAATATAAACCATCCATCCTTCGCATAATATTTATCTCCCTATATATCTTATTTTTTTATTAAGATAAGGTTCTTGTCAATTCCCATAATTCTGGATTTTTAGACTTGGGAAAATTATTCTGGCAGTTGTTCAACGCGAAAACTCTCATGCTTTTTTTCGTTTACTCATCAAAAACAAAAAGATCTTGGTAATAAATCTCAGGGTTTATTTGTTATCGATCTTTGTAGTCTATTATCATCCTTACTTTATTAGAGCAGTTTGATCCCGATTACATCAGTTTTGCAACAATGTGTTTATCAATACTTATATTTACGCCTCGTGCCATTTCTTCTTAATTAAAACCATAAATAGATATGCAACAATACTCCAAGAAGTTTATCTATTGAAAGATATTCTATTCGGCATATGCTTTATTAAGGGAATTTAATAGCGTGTGAGTTTTTCTTCTTTTTTTCTTTTTTCTTGACTCAGTGACAGTAATAGATGGAGTAAACCCTACAAGGAATAAAAAATTGTTGCGGTAGAATATTTGCCGTTACCTCGGGGGCGAGCATGGTGCGAACTTTATAAAATAAATTGTTCGCAACTATATACAAAGTGTTTGTTGCTCTTTTCTTTTTGCATCTTTTCATTATCTATTTCTCGCGCATTAAGCTAATTAATTTAACGTAACATGGTGAAAGAAGTAAGATGAATGAGCAAAAACATACAAAACGTTTGCAGTCACATAATAGCGACAAATAAAGGTAAATCACCATATATTAACTAAAAAAAACTTCTTTATATTATCAGACTATTGATATTATGCAAACTATCGTCGACACCGAGATTGAACGCATTTCTCCGGAATTAAGAAATATCAGTCTTGATGTAAGTATATATAAAAGAAATACTATTGATATAAAGCAGATAATAAGCAATTGTGACGATACAAAGTAATGAGGAGAATTAAAAAGAAAAAGGAGAAAGCAGATGTCTGTGCACGATTTCAAATTGTATAAAGTTTAACCGCATTATTATTATTATTATTTAAAAGTTACACAAGAACCCAGAGACTGGATTAGAAGAACATCATGCTCATGATGTCTTGACCAAATACTTGGAAAAAAATGGGTTTGAAGTCACCCGTCATGCATTTGGTATGGAAACAGCCTTTATGGCCAAATTTACCAATGGGGCCGGTCCTCGTATTGGTTTTTGTTCAGAATACGATGCACTTCCAGGTCTTGGTCATGCTTGTGGTCATAATTTAATTGCGATTAGTGGTGTGGCAAGTGCAATGGGTTTGAAAGCATTGTTGGATGCAGGAAATGCGAAAGGAACTGTAGTGCTTTTTGGAACACCAAGTGAAGGTAAACTATATAATTTTTTTGACTAAAAAGATGTTTCTAGAATGATAAAAGAAAGATATTGATAACATGGCAAAAAAAAAAATACTTTTGTTATTAGAGCGATTGGAAGGTAAAATTATTATGGCACGAAAGGGAGCCTTTCAAGATAATGTAGATGTTTGTAGTATGCTCCATCCTGCTCCAAATAATATGACTTATTGGGGAGCAACTGCTTGTAACTATGCAACAATTGAATATCGAGGAAAGGTAAGCATTCATTTATTAATCAGTAATATAAAAATGAATATCATTGTTATCTATTGAAATTTAAAAACTAACATATTTTTCTATATAGCCAAGCCATGCTGGTGGTGCACCATGGAATGGTACGTTATTACGCATGCTATTTGACTAATATCAAAGTTGGGCAAAAAAAAAAGAATGTTTGTTTACTTATCAAATTTAATAATTGGGGAATATAATAGGTGTGAATGCATTAGATGCAATTTGCCAAGCATGGGTGAGCGTCGGTTTACTTAGACAACAACTACTTGGCACTGATAGAGTCCATGGGGTGATTACTGATGGTAAGAGTCATGTATTACTGATAATCATAATATCCGATCCTTTGTTATTAACAAATTATACTTTTTACTAATATAGGTGGAAAAGCTGTATGTTATTAACTTATTTTATTAAAGCGATTTCCCCTCCTCTCCCCAAAAAGAGAGAGTAGTAGGTATGAAGAGATTAACCTAATAACAACAATAACTGACATATATACTTGTTTCATATAGCCAAATGTAATTCCAGACTATACATCAGCTTCAATTGGTGTTCGTGCACCAACTTCAGAACGTGTTGAAGTGTTGATGAAAAAAGTTGAAAATTGTTTTAATGCAGCAGCATTAGCTACTGGATGCAAGGTTGACATTAAATGGCGCGATACTAGCATCTGTAAAAGTAAGAAAGCATTTTAATTTATATAATGAGCTGCTATTATATAGAATATATTAGGTGGGTATATACTTAAATATTACGAATATTTATTTTAGATATTACGCAAAATTCGGTGATGGCTGAAATGTATGCCAGTTACCATGAAAAATATGGCGGTCAGAGTATTGCCTCACGTCAAGTACAAGAAGCAGCTCAAGTGGGTGGATCAACAGATTTTGGAAACGTTTCAGTGTTGGGTAAGGAACATGATTAACATAGACTCTATATATGCAAAATTGTCCCAAGCGCATAAAACAGTCAATCATATTAAATATCTACATAATTTTATCTAATATATATGTATATAGTTCCAGGAATCCATCCATTCTTTGCAATTGAGACCGATGATTTCCCACATACAAAAGATTTTGCATCATCGGCTGAAACTACAAAGGCACATGATGCAACCATGAGGGCTAGTAAAAGTTTAGCTATGGTGAATGTCCATATTCTAGAAGAAAAACAATTCTTTGACAAGACCTATCAAGAATTCGAAGCTACTATACCCAAAGAAAAGAGAATTCAAGAATAGTAGTATTATTATTTTATTTCCCCTTATTGATTCAAATAAATAATCCACCTTTGCCATTTTTCTGAGAAATGTTACTTTTGGTTACATAGTTTATTTTCGTATATAAAAAGTATTTTCAAACACATCTTCTCTGAGAAAACAATGTAAATGTATTTGATTTGTGCTTATTATTTTTTCATTAATAATTCATCCATGATAATGCTAAGAACTTCCCATGTACTAATGTATAGAAGTCAAAAATAGAATCGGGGCAGACCGAAAATATATAGGCTTCTTTAATACCAGAATACTCTTAAAGATCACCTTATACTAACTACTAAATACTGCTACTCGGTGTTTCTTTTCAATTGAAAATTGCCAGGAACAATTGAATTGAGCTACCGTATTAAACTGTAGTAGTATGTAATTAGAACATCCTGGCAACATTACTATAGAGTAACACTTTTGAATTGAAATTATGCTATGCATAAGGAAAAATCATACAACTTGGCATTTTTTGGTACCTACATAGCTCCGATTTTTTGGATGAATGATTAAGTTCATTATTAGGACCGCTGTGACACTGAAATTCTCCAGGTTTCTAATCGTATCCATATTCTTGGATCAGTGTCATTGTTGATTAATAAGTGCAGAAACTGATAGCAGCCCATAATAAGGTGCCAAGGAAAAAGAAAATAAGATGATTTCTTTTTCATCATTCAGTCATGTCAATCGCAAGTTCTGTCAAGCATGACATTATATTATAAAATCATCATTAATTTGATATATATAAGAAACTGAAACACATCCGTCCAAAGCATATAACCATGATCTCTTTCCCATCGTGGTATAAAGAGATTAAAGTTGGCTATTCCGTACCTTATTTTGCTTTACCCCATTTTTTCTTCAAAAAAAGACCAATCGGTGAAAAAAGGATGGAATAATGGACCCTTAACGTTACACGCTTTTTTGGGTGTATCTAAGAATTTCTTTTACACTCTGATAACGATAAATGTTAACTATATGTCATTTATAAATTGATAATATGGAGTGATAACATATTTTTATCTTTTGTGTTAGCGTTATAATATGAGTCGATCTACAAGACTTTAATTTAATATTTTTAAGTTATATATATCCCTCTTCTTTTTGCAAAAGTCAACTAGTAGCATGAATCAAATGTACAGTCATTTTATATACTTTAGTTTTCCTTTTTTTGAAAACCTCTTATTAAGGCGTGCGAGTTTTTTTTTATGATTATTTGAAGTGACCTCCTTTTAGAAAAGCCCTTTTTTTGTTCATATTTGACCAAATCGTTCTTATCTCCACCGAGTAAATTCAATATATATGGGTTTTTCTCTTTTTTTTTTCAGTCCGTCTTCTCGGTGTAAATAAGTAAATAAAAAGATAAGTTTGTTCTGACCTTCCTCTTTTTATTTTATTTTCTTTCAAAATCACAACTATTACTTAATAACAAATGACCGTTGAAATCGAAACACCTGTGAGTAATCCAGTCCAACAGCTATTTCTTTATCTTTATTCAAATATTACATTGATAAAAAAAAGTTTGTATTTACATTTTATTATAAATGTACTAATTTATATATTTAAACCATTGTATTGATATAACTAGTCTCAAAATATCACTAAGGCTCAAAACGTAATTTATGCGGAAATTGATCGCATATCAGCCGAATTACAGGAACTCAGTATTGATGTAAAGTAATACAACCAAATTTGTGCCTTTTGTCATTTTAATAATTGTCTATTAAAAAAAATGACCAAAACAAGGAAATAGGTCATTTAAGTAATAATAAAATAATACTAAAAAATATCGAATTTTTATCTGAATAATGTTTTATACAGATACATAAGCATCCTGAAACTGGATTAGAAGAGCATTATGCTCATGAAGTATTAACGAACTATTTGGAAAAGAACGGATTCACTGTCACTCGTCATGCCTATGATATTAAAACGGCGTTTACAGCAGTGTATACAAATGGACCTGGATTGCGAGTAGGTTTTTGCTCAGAGTATGATGCCCTCCCAGGTATTGGCCATGCCTGTGGTCATAATATTATCGCTATTACTGGTGTTGCTAATGCTATGGCTATGAAAGCATTGTTGGAAAAGGGAATTGCATCTGGAACAGTTATGCTTTTTGGAACGCCAAGTGAAGGTAAATAACAGTTTGATTATAAAAAAACGGTGCGTGATATCAGAATGATAACAAGGTTATTCATATAACATAAAAATTCTGGTTTTTTTTTTCTATTAGAACGATTGGAAGGTAAAATTATGATGGCACGAAAGAGAGCATTTCAAGATAATGTAGATGTATGCAGTATGCTTCATCCTAGTTCCAACAATATGAATTATTGGGGAGCAACTGCTTGTAATTATGCAACCGTTGAATATCGAGGAAAAGTAAGTACATATAAAAATGTATTGAAACATGATAGACAAACTTATTAAAAAAAATTATACGTAACATTCCTGTTTTTGCAATTGTTTAAAGCCTGCCCATGCTGGTGGTTCACCTTGGAGTGGTAAATATTATACATTATTTTTACTGACACTGCATTTTTGTGTTCTAATTCATTTATAATGAGATATTAAATAATATACTGATGTGTGATTGGATTTATTTTTGTTGTTGTTATATAGGTGTCAATGCACTTGATGCAGTATGCCAAGCTTTGGTAAGCATTGGTCTTTTACGCCAACAACTTCTTGGTACCGATAGAGTACATGGAATCATCACTGATGGTAAGGAGTATAACAAATAAGAAGAATACATACACTTGTCGACGATGCCGTTATTAATTTATTAATTATTTACCATTGCATTACATAGGTGGAAAAGCTGTGAGTACTATTCCATAACTTCTAATGTTCATATGTAATAACCATTTCTAACATGGATATCTAATATGACCTTTTGTTAAAAAGCCAAATATTATTCCAGATTATACTGCGGCATCCATGGCTGTTCGTGCTCCCACAACGGCGCGAGTTCAAGAATTAATGGATAAAGTTGGCAAATGTTTTAATGCAGCAGCACTTGCAACCGGATGTGAGGTTGAAATTAAATGGCGTGAATCTGGCATATGTAAAAGTAAGTTGATAATATTTTCAAACGTTTTTATACATTAAAAGAACAAAGTGAACCTATTGCATGTTATATTGTAATGAAACCACATATTAAAAATTAAAAAATATAATATTTATGCAACGTAGATGTTACCCAGAATTCAGTGATGGCAGAAATGTACGCCAAATATTATGAAGAAATTACTGGTAAGCCTCTTCCATCTCGTCAAGTACAAGAAGCTGCACAGGTGGGTGCATCCACTGATTTTGGAAATGTGTCCGCATTAGGTAAGTTATTTGTTTACTTTTATTCAATCAATCACAACAAATAATAATAATAATAACATAAACAATTCTGCTTTGTGATTAGTCCCAGCAATTCATCCACTTTTTGAAATTTATACTGAGGATTTCCCACATACTGCTTCTTTTGCCGATGCAGCTGGAACTACTAAGGCACATGAAGGAGCTATTATTGCAAGCAAAAGTTTAGCCATGGTGGGTGCTCATTTATTACTTGAAAAAGGGTACTTTGATAATGTTTCTCGAGAGTTTGAAGCAACAGTACCTGTAGAACAAAGAAATCAGGAGTAGAATTAAGAAACTTTTAATTTCTGTATAACATTAATAAACCACGCATTTAGAGCGTGAATACACTTTTTTTTCTTTTCACTTTGTTTTAATATACAATGAGCAACGAATTCATTGAATGGTCAACAGTGCAAAACACATGGGTAGATCAATATAGCTCATATGGTAATTTACCTCAAAAATTAGTTACTGCATTCTTTGATCCCAACAGACTCTTTGCGAAAAATGCCATTCCACTTTACAAAGGCAAGCGAACATAGTGTACGCAAAAAAAAAAAAAAAAAAAAAAAAAAACCTATTTACATAATGTTTTCTTTTTTTAAAAAAAATAAATGTAAATGAAACATCATTAAACTCATTATCATAATATGAATGTGGGTTGCATTTAAATATTATTCTAATTAGCGAAAGAAGCCACGACTGGAAAAACACAACTTGTAATGACAATGACCACGTGTCAAAACTTTCAAGAAACATTAGCCATGATGATGCAACGCGTCGATCCACAACTACCTGCACCAGAACAACCGGTTGCTTTATGTCCCGAATATATAGAAGCACAAGAATTTCAAGTCAATAGCAGAAATGCATTTTCTCGGTTACTCACAAAAGTGAAAAAGGCAAACAAATCAGCCGACAAGTTACAGCGCGCCAAAGATGATTTACGACAAGCAGGTGAACTTGTTCGAAGCAAACGATATGTTTTTTGTGCCATTGATATTGAAGCATATGAACAAGATCATAGTATCCTCTTAGAAATTGGTTGGAGTTTATATGATTCCAAAACCGATCAGTATATGGATCAACATTATCTCGTTAATACATATCGACACCTTACCAACGGACGTTATGTCAGTGATGAAAAACTACGATTTGCATTTGGTACCTCGGTATGGTGTTCGTTAGATCAAGCTTTAAAAGAATTGAGAAAAGACTTGGATTGGTGCGTGCAGTGTGATGGTGGATTCGTACTTGTAGGACATGGATTGGATAGTGATTTAAGATATCTTCAAAAAGCTAAGTTTGGATGGCCCTGTGCTAATGGCTTTGGTGATACGCTCGATGTCAATCAAAGTGCATTAGTAACTATCTGTAACACAGATGAAATGTATGGGGCCTCGATCAGTAACTTACATAATCCACCTTCACTTGGCTCAACACTTGGATTACTCGGTATTGATTGTTGGAATTTACATAATGCTGGTAAGAATACACTCCTTTTTTTTTTACAACACATATGAATTTGTATGAATTACATATTAATCCATCATTGTGATATTTTTCTTTTTTTTTTTGAGTATAGGAAATGATGCACATTATACAATGTTACTTTTTATGGAGCTGATTAAAAAGGTGGATAATCAATAGGGACCAATTATCATACGCCAATGGCTCAAGACAATTTATTTCACATGATTTTTCAATGACGATTATGCAAAAAGTGTGACCTTCCTTGGCACCATATCCTCAATGATAAACGCCAACATAATTTCATTCTTATCCTTTTTATCATATATATTCCATTATCACCCTCAACAATCGCAAAAGGAAAAACAACAACGCGTATAATATAAAAATTGTAAAGTATATTATTATTTATATTTATATATTTTTTGTTATATTGTTATTTGTTTGTATATCAGATATCCTATATCTGTTCAATGTGTCTTTGTGGTTTCTTTTTTTAAATTATGCAATCCTTTGCTGTTCTTTTTTTTTTTTGTACAAAAGGAAAGAGAGAGAAAATATACAATTGTCTTTTTAACGAGCTTGTTGTTGAACAATAGCTTGACCGTATCTGGTAATCATATCTCGTACAGTCACATAAGCTTTACCAACGACGGGAGGGACACGGGGGTCTTGCGAAACTTGATCCAATGCAAGTCTCAATCGGGTAAACGCTTGGCGTGTATAAGATGAAAGATGGTAACGGAAACGTAAGAATTGAGCATACAAGAAGATCGACATGATTTGAAGTCTAAAATTAAAAAAATAATATTCCCCAATTGGTTTCAGTATAATTCATCTCCCATGAAATAAATATATAAATTTATACACTATCCTCGTCCTCTCCTCGTTTGTTTTTTTTGGGCGGGGGTTACCTAAATACACCAAGTAACAGACGACCCATAATACCAACAACTTCAATCTGGGCAACAAAACGCATTGCGGTATCATAATTCTTATCGGTCCACGACTTAATACCTTGCTGAGTTTTGGCTTGCCATGTTACAGGTCTATTATTATTACCACCCGAGGATGACGCGGTCGAAGGTGGTACGGGAAAGAGAGTAGGGATAATATTGGATCGAATGTAACCAAGTGCATGGAAGGTTGAAAAGGTGGCATAAGGTACAAGCGTTACTATGATATCAAGTTTACCGTATTAATACATTTTCCTATTACTAACATATGATTCTCCTTTTTACTGTTGAAAAAGGACTCTCCCCAACACAATCCCCAAGTACACACACTCTCTTTTTATATGAGTCGAGAGGGAAAAAATCCTCGAATTCCCGTTTCTCCCCAGTAAAATAATATTCTATGCTATATATAAATATACCTGAAATAGGCTTGGACAAGAACCAGTAAAGAGCAAGAAGAAGATATTGAACATTTTCATCCATCACAAGACGTTGAGCATAACGAGTATTAAGTTGTGGTTTCTATTTATATTAAAATAAAAAGATTTATGAATATATGTATACCATGGACTCCCATGAATAACTCTACCCTCCACTTCATTGGTTTGAAAAGTATTCAAAATATATTCCTTCCTCTTTTACTTACTCCATGACTCTTATAAATAACAACACCATAAGAGATTAATGCACCAACGTAGGCAATAGTATAAGGTTTAGTTGCGGAACGGAAAGTCACCAATGACAAAAGGTGGAGTGCCGAGCCAAGTAAAGTAAGCACATGACCAAAAAACCAAGCAAACTGTAATGTCTATATTTTTTTTAACAAGTTCGCGAAAAATTAAACCATTAACTTGTTTGTTAGGAATAATAGTAATAAAGAACAGGAATTCTCATTTCGTTTAATTCAAGTATTATATAAGAGTCATTTCTTTTTTTTTTTTTTTTTACTTACTTGTACCAAGTTTACAACACGGTCCTGCAACGATGATGCTGGCATTTTCGAGAAAGTAGGAATATATTGAATAAGGAAAAAGCAAAAACCACACCCAGCGCGTGTCTAAATTGCTTCACGTTGAACTTACACAACGCACCTTTTTTTCCGATGACCTGATTGGATGGTTTTTTTTCGGGATCTTTTTAACCTTTCTCTTCTTTCAGAGAGGGGTACCTCTCCAGTCCAAATTTTATTTAGTTCCGCACACTTTCTTCAAGAAAACCTTAACTCAAAAGGAGAATCTTATTACGATACTTTATTTAGATCTATTAGAGAATTGGTGTCTATTTTTGGACTTATTTCAATATAAGTGGATTGAGAATTGCTACTTATTGACGATCATTTGTGTGTGTTTTATTTATCACTGGTAGCAAAATAATCTATACACATTACCAATGAAGCGGTGGTGATGGGTTAAAAGTAAGATATATTTAAGATTACTGATAAGTGATTATAGTTGTTTGGTAATAAAACCATGATATAATCTTAAAACAGTAGTTATCGTATGGAACTGCAACCTTTTTTTTTCACGCTTGGTTTCGCAGTAATAGACGATCCGGAACCCAAGAATAAAGTCGTGTTGTTATCATGCCCAATTAATCCCAAAAAGATCCGCAAGCCATTGTCAATTATATTGCCAAATAATAACAGTACTCTTTTTTGCTTATAGTTCATATATACATAATACAGCTTGAACGCATCATGCATAATGATGTAATACAAACACTCACTATGTATTATAGAATTCAGTTCTATTTCCAACATATTCCATAATAAAATAAAATAAAAGTATGACAGCGAGTATATATTCATTTTATTCTTCTTGGTATACAATTAAATATGTTATTATCGAAAGTAAATGGATTTTTAGAGCAGGTTATTCATAATTGAAAAAATAATAAAAGTAATGATAAATATATTAGTATAGGAATGGGGATAATAACGAAAAGGTACGGGGAAAAAGAGAGATATCCTGTCATCTATAAGTATATATATAAGCATATTTTATTATGTATCACGTAACTTTTTTTTCGTTATATTGAAAGTTTTATTACTTTCTAATCTTTCTCTTCACTCACACTTTCATTTCTTTAATATTTGGGGGAAAGCTAGTCAAAACAGTGCTTTACTTTCTATCAAATAAATATAAATATATATATAAAATATTATCACTATATGGAAAGATACATAACTTGATCACTTCCTACATCTCATTTCTATAGATCCAACGTACTGATATTCCAGTATTATATAACGTGGACTTACTATTAAATGGCTCTAACCGATAATATTTTTATCAGATGAGTAATATATTGTAGAAACTATAATAATGGTGTTCTTGCTACTGTAGGTTATTTCCAACTATAATAAATTATATATCAAGTGGATCAGCACACCCTACAAACATATATGATACAATTTTACTCTTAATTTATTAATAAATTACATGTAAAATGTAAATGAATAATTCATACTTATTAAAGTAAAATATCTTCTAATAATACACCTTGCTGCTTTCATCTATAATATCTTTCATTTTTTGAACAATACCATCAAGGATACGAAAAAAAAAAGAGGTATATAAACGTAGATGTACGTCGTATGTAATTCATATCAAAGCTTAGGAGTTAACTACTTAGTATATACTCCTTTTCTTTGTGAGATTTTTTGCAACCTTTTTTCATCTGTATGATCCATAATTAAAATATACTCTACAATAGGTACGTAGTAGCAGTATTTTTTATATAAAAAAATAAATGATGCATTTAAACAAAGTATGAAAATATTCATAACTAGCAAGGGTGTTTTAAAATAGATATATAGTACATTTATTGAAAAATAAAACGAAAAAATCATGTTTTTATTGTCATTCTAGATGAGTTGAAACATCTAGATAGTAAACCAACCCTATCATAGATTTGAGTGTCATCTAATTAGTACAATAATACTTTGATTATAGAACATTCTCTCTCATTTAATCCTTACACTACTCAAGGATGATTTGAACAAAACTAATAAAGACAGGTTCTCCAAAGATCAAGATAGTTTAGTATAACTTCCAAGACGTTATATAAAGATAAATAATGAAAAAGTAACACTGTTGACTTTTTGGTTGAAGCTTTTTTTATTACATACTCAAGGAAAAATCTTGTGTCTAGAAGTATATAATATATAAATAATCTTATATACACATATATCTTTCATGAGAAGGAAGAAAAAGGAGAAGAAATAACAATTTTTTGATATGCCTGTTCGATCTACATAATTATGAATATCCAAATTATTCGGCTTACATAATTACACAGTATTTCAGGTAAACATTCATCATAAAATTGCTACAGTTTGTTTTTACCTTTATGGCAACACCCATTTATGTATTTTTTCAGTATTCTAACGTGTCTATGAATGTGAAAAAAAACCAAAACTTTAACGATACATACAGGTCAATTTTAGCACAAAGTGCTTTCATCTGTATTGAATAATAATGATGACAAAGTATCTATATATTAATAGCTTTATATATATATTCGTTTAGTAACAATTACCCAGAAATAACTATGTAAAATTATTATTGATTTCATTTATAATTGCAATAAAAGGACGTATATAGTAGTATACATAAAAGTTTTATATTTCTGAAGTTGCTGTTTTAATGTATTATATGTCGCTTATTTTTCATTTATAAATGAGTTTCTCTAAAAAAGAGACACTTCAAATTTATGCTCATAATCACTTACAATGCATCGTGGTTGTCTGTTTGCAACAATTTATTATAAAAGATAGCAGATGGGATTACAATATTAATTTTTGAATTTCATATTTAGTAAACTTTACTTTTTTTAAGAAAACGTGTCAATCTATTATGCAATATCATCATCATCATCATCATCACATTCAAAAAAAAAACACGTTGCTGCATTTGAACCATCGATATCTTTTATCAAAAAAATAATTGGTCGCTTATAATACATCGTGCTATTCATTATCATAATAGTAAAGAATAAGCGTTGAGGCACATGTTGTTACATACTGCTTCATACATAGATAATAGGATGAAGAAGGTATGTGGTGATACTGCATTAATACTAATAATGCATAATTTATACCCTATTTCCTTTTTTAAAGAAACTTCAAATAAACCGGTTATTAGGTATTTATCTGCAGGAAATATTTTTTTATTAGATAATCATGTTTCTTTTTTTCTTCTCGTTTGACTCCCAACTTTCATTTTGAATGAGAATTTGTTGTTTTTTTTTATCTGATGAGACAACAATACATATGTTTGAAAATAAACGATAATCGATATAATTCGTATATAATAAAAATAAGACATCTCCTCGATCTTTTTTTTCATGCAAATTCATCTGTTTGTCACTATTCTCTTCTTTTTTTGTATTTCAGGAACATGTATGATTCTTATGTAGAATATGAAGAAAAGATCTAAATTTCTGCTATATGATACTTAGCATCAGTAATAATATTGTTATTAATACCACTTGTTGATAATAATCTCTATACCTCGATATCTTGCATAAGAGATAAAGAATTATCTATTTTTTTCTCTCTCAAAGATCTATCATTGGCATCATGCAATAATGTGACCTATTTATTAGATCAGCTTATGTTAAAACCGCTACTTTGAAATACAGTAAAATTGGTACTAACAGTAATAGTATCATTCTATAATATCTATTATTATATTTACCTCAATCGTTGTTTTGTTTTAGGGGAAAAGATCATCGTACAAATAAGCTATACAATAAGTATTTTGTTGTTACAAAAATAAAATGCAGGAGCAATTTAAGAATTCTTCTTCTTATATCCTTCTCCTCCTGCTCCCATTCATTCGTTTCTCCTTTTATACCGTTTTTTTTCTTTTGGTTTGCAACATAGAAGTGTTTATATCCGAAACCAATTTTGCTTTGTTCTTTGATAGGAACACGTTCATTTCTTTGATTTTGCGGTGGCAGTGGGGTTTTTTTTTGGGGATATGTTACTATGAGTGTGCTCAATTATTATTAGGAGGGAGGAATATAGTAATATATAGTAGGTACCTACTTTTTATTTATATATATGATTTAGCCCATTCTATATGTAGAATCGAACTTGTGGAAATTCTTAAACATCCATAATAATGAGAGAGAGATTTTTTTTTATTTGATGAGAAAGAAAAAAAAAAGAGTAACATCAACTATTCTATTATGTTAAATAGTAAATGGGATTAAGACTGTAAGAATGATGTAAGAATTATAAATAAATAAATAAACTTGGCATAGTTGTTTTTTTTATGATGCTGATCATTGTCACCTTATTAAATGAAAACCACATTACTTTCATTATGTATAATTTAACAAGTTTTTTTTTAAAAAAAAAGTAGCTTTCATTTGAAAGCCATGTGTGAGTGGTTTAACATTATTAAAAAGAGAGTATCCTTCATTTCTATTTATGGCCATTTTGATAAAAGGAGAAAAGATGATCATTGTAGCGGAATATAATTATAGACACCAATTTGATATATAATTTGTACTAACTACTGCTATATACTAACTTCAAAAGATTACTCTAGAATTTCTTCTATAGATATTAATGAATGCGTGGATAAATAAAAAAAAAAGTTACAATAATATTTAATAACAAATAAAAGAATAATATACTTATATGAAATAATCTGAAAACATTTGCTGGTCTTTTTTTTCCATCATCTTTTTAGACATAGCAATAAGTCTTTAGTATAATAATTCAGTGTATAGAAATACCTGTTTTTTTTTTTAAATATAAAAATAGGCAAATCACAATAGTATAACGGATTATTCAAAACTGTATATATTATTAGGGATTGTATAATATTTAGATACAAACACAACATAACCATAGCATAGCTTCTTTTTACTACTACTAATATTTTGTTATTGACGATCCTTCTCCTCTTATTCCTTAAAACTATAATATCTCCTTATTTGGAGTTTCTGTTACTTTTACTCTTTTTCTCCTCCCACTCTCTATGTCCCACCCTTTCTCTCTTTTTTTTCTAGACTTTCCTCCTCCTCTTCCTCCTCCTCCCCCCTCCCATATATATACTTGACTACCACTATTACTACGTGTTAAAAATATACGAATTCTATTTATTGATTGATCATCACTTTACTGGTTAAAAAAAAATAAGAGTGTTTTTTTTTTATTCTTTAAAGAAAACAACAACACCCGAAGCTCCTCATTTGAAAAAAAAAAAAAACAGACCTCACAGACACTACTCACATGTTCATACATTGATTACACACGCGCACATGCATGCTTTTTCCTCTTCTTTTCTTTACAGTGAAAACGGATAGATTACTTTATAATATGTCTATCCTATACTGAGAAGAAATCGATCCGCTTATTATAATAATAATAAGGAACAACAACAGATAAACATTATCCATAAGCATCGATAATAATAAATAAAAAACAAGGAGGGGAGGAGGGGAGGAGGAGGATAAGAGGGAGCATAAATAGGATGATGATATATAAGTCGCTACTCTATACAGATGACTATTACTTACGATGAATGTATTCTATATATTTTACCATTATCTCTTTATTTTTATATATACAATGTCTATATAAAATAAAATATTTTTTAAAAAAAAGAATAATTTTAGGAGTTCATTTTTTTTTATTTGCATTGATGAAAATAATGGAAAAAAAGAAGGAGTGCATTTTTTTAGATGTTGATCTTTTGATTAAGAATAGGTATATACATAAACCAACATCACTATGATTCAAATCATTTTATCATTCATCTCGATTCATTGCAATATTCATTTCATCAACTGATATATTTAAGATGTGAATATAATTCCACTCTCTCGATCTTTATCATCTTCGCACGTGAAAAGTAAAAATGTTTGAATAGGTTATGTATTTCATGCATAAAAATAATAATGATGGATTTTTCGATCTATTGTAAAGTAGAGTAATAGTAGTAATAATGATCTAGTTAACATAAGAATGCAGCAGTGTGGCAATCATATTATCCTTCAAAGATACATTAAGAACTACTACTATGATATATAAAATCATCTATTAAAAATACTCATCTCACGCGAATAAAGTCTCTCCTCGTTTCTTATTTATATTATTATACTAATTGAACGATCCACTTATTGCTAGATGCTTATAAACACTTTTACTATAGTAATAAAAAAACGGTGTAATGTGGCTCTTTTTTATTATTTTCATTTTTTCATCATAGAGCATCATCACGCATATTTTTTATTTATTTATTTTTTTGCATAAAAAAAAATATATCTAATGTTCTGCAATATCCGAAAAAAAAATCTCTGCTTTTTTTTTTTAGCCCATCATCTCACTTTATTGTTTTATAATAGTAAGTAGCTTATCCATAATACCATCTGGTAACCATTAATCCAAGAATAATTATTATATATTTAAGGAATTATTTTCTGGCTTCTTGGTTATAGTAACTCAAAAAAAAAGGAATCATATTCTGGCTTGTTGGATAGTAACTATATATAAAAAAAAATCCTGAATAAACTACTGCTGCTGTCGACAATCAGATACTGACTCAAACTTTGTTTCAAAAAAAAAGTTTATTACAATAATAATTCTTTTTTTTTTTTTTTTTTTTTTTTTTTTTTTGGGGAGAGAGAAAAAGTGTTATTATTATTATTATAAGGTGGATAAAAAAAATCATAATCAAGGGATAATAAAAAATATCTCTCACTCGCTCTCTTCTCCTTCTTTTTTTCTTCTTCCTTTTCACTCTATCTATCTATCTATATCTCTCTTTTTTTCTCCTTTGTCTTTTTCTCTTCCCCTTAAATCCCTTGAAGAACCACCCCAAGTTTATCAATTCACAGACATATTATAATAATCATGTATTTGACAGATAATATAAATATAATAATAATAAAAAATTCTTGGGGTATTAAAGTTTTTATGCGCAGGAGAAGGAAAAAGGGAAATTTGAATTAAAATTTAAGGTACACATGATTGAAGTTGATAGAGTATAGATGATACTATCTCTAATAATAATAATAATAATGCGACAACTTTTTCTGTTATACATGGACGCCATTTCTGTTTTTTTTTTTAATAATAGAATATATTATTTTTTCTATTACGTATTATATATGGTCATCTCATTATGAAAAAAAAAAAAGCATTGATCACTCAACTACTCGTAACGATGATGATGAATGTGGTCAATGCATTTCATCTCTTTTTCATAGTACCATTTTTATAGAATGTTCTTTTGTATGAAATTCTATACAGTGCTATATATTCTTCTATCTACACACTTCTATGGTTCGGTGAAGATAATAAAAAAAACCCTTCGTTTTGCTAAAAAAGAAGAAAGGAGGAATGATAATAATAGTGTAAGGTGATATTATTACCTATATTTAATGATTATTATGAAATAAAATAGCATATGTTTATTATATCATAACATAGTAATAAAATATATGTAAGGAAGGGAAGTATAAGGTGGTGTGGTGTAATATTTTTGCATCTGCAACTACTAATAAACATGCTGCATAATGCTCTTTATTTGTTATCTTATTACTATATTCAACTACTACAAGAATATGTTATTGATATATGTAGCAAAAGTGACCACTGTTGTTCTTTAAAAGGAGAGGGGGAGGAAAAAAATACCGCATGTTATAATAAACAATTGGAAGAAGAACGAACAGAAAACATATTAAAAGAAGAATTTGTTGGTTTTTTTTTTTTCAGGAGGTTTATGCTTCAAGGGGGGAAGCCGACGAAGAGGGTTATACAGCGGCTTTCCTTTCTCCCCCTTTCCCCTTCTGTAAGTAGGATACTTACTTATCCTGCTTTGTTTGCTGCTGCGCTACTATATAATTATGATTATTACTACCATTTTTACTTTGTATTATCTTCTTTGCTACTACTGCTCACTATTACAATAAGTTCACAAGGGAGAAAAATGATCCGCAGGTTTTTATCGTCGATTCACATATGTTTATTTTATATGTTCCTATCTATCGGCTCTCCCTTTTTTTTTTCTTTGCTGTCACTGTAAATAAGAAGGTGGTGTCAGTTCAAGTATAAAAAGAACATTTTTTCTCCTCATCTCTTCTATTTCCTATATTCTCCTAGCGTTTCATTTTCTCCTTAGATACAAATAATAACTATTTATGTATGTTATCTATGATACAAAGGGCCGTATTTTAGAGAGTGTCCCTCTCATTGTCGTCGGCTGCAAATGATCCGTTCTAGGCCGGGACAAAAGGAAAAATAGGAAGAAATGGAAATAGTGTCGTTCTTTCTTCACAATGATTAAATACAATAATAAGAGTAACAGTAATGCTAATAGTAATACTCCCTTCTTCTTCTTCTTCTTCCTCTTCCTCTTTCTTCGTAAAGACAGTCGTTTGATTTTATATAATAATATTATTATTTTGTAGAGTAGTACTAGTACTACTAGAATAGTCTCCCCTTCTCCTCTTCTTTTCTCCTTCTAAATATATATTTTATTGGCGTTTCTTTACATGGTCTCTATACTCATAGTAATATTATGCTGTTGAGGAGGAGTGAGAAATAATAATAGTATTAAAAGATACAGATCGATCAGCAAGGTACACCTAACAATGATTTACTTGCTATAGGACTCGTATTTTTTTAGGATGTGCATTCGTTTTTGAATCACGCATGGATGTGTATAGGTGGTCTCGACTTTTATTAATTAATATACTTGGCATTTCATCGACATCATCATTACACTCTATTTTATAATACTATATAATAAATAAAGCAGAAGAAATAACAGGACGACCATGCGACCAGTCGATCACACGCCTTTTTTTTTCTATTCTATTCTATTATAATATATATATATATATATATAATAAATTTCTGATGGATTATTTTATTCCGAGAAAATTTAGCATTATCCACTAAACTTTTTTTTTCTCCTTCTTTCATTCCTTTCTCTATCCCCCAAAACATTGATAGAGAGATCATGGGAATGACTTGTAGACAAAAGCATCTGTAACAACTTTGTCTTATATAAGATCATCACCGTCTTGGGAAAATAAATAAATAATATCATTATTAGGGGTTGTGGGAATTAGAATGAAAAAAAAGGGGGGAAGAGAGAAAGAAGTTTTTAGTCATATACCAGTTATGTTTAGTTAAACCTCGGCTTTTGATGAACAATAGATGATGTTGATAAACTAATAATTTGGATATTAATGATGATCTTATCACGCGAACTTATTATGATTATTATTACATTGTTTTCCATCATCATTGACCATGAGCAAATGAAGAAGAAGAGAACAGACCGATTTTGTGTTGATAACGGGAAAAAGAACCTCGTGGATGAAATCTTTCAAAAAAAAAGTATACACAACAAGAATAACAACAGTAACATGATATCTATTATACTTATATTACGGAGAAGTGAAAAAGATGGGTATATAAAATATACATTTTCTTTAAAGCAATCAATATGGAACATACATATGCAACACTTAGCATATTTTAAAGTAAGTAGAGGCATCCTAATATAAATATATATATATATATATATATATTAACCCTTATAAAAATGATCTTCATTGTCGGCTTCATCCCCTTAATTGACAAGTTGTTCGGGTTTTTAGGGGGTATCATCATTACAACAAAAGAAAATAATGTGTTCAAAGTGATAATAATAAGCAACAATCAAGCAACAAAAAAAACAACATAGATAAATAAGAGTCATATGATTATGCATTGCAGTAGGCCAGCAATAAGGTCCGGGATCACAGACACAAGTTTCTCCCCTCTTTTTTTTACTCCTTTCGTTTAGATTCCTCTATGGTAAATATTATACTCTTAAATCTATATAAATACTCATTCACCTGCGTACTTTATTATATCCACACCCTAATATTATTTCCTCCTTCATCTCTCTCTCTCCCCCAAACACACACACACACACATATATATATATATAAACAATCGCACAGGTACTTTTTCTCCTTTCATCCAACATATCTATAACTTTATATCTTTCTCCCCCCCAAAAAAAAATATTATATATACGTCCTAGTTATAGTTAAATAGTAACTTTATTATGCATAGAGACATAATAGAACCCCTCGATTTATTATATTATATTCAAATAGTTGTTTTTTTTTTGGTTGATGAAGTATAGATGATTCATAAGAGTGTAATACATTATTATTCAAATTACCATGCTACTCGTCATATTGATGTAAGAATGATGAATAATATAATTTGTAACAGAAATTTGTACTACTACTATCACTATTACTATTCATTTAGTTTACAATTGATGAGAAAACAAAAGGAAATAATATATAACATATAGTAAGTAAATAAATGAATGATTTTTTTCTTTACTATAATAATAATAATATGATCAATATTTAGAATAAAAAGGGTATGAATGTTCTTTTCAGTTCATTCTTCCCAAAAATGGAATTGGTCCTGACTTCATGAGAAAAAAGTTAACTTAGAGACATCCGACGACATGAGCCGTGCGTTTTTTTTAAACAAAACTGGGGCTGCGCACGGTGTACCACCTTTTATATCTCTCTCTTTATCATCTACTTTACTCGTTATCAAATAATATAAAAATCATCATTTCCAACATTTTGTTTAATAGATAATAATAAATCAGAGAGTATGTTTATACAAAATTAGTTTTTTTTTCCAGCAAATTGTATTATTAAATATCATCAAAAAAAACAATATAAAAATATGTATAAAAAAATAGAATAATAATAATAAAATAAAATAATAATACTACTACTTTTTTTTTGTAAGTTGTGTGTGTGTCATTTGCATTTGCTTTCAATATATAATATATTAGAAAAGCAAAAAGCATATACATAGTAATTAATGATAATAATAAAAGGAAAAAAAAAAGATGCATTTAACCATTTTTTTTTCTTGAGAGAGAGTGAGTGAATAATATGTGTAAATAATAATAATAAATGATGTTGTGACAAAAAAAAAGGGCATAATGAGCATATAATAAAGGTGTGAAAAGTGAGTGAATGAATCAATGAAAATAATAAAAAAAAAGGGGGCATCACGGACCAGGCGATGACATGGAAGAAAAAAAAAATATCAAGATATATACAAACATGCAAAAAGAAAGAGATGAAACGAATAATGATAAAAATAATAATAATAAACGATGGAGTGCATGTGCACACGCACGCACATGGCAATAATAATAAAAATAAAGCACGCACAAAGTGTAAAGAAAAAAAATATTAATGCAAATTTTTCTTTTTACCTCAAGGTAAAAACCGAAAAAAAAAGCAAGTATTAAAGCGACACGCCGCTTGCAGTAAGAGTGGAGTGGTTAAATATATATATAGATATATATATGGTAATAATAATAGAATAGTTGATGTGTTGTTGTTTGATTGCTGTATAAGTTGGTAATAAGTTGCTCATTCTTGTTGTTGTGATTATTGTATCAAGAATAATAGTAATATTGATAATAATAATAATAAAAAAGACGATGGAGATATTAAGGGAAAATATAAGATAACGGAGAAAGTTGGTGTGTGTGTGTATGTGAGTGGACGTAAGATGCCTTTTTTTTTTTACTTGATCTTGATAGAGTAAGTAGCTGCAGCCGATGCAGTGTTTCTTGCGTTTGCATGAGCGTAAGGATGATAATGAGGATATTCGGGAGCTGTAGAAGTTGTCATGGAACATGAAGTAGGACGCTCTGCAGCTGGATGATGAAATGTAAATGCAGAGGTAGGTGCTGACCATCTTTGTTGTTGTTGTTGATATGAATATCTACTATCCGATGACATGTAAACAGAAGAGGTTTGTCCGGTAGGAGTGGTACCAGTAGGTCTATAGACAATAGGTGCGACCAATGGCGGAGAAACGCGATATGGGTAGTGATCGGTCGGAGTGGCAGGTGGACTTGGCGACCTGTCGGCTTCGGAATCCTCGCTCGTTGCCGGGGAAGGCGGAGATTTGGCAGAAGCACTATAACAACAACAAAAAAAAAAAGTGGGAAAACCCAAGGTAAGTTTTTCAAGAATATATATATGAGATGTAGTTGTCATAGCAATAGTTTACATCACAAAAGTCGATATTAAAATAACTAAACTTACTTTACTGGTTTCCAACTTGGGTCATGACAACGTTGATGACGAGATAAAGTTGTCTTTCGTGTAAATGATTTGCCACAGTCAGGAAAATCACAAACATAGGGGCGTTTTCCAGTATGTGTACGTCTGTGTCTGGCTAAGGATGATGACTATAAATATATAAATAAGTTAGCGTGAACATTATTTAATAAGATGGAAATAAGATATATATATATACATACGTCACTAAAAGATTTACCGCAAGATTCATATTCGCACACGTGAGGACGTTCACCGGTATGAGTACGAAAATGGACAGTCAAAGCAGAACGTTGAATAAACTGTTTACCACATCCTTCCCATTCACAATGGTAAGGTCTTTCTCCTGTATGAATTCTTCGATGTCTTGAAAGATCAGAACGTCGTGAAAAACGTTTACCACAATCATCCCAAGTACACACATACTGTTTGTCATGAATCGTATTATTGTTATTAATGATATTTTGCGTGTCAAAAGAGGTAGTTGAAGAAGAAGATGATGATGAAAAGTGAGCACTTTCAAGGTCTTGAGCGTTCAATAAATTACGAATATCCATTTGTCAATTAAGTGGGCTAGTGATTGATGTGAATTGTTGTAGTTATTTGTTATTGGTTAAGTGAATAAATAAGAATATTTTTCAAACAAGAAAAGAAGATTGCAGCACAAGTGGGACAATAAAGATTGTCGCTCCGTTTATATATAAATCGCGAAGAAAAAAAAACCTTTCAAGGTTGTTTAAACAAAAAAAAAAAAAAAGGGGGGAGGAGAAAGAGATAGAGAAAGAGAGAAAGAGTCGAGGGAGGAGGAGAAAGAAAAGAAGAGCTTTGTAAAGAAAAAAAAAAAGAGAGAGAGAAAAAAGAAAGGTCCAACCACGGGTGCAAAGTAAAAAAGTAATAATTTTTTAAGTTAGCAAGGCAGGTGGCACAAATAGTTTTAGAATGACACACGCACGTACACACACGCTTGCCTAAATTCTGACAACCAACTTTAGCAACAACAGCAGCATAACTACAACAGCCAAAACCCTATAACCAAGTAAAGTAACTAATAAGAAGCTTTTTTTTTACTGCTGCTCCAAATTATATGTTACCTCCTCTCTCACTCTCTCACCCCCCAAAATTTTACTTGGTCCCACAACATTCTTCTCTCCCCCCTTCCTCCTCCTTTCTTCCTCCCTTCCCCCCTCCCCTCCCCCACCTATCACTCACTACTTGGTTATTATATATACCCCCTTCTTCTTCTTCTTCCCATTACTGTACTTGGTTACTTAGAGTTACTTACTATTCCCCTCTCTCTTTCTCTCCCATATATCTATTATATATCTATTATATATATATATATATACCCTACCTTAAACACATACACAATCATCCCTTTTGTATAAGGGCCACTAGTTGCTTTTTTTTTACTTCTTTCTCCCTCTCTTCTAATCTTTGATAATCGAAAATAGCCCCGTCTTCTTTTCTTCGAGCTCCTACTATTACTCTTCCCCTTTATCTCCCTCGTTTCTCTCTCTCTCTCTCTCTCTCTCTCTTACTCCTTGCGTTCCCCTTAGGCCAAGTCTGTTTATTCCTCGAGCCGACCTATACACAGTTATATAGGATAGGAGTTTTTTTTGGGGGGGAGGGAAAGAGAGGGGTGTGTAAAATGCTAAATTATAAAGATCTATATTATATATATATATATATATATAAAGAAAATAGGAAAGTAAAATTCCATTGTGTTTATTCTTCTTCATATAAGGAGCATTGATTTCTATATACTTTTGTGTGTGTGTATTTCTATTCCCCAGTTTTCTATATATCAGTCAGTCAAAAATCGACCCTATTTATTATTATTATTATTATTATTTTGCCAATGCGTTGCTACTAAATTAGTTGTTCACCATCGTGAAAGGAGATGATGATTTTACATTTTTCTATATTCATTTTTATGATCATCTTATGGAAACACCTCAAGTAACAAAGTCATCAATGAAAGGTGGTGGGCCCTGAAAACCCACATTATTTTCATGAAATTGATGAATGGAATGAGGGTAACTCACATGAGAGAATAAATGTTTCTATTTTATACAAATCACTTAATTAAAGATCATCATTAACAATAAAAAAAAAGATAAGAATTTGATCAATTGTCAGTTTTTTTTAAATGATACACAGCATTTTTTGTGTTCTTCTTTAGAGTGTGATCATTTTTTTTTTAAGTTGGTCGGGAATTTTGTATTTTTTTTTTACCCACTGACGAAACTGATTGTCTTTTTTTCAAAATCGCCACGTTTTCTTTCTGACTATGAATCTTATATATCGCGTGTATTTATTATTATTATTATTATAATAATAATGATGATGATGATGGTGTCCTGTCGTACGACGACGAGCGGAACTTTCTTCTATTAGAGTGTAATAATAATAATAATAAACGTCAGCTGTATAAAATAAAAAAGTGCCTTTTTTGTTTGACAAGAAATTCGTATATGGTAAGTTGGGCAATCCTTCGAGTACCTATCGGAAGCCAGGGCACGAGCCACTAAATAAATGAGCATAACACTTGTTTCTTTGTCTCTGACTCTTGTCTAATAAGTCTTACTCTCCTCCCCCCTTTTTTTTCTCACTTGAAATGTTAAAATAATAAGAATATATTCATATTACTGTGGAAAGATGTTAAATCCATCCAATAATACGAAAAATATTAAAGTTATCTATTTTTTTTCGATTATCTCGAAAAGAAATTCAGTGGAACCTTTATGGGTCTCTGTATTTTTTAGAAGATAAAAAAAAAAGCACACGCACACGCACCCATAATAACACTGGGTATTAGAAGACATAATACAAAAACATGTGTGCAACTGAATTGATCTCGTGCAACATTGAACAACATTAGAATAAGCTGCCCGATAAAGTCTTGTTGGCGTCATTATGTTTCACTGACGCTATGACAAACATAAATAAAGTACAGAGAGAGAGAGACCCACCCCAAAATCTCTCTTTTTTTTACAGTTGATCTTCCATGCACACCACATAACGTATTGCGTCCTAAGCTTTTTTTAGATATTCAATTATTTTTTCGTTATACAAAAATTTCCCATGCTTTTTATTACTGAATTTTATAATCAACTCAATTTTTTTTTCTTCCCATAACGTGGGGTCAAATAAACTCGTTCAAAGTTTTATAAATAATCATTACCTCCCCCCTCATACATGTTGTTTTGTAGCAGATTGCCTATAATAAACTTATATAGTTGTTTACATAGTAACAGAACTTTTTCCTAGCCCCCCAAAAAAAACATGTCAAAAAAAAAATATATCACTAGGTGACAGTTATTACCATAGAAACAAAAAAAAAAAAAAGTAAACAGATTTTGAGTTGCATAATACTAATCGCCGACTTAATCACAAGAAAAAAGCTTGGCCAGAACTTTTTTTTTTATTTATACAAAGTATTTTAAAAAAAATTAGAACATTAAAAAATCTGAGGCGCCGATATAATCAATGGAGAAAAAAAATGTCATAGGGTCAAAAACTGAGATTCAACAATTCCTTATATAAAAAAGCTTTCATTATCTCGACCTATCTAAGAGAGAGAGAAAGAATCTTCTAATAAATAGATACGTTATGATGACGGTGTCTACGTATAAGTATACCGTGTGTAGAAATCCAACCCCCACCTTCATCTCTCTTTTTACACTATCACCCCGTGTTTTATGCAGAGAAGAAACGCATGCAAAAAATTATAAATCTCATAACAACACACAGACATTTTTTCTAGCTGCCCGCGCAACGTGTGACAGGATCAGCTCCGAAGAATAAATTTTCATTACTAAATTCACGATCTTATTTTTTTCTTATTGTGAAATTTCGAGAATGAAAAACAATAAGAAATTCTTTTTTTAGAATTATCTATCATTGATGAATAGAAATTGTTATATATTAAATATCTTAATTATTGAGAAGAATAAAGTGGCGCCAAAAATAAAATAGATCTTTTTTTTTTTCAGAATAAATATCTAATAACTATTATTACAATTCTATTTAGTAACCATGATCCTTAATTAATCTTGCATGCCGATGTTATATAAGAAAAGAGAACACATGGGTGAAATACCCATCTGGTGGTAAAAATAATTTAGGGTGTAAAATACTTCGAAAAGGAACCACTCATATTAGAACTATTAATAATAATAATAATAATGCTCTAATGTATATGTATGAATTAGTTAAGGTAGTAGTGTTTCATTACATATATCACGCACACAAACATCCCTGCAGGTTGGACCTATTTTCACATAACATGCTAACTGTTTGCGTGATCCCATTTTTATTCTTGGATTCATTCTATACTATATATACTTCTCTAGACCATCTTATTCAAGTGTATTAATCAAGAAGGATAATAATCCCTTTACATATTACAAAACGCTTCTTTATTCCCCTCTCTCACTCTTTCATAAGCATCCGAAAATAATAATCTCCTTGAAATGCAGGTATATCATCATTATCATTATCATTATCATCTAATTCATATTTTTCATTCAAACAACTGTTTTTTTATTATATTAGAGTACCAAAAAAAAAAAAAAAAACTCAAGGGCAATCTTCTCGGTATATTTCACATTTAAGGGTTAGATTGACCCCGGATAATGCTGATCCAAAAGGTGTGATATGTATATTATACTTTAGTACCCCTCTTCTTTCCCTCCTGACCTTTTCAATCCTATATCACCATGACCTAGTAATCTGAATTGTCACCTTTTTTTTTGTTTGGAACATGCTTCTTCCCCAATCCACTTATTTGTGTGATGCGATGTACAAAAATCAAAAGGGTAAATGCAATTGGGTCAAACGGTTTGGTACCTGAAAAAAAATGTAATGTTTCAGATTAATTTATTATTTTGTCGCGTGATTTACACCTAACCAACAAACAGACATACAAAAATCCATCATTTTTTTTAATATATACAAACAAAGTGAGATGAACAAAGCGTCATAACATTAGATAAAATTCATTATTCCATCGGTTCATTACATCATTGTTATCTAAAGATAAATACTACTTGCCTATTTTTTTTACTATGTTTCAGATATGAGATAAAGAATCTCTCCTACGTAAATTATTATTCATCCTATTAGAGTCATTGATATCTTCTAGTGCTTCTAGTATTATAAGGATTGCCCATTATATAATATTTTTAAAAAAAATATTGCTCCGAACCATCGGTTGTAATAGGATCTCAAGGGAAAAAAAATACAGTTTAAGGCTGAGTTCAACCAACCCACATGGCAAATAACGAATTCCCGACTTTATAAAAAAAATACGTAATGGGGGGAGAGACGATAGTTGCTGTTGTAATTACGCGTACATATACAATCGAAAACAAGTTTATTGTGTATGTATACAAAAAAAATAAGGTTGGAAGGGAGGAAGGTAATTCTCTCTACTGGAAATATTGACGAATGATGATTTTATAAATTTCCAATCTGTTTTGTAATAAAATTGATATGAATAAAAAAAGAATCATGATGAAATGATTACTTTTAGGGATAAAAATCGTAGATCGCTTATTCTTATAAAATAAATTACAATAAAAAAAGCAAGGACCGTGCACAATCAGGCCTGTCACTTGGTGTACCTTCTTTTTTTTTTCACATCACACACACAACGCACACTTGAATCACTTTATTTTTTTTTTCCTGTATACATAATAATATATATATTTAGAAAAGAATATTACCAATCAACCCGCCAATCGATATTTCTTCCGGTTTAGATATAGCATAAATAAGGGATCGTTTCAAATATATAATGAATCCCATGGCTTTTTTATGATTGTTATTATTATTATTATTATTGAATTCACATGATGTCCATCCATTACTTATACTATTACTTTAATGATATATATTATTATCGGGTTCATCGGTTTCAGATATCACATGTAATTCATGATCATAATAATCTGGTGAGGTCTATGGTAAGTAAAGAGATCATGATAACTCTTCATTATATATATGTATATATATAGTAAAAGTGACCATTTTGTTATTATATATAAAAAATATGTTTAATAAAGAAAAAGAAGATTAGAAGAAAAATGTACGTAACACAAATTGGACCTGTCCATAAAAGCAACAACAGGAAGAATCTTTTATTATTATTCACAGCATACTTGTAATAACATTTAAACTGGTTTTTTTTGTTGTTACTTCGTACACCCACCCCCAACAAAAAAAAAACACCAGTAAAGTGACTCGGGTGTGGCACTTTTTGGCTCTTTCCATGGTAGTGCATTGTGTTGCCAAAACATGAAAGAAGAACCGGGTGCGCTTCAACCAGCTTGGTCTTTTAATAACCTCACATGGGTGTCATTCTTTTTGATCAATCTCGAGGTATTGAATAAATTTGTTTCAGTTAGAAACGGAATGAAATAATAATAATAAAAATTACCATTGAAACAAAATGTAAAAACAAGTCATGCGATAGAGTCTATATTATATATATATAACAAACATGCTTGGTCAATGAGAAAACAGGAGGGTGGATGGTTGTTATTGCTGCGTGCATATTGGTAGTATGACCTAAACTGGTGAATATTGAAATTTACTTTTACTATGATGATGATAAATTCGGCTTTTTTTTTCTTTTGAGAAAAAAAAAGATGGTGAATATAAATCATCAGATAAATTTATCAAGTTGTTGTTGGGTGATCGAGTCTCTTAGCATTTGTGTCACAGTAACCGAGCGCGTGTTCCTTCAACAAGTGTGAAAGAAAGTCATTTACTAACATTTACCAATTGTAGTTTAATTTTTGAAAGATGTGTGTGGATAACTTCACTTATATATCCATCCAAGAAAAAAAAACATGTCTGTTTTCTATTCGAGCTTGATGACAATCATTTGAGATTTATATATATAAAGATAAGGTCTACAATATATTTACCAAAATCTAGGTCATATAAATCAACAATAGCTGGGAATGATACGGCAACTATAAAAACAGATTTTATGTGTTGCATTTTAGATCTATACTATTTTGTTATTTCGCTGTTCAATACGAATAAGAATAATGATATCTTTTCACCATGGTCGCGGGCCTACTTTTGGAATAGAAACAGAACGAATGATTTTGCCAAAAAAAAAAGGATCGCCTTTTCTTCAAGAAAGTCTTGATGTGGTCCTAACGATTTTTGTCCAGGGCCCCCAGTATTTTTATTCAACAAAATAATCAACAGATGACATTTCATATTGCAAAGAAAGAAGCTGAATTTATAGTCTCTCATGTTAATAATTATTTTCGATGTCAAGAAGGGGATGTATATACGTTGATAAGAAATATAACGAATGATATATAGAATTCAAAAGAGATGAATTAAAGTGAAAGTAACATATAAATGCCCATTATAAGGTATATAGGATGACAGACCCACAATTACTAGTATGTACTATTATTGTTATTCCACTGATAATTAAACTGATAGTGATAATGTTCATCATTGTTTGACAATGTATTTTCTGTAACAACCATTCCAGAAACACCAGAACAATGTACTACTACACTTTTCTTTCGTATATATAACGCACGATGGAGTTTTTTTTAGGCAGAATCAGTGTGTTCGAGACTAGTGCTATTTAACAATGATTTTGGATAAAACAATATATAAATAGTTTGAAAGAATAACTGGAAAGTTAAATACGATCAAGGAGAATAAAAATACATATATGTTTACTTAACATGAATGATCGAGAAAACGTATCTTAAGATATAGATACAGACCTTTGTGCCACTCTTCTTGAATGCATATAATAGCAAACCAAATATTGGTTTTATGGTTTTTTTTGATTTCAGATCAACAACACAGAAAATAGATGAAATGCTATACTTACAGCAATATATGGATTTACTCATCAGAAATACACGTTCTATATATAAAATCAAAAAACGCTGGGTTCAAAGAAGAGATGTCAAATGTATGGAACCACAGATTTTCATCGTACGATGACATACTGGTAATCGTTATTAGTGGACGACGATGAGAATTTTTTTTTGTACAATGATAACCCAAATATATGGAAAAAGAATCGCTATATAGATATCGTAATCTGATCCAAAGTTTATGGTGCATATTACCAAAATAAATATGTGAATCCTTTTATTCATTTATAGTACACAAAGTGGTTATATTTCACCGTCATCTCTATCAACTATAAACCATATACCATACTACAGTGGGAGTTTCATCAGCTCTATAAGTTACTACTATTACTAGACAATAGAACAAAAAGAATATATATATATATATATTCAGTGCATATGTTACAACTTGAAAAGGGTTTATTACAATTATTTTTGAAGAATTTCTCATTTTTTTATACACACAAAATGGACAAAAGATTCTAATAATAATAGCTAATTTTTCGATTTTTTTTTAGTTTCCAGAACTACCATACTTAACCTTCCAGGTAGCTTCCATCTTTTCATCAATTCTAGAGAATAGGTATGCGGCACCGTTCAACTTGTGGCCACCCAAGATATCACAAGTGAATTGGTCAGGAATGTTTCTAAGAGGAGCATTCAATTGACGAGAGATACTCTCTGAAGTAGCAGGCATGAAAGGATAGATCAAGGCAGACAAAAGATAGATCAAATTGATAGAAATGTTGACTACAGCATCACATTTGGCACGGTTTTCGGTAAACAAGGTGTTGCTGACATTGGATTCTTGAAGATAAAGGTTACCACGAGCAGAAATGGCCATGGCAAGGGATAAACCATGACGAATCTTGACATTATCAAGAGATTCGACGTATTGAGATAATAAGGCATTGACATCATTGGTAAGGGCGACTTCAGATTCACCCGATAAATCGGCTTCAGGGATCACACCACCTTCGTATTTGGCAATGACAAACTTGATAACACGGTTGACAAAGTTACCCAGGTTGTTCAACAATTCACTGTTGTTCTTGGTAATAAATTCGTTCCAAGTGAACATAGCATCACCAGTTTCAGGACGAGAAGACAAGAGGTAGTAACGCCAGACAGATGGAGGAATACCAGTTTCTTCAGCATTGGTACCAAAGACACCAATGTTACGTGACTTGGAGAATTTACCACCTTCGTAGTTAAGGTATTCTAGATTAAAAAAATCGCACAATGATTTTTTTTAGTTAGTCATGTCATATGTAAAAAAAAAACGATCCTATTTTCATTTGGTTCCCATCCATAGATATTTTGAAAAAAAATATTTCGTCATTTTTTTTTCCAATTTATGTAAAAAAAAATAAAAAAAATAAACATACCAGTGGTACTAATGTGATGAACCATAGTCCAGTCTTCCTTGGTAGCGATCTGAGTACCTGGGAAAATGACGGAATGGAAAGGCACGTTATCCTTACCCATGAATTGGTAAAGTTTAACATCCTTGGGGTTCTTCCACCATTTTTCCCAATCATCGGTATAATTGGCAGTGATACTTGGGTAACCAATACAAGCATCAAACCATACATAAAAGACCTTGCTTTCAAAACCTTCCAATGGGACAGGAGTACCCCACTTCAAATCACGAGTAATACAACGAGGTCTCAAACCTTCCTTTAACCAGGATTGAGTAATATGGACACCATTTTGAGACCATTTACCTAAATTTATTTATTAAATTTAGTATCACCAATAATAAAATGAATCCACGATGCTTATTGTTCCAAATAATATAAAAAAAATAACAGCTTACCTTCAGTGTTGACACGTTGATTGAATTTCTCAATTTCAGATTGAAGGGTATCAAGGTTCAAGAACAAATGGGTAGAATCTTTGGTAATGGGAGCAGTACCATCCAACTTACAACGAGGGCTTTCAAGTTCAGTAGCGTTCAGCAGACGACCACAAGCATCACATTGGTCACCACGCGCATCCTGCCAATAATCCATTCCATTAGCATTTATTTCCCAGTTTTTTTTTTTCGTGCATAATTTCCCGAAAATTAAAAAAATTCCTTGATTTACCTCATATTTACAAGATGGACAAACGCCTTCAACATAACGATCAGCCAAAAATCTAATGACCATACACAAAAAAAATATTAATAATACAGATCATCAAAAAAGAAAATATAAATCATATGCAAAAATCTTTTCCTATTCCCCACTCATTCTTATACAAATTTACCTTTGACAACGTTCACAGAACAATTGAGTCATGGTATCTTGACTAGTAAACCCATTGGCATGGACCTTGTGGAAAATATCTTGAGTAATTTGAGTTTGCTTAGGAGTGGTAGTACGACCAAAATGATCAAATGAGAGGTCAAACCACTTGTAAACACTTTGATGAATAGCATTGTACTTGTCACAAAGGGCTTGGCAGGAAACACCTTCTTCCAAAGCCTTGGTTTCAGTAGCAGTACCATATTCATCAGTACCACAAATATAAAGGGTGTTATATCCTCGTGCACGACAGTATCTAAAAAAAATAAATCCACCCTTAAATCAATTTCGATCCTTTTTTTGCATTGATCCTACCCTTTTCTTCCCATTTCCCATTTCTTGTTTCATATATATCATCCATAAATACCTAGCATAACAATCAGCACTCAATGTGGAACCAATAATGTTACCCAAATGAGGAATGTTGTTAACATAGGGCAACGCAGATGTAATAAGGATGTTACGTTCACCTTCCTTGGGGAGTCTATTATTATCATTATTATTATTTTTAAAAAAAGGTTCGTTAGTTTTTTCAAGCATGAAAAAAATCAATGTCGCATAATATAAATGTTGAATAAGGGTTGCTACTTACTTCTTCTTTGATGGATCAGGGGCAGTAAAGAAATCAATTTTACCGAGTTTTTGAGTGGCAGGGTTTAATTCAGCAAGGGTAGTTTGCTTTGCGCCACCCTTCTTATCACCAGCACCGGCTTGTTTCTTCTTTGCAGCCTTGGAAATCTAAAATAGCCAGTGCGTATTTTTTTTTTGCATTAGTATTGTTTACTGTTAATTTCCTTTTTTATCCTTTTGTGTTCCATTTCTTTATCCTCATTTCATGTTTCAAAAACTTAGCATAAAAGAGTATACCTGCTTATCAACAAGTTCGAGTGCCTTGGTAACAACAGGTGCCTTGGATACAAGAGTAAACCAAGCACCCAATGTAGGGTACTTGCTTAAATCAGTATCAGATAAAGTTTCATAAAGAGAACCAAAATAAACAACATCCACAGCACCTAATTTTTCGGTCTGAAAAGAAAAAGACGTAATGCAAAATGGTTAATATTTCATATCCTATCAATTGGAACGGAAAACCACGGAATCCTATCATCCTCATTCTCTCATATATCAACTTACGTTACTGAAAATCTTGGATCCATAGCGTGCAACATAGAATTCAGCAATTTGTAAAGCTTCTTGAGGTTTCTTTTGGAATACAAGACGTGAAATAGTAGTTTCTTCCTTTTCAATAACAGCATTTTGAATCAGGGACAAGTCGGATCCATCAAATGAAACGGCATTAAGGATATATCTGTCATATTTATTATTTTCTGTATTAGTAAAGAAATAAAATGATAGAATCAAGCTCTTTTTAAAATTGGATTTTATTTACTTGACAGCGACATTAGCGTCGGTCAAGACGACACCGTTAGGAAGTTCAAGAGTCACTGCGTCACCAGCAACAGGAGCAATCTTGGCACCAGCCACACTAATGGCAAGGGCAAGTTTTAATGCGCTAGCAAAAGGTTTTGTTTGAAAGCTAAGCTTTGGTAATGTAAGTTTTGCTGGCATGTGTATGAAAAGGGTTTATTATAATAAAGAAGAAGGAAAAAGAAAAAAGAAAAAAGGAACGTCTGGGTTATTTTTCTATTAACTCGTTGTCGCCCTCTCTTCCCCTTTTGTGTGAGTGTGTGGGATTTTTTATTTGACAGATATACCAGATTTCCTTTCGATCATTTTCGTACTTTAAGCCACCAATGAGATTTGAGGGAATGAGTCAGATTTTGAAGATTCGCAATAATAGCCATCATGATGCTAACTAGTCAATCTGCCTGCTATTATTCTCTCTCTCTTTTCTCTCCTACTCTTACTTCTCTCTGTCTTTTTCTTTCTTAAATCGATTTCCATTTTCACAATTGCATAAATATAGATTTCCATTGTACAAAAAAAACACAAATAACAAATCAATGACTAATTATTACCAAGTCGTGAATTTTTTATTTGGTGGTGCATGATTTGTTGCATAAAGTGGTGTACTTGTATGTGAGATATATATATATATTTATCGTATGGGATAAGTCGATTTTTTTTATTGTCTATGGTTATAAAGTGTGTTTAAAAAAATTAAGCAGACTTGACCAACTGTTCCAACATCTTTTCAACATCTTGAGATGATGCGTTTTGGAAGATAGCCTTGCGTTCAACGCCCTTGTCTATTTTTTTTTTTAAAAAAATAGATAACTATAGTTAATAAACTTGAACAATTACTTTGAAAAAAAATACGCGGAGAGAAAGACATACCAAAACGAGCAAAGACACGGGCTTCAACACCACTGGCTTCACGGATAAGAATAGGAAGTTCAGGGTTAGCCTTCTTGATGGCAGTATAGTTTTGAGCAATGTATTCTCTAATAGAAATTTACGTCGGAATCAATTGTATGTTAATATATATATTGTTCTTCATTCTTCTTTTAAAAAAGAAACTCGTATTGATTTCATTGTAAACAATGAAATGGCTGCCAAATAAATTTCGAGTCGTGTATTTTATTATCTCTTTCATCGGTACCTGAGTCCACTGCTTGCTGGCGAAGTTTGACAGAAATGAACACGAAGTTCCTTAAGGCCCTTGCCCAATTGCGATCTTAATGCTGACATGTTTTTTTGAAGAAAAGGGTTGGTAATAGAAGGTATTTACAACGTAACACTTGGGAAGGCCACCTGCGGGCAGAAGTTGCCAGGTTAAAAGAGCAGTCACACTACTCGAAACCTATCATTTGTAGATATATAGTTTATGCAAGTTACTTCTGTTTTATTATCTATTCTTTTTTTTTTTTTTTTTCCAGAATGTCTTTTTTGCTTCATCAGTTACGACGTGCTTTACCATTACAACCTATAAATCAACAACCACGATTATTATGGAAACGGTTTATTTCTGAAGAGACAAATGCAAAAAGAGAACGAAAAAAGATCATTCTCAACGATGAAGATTTAATAGAGAAATTCGTAAAAGGTTCAGGTCCAGGTGGACAGTGTGTCAATAAACGTGTTAGTTGTGTGGATTTAAGGCATATTCCAACAGGCATTCGTGTACAGGTAATGACAATAAGAATAAAGTTATTATATAGTGAGTATGTATGTGCAATTACTATTGTTCTTATTTTTTCTATTTCTCTCTCTCCCCAGTGTCAACAAACTCGATCACTCGAACAAAACCGCGGTATCGCTCGTAAATTACTAAAAGATAAATTGGACGACTTGGTGAATGGTGATTTAAGCAAACATGCTCAAAAAGCTGCGAAAATCAATAAGGCAAAAGCTCGAAAAGCACGGCGTGCTAAAAAGAAATATGGAACTAAAGATGATGACAATGCTGTTACTAGTATTGACACGAATTGATCACACTCCGAAAAAAAAAGTACTACAACTTTAATACCCTTTCCACTCTTAATTCGCCTTTTGTTCTTTGTTTTTTTTTTAAAAAAAAGTAGAATTGATATATATACGCCTTTTATTACTGTAATTATGTTTATGAGTAGCTGATATGGTATTATAGATATGTAAATTGAAGATATAGTGTTTAATTTGCTATGTCGGTTGCTGTTACTAGGTAATATATTATACAATGGGAGAAATATAAGCATGACGAATTGGATAAGTAACAGAAGGTGTAAAATATAGTAAAGATTCGTTTTAGGGGGGAAGATGACTTGCAGTTAATACTACAGAGAATGAATTTATGATTATAAAACAAACTAACTTGAGTTTTTGGTTAATTTCATTATATTGCAATAAACTTGGTGATGATTTCGAAACGACTCAGTGACAGTGACTGAAGTTGTGAAATGTTTAAAAGTTAGCTTGAGGAGATTTTGGTTTTTTTTTGCTAGGAACACTTTGATCAATCCGAGTTCAGGCCTAAGGGACCGCACCATTTCTCAACATGGTGTTTATCTATCTATATATTTTTAATTATGATACAAACTACGTTGATGATGTTAGTAATTTTATATTATCTTTTATGGTATTATCATACACGCAATGATTCTTTTTCTTTATTTTACGTATTCAAATGATACTAATCGTCTTAAAATCAGAGGAAGAAAATAGGATAATGTTGTAACCAAATGATATGAAATTGATTAGGATGACATGTAAGGACAAAGGATAACCATGGAAGGAGAAGAAAGAAGAAAGGACTAGCAAAGCGAAGACAAAGTGAAAGAAGGAGGGTGAAGAAATTGTGAAGAGGAGAGCGGAAATAATATGATAGTTGAAATGAGTCAACGTATAAAGTTCGAAACATTGTCCTTTTTATACCTTTTGGTTTGTTTTATGATTCTAAGCTTATATTTTACAAGTTTCTTTCCCGTAGAGAAAATATCATTATAATAATATACCCATCCAACATCATGGTCAAACGGGCCATTTCTTTATTGTATATCATCTGAGTTTCTGCTCATGGTAAAATAAAAATGATAAAATATACTGTTAGTGACAGTGATGGTTGACATTGATTGTACGTGTCTATATAACAAACATAAGTAAAGGTAGTGCTCCATTTTATCAATTAAATAAATAAAAGCAACTGGAAATCTTATATGAGACATATTTTTTTTTAGATTTCTTTCTTTTATATGTGAGCTTCCTTGATGAAACTATTGAGAAGGATATGTACATCAAGTTTGACCACATATACTTCATGCCATGAGATGGCAAACTTTACGTTGGTTGCCAAAATTGGCATTTGCTGAAAACTCCGACTTTACAAAGGTGAGAGTACGTCACTGGCCGCTTGCGAAATGCGTCTTTCGCGTCCCTCTTAATAAGTCTCTCTCTGTACCTTTTCTCTTATTAAATAATATATAACCAGATAAAATGGAATGTCTCTTTGGTATAACCGGCAAAGATTTCACTTTGCTTGCAGCAGATACTACATCAGCACGCAGTATTGTCGTCATGAAAGGAACTGAAGACAAATCGCGTCAATTGAACAATCATACTGTTATGCTATTCACTGGTGAACCAGGCGATACCGTTAACTTTGCCGAATACATCCAACGTAACATTAAGCTCTATAAAATCAGAAACGATATCGACCTTAGCCCTAGAGCAACTGCTAACTTCACACGTCGAGAATTGGCCGAATCACTTCGTAGTCGGGTAAATTTTTACAATCTATATTCTTTTTTTTACAGAGATGTATATATGAAATATAAATCTCTGTTACTGTAGATATGTATTTTCGCATAATATGTATAACCATATTATTTGTTTATGATATAACAAGAAAGATAATTTTCATGTTTAATACTGATTTAATTTCTTTTTTCTTGTGTGTATGGTGGGGAACGTTTAGCATCCATATTCTGTCAACATGTTGATTGGCGGTTTTGACACAAAGACAAGCAAACCTGAACTGTTCTGGGTGGATTATCTCGGTGCAATGGCTTCTTTACCTTATGGTGCACAAGGTTATGGTGCTTACTTTTGTACGTCTTTAATGGATCGCTATCATTACGCTGATATGGATTTGGAAGCTGGCAAGGAATTAATGCGCAAATGTATTCAAGAACTCAAGACACGTTTCATCGTAAACCTTCCAAGATTCAAGGTTCAAGTGATAACAAAGGACGGTACTCAAGAAATTGAATTGTAAAAAAATGGGATAAAAAACGACAAAAAAAAATAATATATAAAGAATGAAAAAAAAATGAAATCGAACAGATATTATCATAAAGAATATATATATATATATATATTGGTAATATATACCGAGCAAATGCTTTATATATATATATATATCATATATGTTTACAATCCATCTTTTTTTATTTTCTGTGGATGATTTTTCTATTATCAAAATATATAACTATTCTTCGTTGCATAAGAGCTTCTCAAATCCACTTGCAATATCTTGTCTTGCCTATATTTTTTAGATAGCTATTAGAATGGGAAAGAAAAAACGAATATATAGAAGGGAAGGATAAATGATGGAGTGAAATTGATGGGTATATAGTGTGTTAAACACTTACATGTTCACTTGCAGGTGTTGTAGGATTTAAATAACCCATCATGAAATTGATGGCTAACCACTTATTAGCGACGGTACCCATATCTTTACCCTGTTTCATATTCATGAATATATATGTATATACGACGACAATTAGAAAAACTATTTCATCTACTAGATTTTTTCACTATTTAAAAAAAATTTACCTCATATTCCATCTTGAGACCACCATCGCTTGTCTTTGTGAATACAAATTCGGCGCCTTTCTTTACTTTGCCTGAAGGGAAAGTAGTCTTGAACTCTTGGATACCCTTCATAATATCCCGTTCTTCATCTTCTGTCAAGTCTTGATCACGCATTCGTTGCAATAATGATCGAGTAAAACCATCACGTAAATGCTGGGTGTTTGTTGCTCGAACAGGAACTAATTATATATTCGTTATAGCAACACTGTTTAATATTATATATAAAACATAGATCCTTTTCTGTATGCGCCTATAACCTACCAATTCGGATGCTCACATCAACAGGCTGTTCCAACAAAGCATTAGCCATGTTTTCATGTGCAAGAAATTCTTCTTTATCAAATTTCTATAAAAAAATAATTCGCATTAATAATGTTTAATTATTTATTTGTTACTTTTCTCTCAATCCCTTGCATGATATATATATATATATATATAGGTATATATTACCTCCCATCCTTTAATTGACTTTAATGCACCGATATCTTGACTGCGCATATACAAACCAAGAACATAAACATTGAGGTTTAAGAAACTCACTTGTCTAGCGCCCAATCCTATAAGTCGTTTCCATTCTGAACCACCTCCTGTACTTAAATGAACTGGGAATGCCAATTTTGTATTGGGATCTAATGATATTTATAGAGAATTTCTTTTCGTTAGTACCATCCTTGGCAGCTTTCTTTTTTACCTTCCTATCCATGTAGTAATAAAATAATAGTTTTCATAATCAAACCTTCTACTGTACCAGCATACCCTTGTTGTTGTGCTTCAGCATATACAGGTTTTTGTGTATTCCAAGCATAGTAACCACCAGCAACAACAACACCAGCTGCAGTAAGTAGTGTAGGCTTATGGAAAAGGTGACTCTAAATAACGTATGACAATTGTCAGACCATAATTATGAATCTTCAATTAATTGGTATCAGAGAAAAAGAATCTCCATTGTAAATTTACCTTTGCTTGAGAATTAGCAGTAAAAGTAGCAGTATGAAATGATGCTCTTACTGTAGGTGCTCTTGACAACAAAACTCGACCAACGCGATGCATAATAAATATATATATATATATTTTATTATTTTTTTGCGGGGAAGAAAAGAGAGAAAGAGGGAAACTACAAAGCGCGGTAACTCGGTGACTTGACAATTGTAACATTCGACGAAATTTATTGTTATTATTTTTCTTTTTGTTTCTAAAACACGACACACCAATACACATATATTAAAAAAATGTTTCGTTCACGTATTTTTTCAACAGCTGTACGACCAGTAATTGCACGAACATCATGGACTGCACTACCAATAAAACGATTAGCCCATCATAAAACAAAAGTTGTTCAACGCGAACTTCCTCGTGCACAAACAAAATCGCGTATCCCATGGTACATTGGTGGTGCTGTTGTAGGTGGTCTTGTATGGGTTGTAGGTCTTGCTGGTGCTTTGAACTATCAACGTCTATCCAGTAGTGTGGTTACTGGTACTTTGTTTATGGTTCGTTACGATCCCCGTGTCATTGACCTTTTGGGTGACAAGATTGATTATGCAGACAAATGGCCTTGGATTGACGGTACTGTGAACCACTTTAAAGGCAATGTTTGTATTTCTTTTGATATTGCTGGACAAAATGGTAAGTTATATTTATATCTAAAAAAGATATATTCAGTTATGAATAATATGGTGATAGATGTTCGATATACTTATTCATATTTCTTCAATAAATAGGTGAACGTGGTCGAGTACGATTTTCATCATTACGTCGTGGAGATAAATGGCATACAGTTGAATTTGTAATGATACGTGAAAGTGATGGTAAAATGGTTGACTTGGGTAATGAATTCGAACTCTCGGAGACTGGTGCTCCATTAACATCATCGGCATAAATAAAATGTAATATATCAAAACCCAATAAAAAATCAAAGTAGAAAACAAAAGCACCACCCACGTAATAGAAAATTTCAATCAATCCATCATGACATTATATATAAAAGAATATTGCTGGTATTATTAATAATATTATTACATTTCCAAGTACGAGAAAAAAGTGCATTGGATATCAGTTATTTTCATGCATGGTAGCGGTCATCGTATTAGTTTCAATGGTTTGATATGATGGATTATTTAGATGAAGTATGGAATGGATATGAGCAAGTGGATCATCATCATCACTTAATCTTTGTGAATTTTGTGGTTGCTGCTGCTGCTGTTGTTGTTGTTGCATAATATCTTCATAGGATGGTGGGGGTGATGATAATGATATTTCAGGATAATATGCTGGTGGAGGTGTTCTTGGTCGTCTTCGTCGACGTCTTCTTTGATGTGGATGACGATGACGACGCCCATGCAACATTGTGGCGCAATCTGGTTGATGAAGATAGTAACGTCTCCATGATCCATAATGTGCTGACATAGGATGTTGAATATTTGCTTGTATACCAACTTGTTGCTGATCTGGAAATCGAATGAGCGGTAAACCTCGTTGTTGTTGAAAATGATGGCGATGATGATAATGATGATGATGGGAAGGAATAAACCAGCCATTGTTTGTATGAGGATGAGATAATGTTGAAGTACGATGATAAGATGATTCACAATTGTATTGCTGTTTTGTATGTCGACGGGCATGCCTTACTCGAAGACAGATGTAAATACATAGCGCAGCTACTGCAGGCAATAAAAGTGCGAGCCATTGTAATTTAGTTTTTGATGATGATGATGATGTAGGTGATACACTGCTATAAGATGCATCTCCATCTGATGCAGTAGGTATAATAAAACCATGGTGATATGTATCCATGGCATCTGTTATTATTATTATTATTATTTACTTCTAATGTTTATTATAAAATGCAATATGCTAAAAAGAGAGAAGAAAAGAAAAAAAAATTCCCACTTTTTTTTTCAGAACAAAGTTAACTGGACACAAATGACAATGGTAAAAAAAATATTGACATGCACAATTAGAAACTCAATCTCACAATCTTTTTGAAAAGAATTAAAGGAGGACCACTTGAGAGGAAGAAAACCCGAGATAGAAGAAAGTGTATATCACTTTCGGGTCAAGCATCGGCAGAGTTGGTCTATTTGATTTGCAAGAAAATTTATAAGAAATCTGCATAGTTATTTGACAACAAATTCCCTGTTATTATTTTTCTGCCACCCTGGAAAGAAATGAATTATTAATATTTATGTCATTTTTTTGCCAATCAATCTCATTGGCAAATATAGAAAGAATATGGCTGTAATGTAAACCCATTTATAGAATTAAAGTAAATAAACTTTGCATAATAATTATAAAATTGTTCCTTTCACAAAATTATTGTTATTATGCTTTGTTGTACGGTTTATCTTATATATAAATATATTGCTAATGAGCAGTAGTTTATATTTATCATGTTTATAAATTTAGAGCTTGCTAGTATGTGATTGAGGAGGTAATCGCTCCCTGATATAGCTAGTAATATCTTCAATTTCCTGCAATCCGGCTGCATGACCGAGTCCCGGATATAACTTAAACTCTGCCTTGAAACCGATCTTGTTGAGATATTTTGCTGTTGCTTGACCATATTTTGATTTCACAACTACATCTTCGTCACCATGGCATATAAGGAATGGTGTTTGCTTATTTGTCTCGGTGCCAATCTATGAAATATATATAATCAGCTCCATATACTTATCTATTGAATACTAATAATGATGGGTTCATTCAAATAACAATAGTATCATTTTACATTTTCAATTCCTTCAATAACGCCTAACCATCCACTGCAGCCAATAATACCCGCAAGTTTATGATGAGTTGAATATCCTGTCAATAATGTAATTACACAACCTAACAAAAATTTATATACAAATATAGGAACAATATAAGTATGTATACAGAAATGTAATGCAAAAAGAAAGAAATCCCTTTATTTACCCTGGGAAAAACCGCCCAATATGATACGATCCGAGGGAATACCACTGTCAATTTCAGTTTGGATAAGATCATTCACTGTTATATAGAGTAAAGCTGTTAATTCCAACCATCACTTGATTTTATGCATAAACAAACTTTGCATTTATTATATGGTATTAACGTGCCTAATTTTGAAGAATCAACCATGCCCTTTGAATCCGTCTTTTTCAAATTGGCTGACTTGTCAAATCCAGGGATATCAAACCACGCAGTTGTTAACTGACCTGCATTCGCTTCCACCTTTTTCAATGGTCTTTTTTTTTTTGTTAAAAAGGAGAAAATAAGCTCTTGTCAGTTTCTTTGAACAATTTAAACATGTTTGTCAGCATGTTCACCCTCCCCTTAAAGCATCTTTTCTCAAAAGGTAAATAAGATTAACTTACGCTGTTGGAAGAATCCATTTAATATGAGGAAATAGAGGACCTAATTCCTCCACAAGGAATAACCAACCTGCACCGGTATCCCCAAAACCATGAAGCCATATGACTGTTCCGGTATGTTTTTCTTTAGGTTCAATGACAATGGCTTTAAGTGATTTCGACATTATTGATTGGTTCTGATGGCTGAAATGGAAGGAAAAAGATTGGTAATGTGAGTACTTTACGGATCAACCTTTATTACTTTTATTATCGCTTCATGTGACACAAAAAAATGTTTGGGGAAACAAAGCATTTTTGGTATTAGTAGCTGGAAATCTATAACGAGATACTTTGAAAAGACATAAAAACTTGAATGTAATACTATATGACAAAAGTGCTTCTTTATCTTATTTAATGTTTTCAATATCAATAAAATATATTTCATTACCCTTCAAAAACAATATACGATCATATCAACAAAATAGTAACGATAATACAGATACATAATCCTTATTCTTAAAGAAATCTTTATATTTAAATACTTTTAATATCTATTATTTAAAGGGTGGAAATGTAAGTATTGGATGAGAAGGAGAAGGGAGGTGAAAAGGAAATGTACTTTTTTTTTGTAAGTGAGAAAATAAATCTAAAGAGAAATTGGTTGGCTTCTGTACAATATATAAAATACTTTTATATGCAAAATATGGTTGATATAGAATTGTTCTAAAAGTCTAATTATCCAAATCATCTGTGTTTCCACCAAACACACCCTTTCTATAATGTTCACGTTGCTTTCGCAACCAAGCACGATAATCCGCAACGGATTGAATCTTTTCACCATAATAATCGGGAACAGGGTTACGAATGGAGTTCAATCGAGCATCAGCGCGATTTGCCTTGATATGTTCATAAAAGTCCTTGTCACGACGCTCCATAGCTGGTGTAATCTTACTGTTCAAAGCCTTGAACATCAAGTTACCAAGTACAGGACCAAACATAAAACCACCAAAACCCTGAAATATCCATTCTTTTTTAGTCACTTTTCTTTCTCATCCTATTTCCTTGTATATATTTATCCCTTGTTAAAAAAAACAAAGGAAAAATATCTCATCTTTCTTTTGTTCCTTTCCCTTCCTTCCACTTTCTCCTATTTTTCTGTATCAAAACTTACAGCACCAACAGTAGCCAATGCAGAGGCCATGACGGGATCCATACCAAAAAAGGTTGTGAATGGATCAATTTCAAGTTGTGCAAAATAAGAGATCGAGCCCATAGCAGGTGCAATGGTACTAGGTACACACGAAACCAATTCATATACGCGACGCTTCTTTCTTAATTTAAAGTAATCATTCCATGAAGCAATGTCGTTGGTTGCTGATTGCTGTTGTTGTTGCTGTTGTCCTTCTTCAGCTGTTGCTTCAGTTGTTTTCGTGGTATATCTTGAGACAGTAGGTGCTGCCTTGTTAAAGCCAATAGAACGCAAGAAAGTGTTTTTTAATGGTGATCGAAGGGCGTAAAGTGACATTGTGACAAAAAAAATAAAATAAAAAAAGTAATGTGGCGTGGTATAATGTCAAAGCAACAATTGATTTATGGTAGCACCCAAACTCGTAAACAGTTTTCCAACCCAGGCGTTGTTAGCCAATGACCTTGAACATAAAAATATCTCAGCTGTTTTGTCAGGCACAATGATTGAAAACTGGTGTGGAAACATTATGTAAATTCATCACCCTTGATAGTGTTTGAAAAAGAGAATACACGCATTCCATCCGATGGAAACAATTAATGGTTATTTAGAATCTTAGCAAATAGAAATGACTATTATATGTTTTTCTTACTACTAGATAGTGTTAATTAATAGATTAATAGATAAATAGAATATAGAAAAGGCCATGTTTTCCATTCATTATATATATATCCTCTGGCAGTGTAGAATATTATATAATTGATTGAGCTTCATAATGTATCGGACCAGATTGAGCAATGATCAGGCAGAAGAACTACTACAGTATTTCTTTTATTTTATCCAGGCCGAATGATGACATATATGTGTATAAAAAAAAGTAACCGTTAAATACCAACTATCATTCTCTTTCTTGGAATATACCTAATACCTTGTTCTATATTTGAAAGCACTATATATTAAATATTTGTTTATTTTGTAAGTGATAAACGTGGAATGTATACTCCACCAGTAGACATAACAAAAACAGATCATTTCTTCTCGTTCACATGATAGATATAGATTTACTTCATAGGTATCCAATGAAATTCTTATTTTTTGTTTTACATATACGCTGCATACAAAGTTTCGTCCTGATCTATATAATAAAACCTCAACAAAATAACACAACAGTTTTGTATATTCAATATTTATCTCTAAATTTAGTGTCTCAGAAACTACGGTAAATTATCTTGATCATCAGGAATGAATTCTGTCTTTATTTTTGTTCAAATAATCCTTGTAAAGTGCAACGATAAAATAGGAGAGGACGTGCTAGCTTAGATGGTATTCAAGTCATCAATAGGTTGGTTTCTTTGTTTGTTTAATAAGAAGAGACGGTCAAACAACTGTCACCTAATTCTGTATATTTAAATATATTATGATGACAATAAATGAAGTATAGAATAGATTACTAGAATCTTAGGTTGGGTAAGGAACATCCACGATAAACTTGGAGTAGTTGTAATATAACAACCAACAAACAAGAAACACACAATTATGTCAATATGAACCAACTCATCTAGATGCCAATAAAACATGATTTACATCTTTCTCCTTCCTTAATGTTACTACATATCAATTGTGGGGTTTTTTTTATGGACCTATTTTGTAAAATGCTGATTTTACATTTGGAACTATGTAGCGCATTTACGTATATACTTCAAGGTCCACTCACAGTCAAAAATAAAAAATTGCAGTACCATTGTTGGATGAGGTTTATAGTACTTGATTGTTAATGGAATTATATTTCTCGTAAAATTTTGACCTTGGATATACAGCTTGGAGGCTCTAGCTCTCAACTGGAACGTAAAACGATAAAAAATATGATTTACAGAAGAGATTACAAATTGCCTTTTGTAATTGCTCGAATAGCTTTCCCATTACCAATCATGATATTAATAATTTGTACCTCAAGCCTCTATACTCTAGTAATAACAAATGATGGAAGAAACATAAGGAAAAGAAGCTTTAGTTTGTTGTGGTAACTCGCTTCCTCTGAAAAATAGGCGATTTTGTATTTCCTTTACTTAAACACACTAATTACCATATATGGTAATTTTATCCACATACTTTGCAAGGAATTTCAGAGCCACATGAGCATGCAATCTCGCTCCATTTTGTTCTATACAATAGTGACAAGCTAGAAAACAAGAGATATTATTGTACTGGGTTGCCCATTATAGAAGCTATAAAATTACAGAGGATGTTGTGTGAGGCTATTTTTAAGGATAAATGCAAGTATAGAAAAACAATCACAATGATCAGGATGCTGGTAAATACCGTAAGATCAGTTAAAAATATTTGAAAAGTATCGTATATGGATTATATTAAATATTTAAATCACCAACATATACAAAAAATAGGTACATACCATGGTATATAATAAGTGAACTGTTTTCTCTAATATACGCTATGATTATATTATGATCCATGATCCACTCTCAGGATCTAAAACTTACATTTTAGTATTTTTTTTCTGTTTAAGTTCATTTGAGATACTTCATTTACGTATACCACAAAAGCAAGCATATACAGATCCAATCATTTAATTCTTACCGGAACCAACATTGGCTACACTATCCTCAGAAATAGTACCACACACCATCCTTTCTAGTATCATAACGGCTATAATGATCGATCAACTGCATTAAAATATATAGCTTTCTACCTTGCCATTATCATGTAGAACGCATAAGAAGAGCGAGATTTCGTCGACAAATAGATTTGAAATGTCTTGTCAAAGTATGTGGATAAAAGTTACCATATATGACAGGTAGTGTCATTTTGCAGTGAAATGTAAATGCGTCTATATCTCAAAGGAAACAAGCTTGTACAAAAAACTAAAGAGCATTTTACTCATGTACCATCTATAATTCACTGTTGGCAGAGTTTGGTACCTCAAGGTATAAATCTAAATGATTGTTAAATGCTTTACGAAGAGCAATTTCGACCCCGGTTATAAATTACACTTTTGTCCGTTTTGGCCTCAATGAGAGATCTAGTGCCTCCAAGTTGTATATCTAAGGTCAAAATTTTATGAGAAGAAAGATTCAATTAATAATTAAGTACTATAAACCTCATCCAACAGTGGTACTGCAATTTTTTTATTTTTGGCTGTGAGTGGACCTTGAAGTATATACGTAAATGCGCTACATAGCTGCAAATGTAAAAATTAGCTGGATTATTGTATGCGCGCTGCATTTTACAAAGTAGATTAGATGTGCAGGTATAATGTTACTTTTTTAATTTCTTAATTTTACTTGACACACCTAAATTCAAATAATGAACTCTGTTCGTCTGTGTTGCTTGTAATTATTTACCTGCAAGCAATTTACAGTGTTAACAACAAACTAAACATTTTTCATGAAGAAAAAAAAGTTTACCTAGGTAGTATAAAACTATTTGTTTCATTACACCACGAAATGGAATAAAAGTGATTTGCATATTACTACTATATTTCTAAAAGTAGGATAATCTACTATGAATTTGATTATATCGGAATTAATGGTTTATGAATGGTTGCTTAAAAAAAGCATTAGGCGCTGCGAGATTATGATGAAGAAATTATATCTTTTTCGACATCGCTTGAAGAAAACTGTGTTTTTTATAATATATTATACATGACAGTGTTCTTTTATCAAATGGAACACTAAAACATACTAAGTATGATTTAGACAGCACATCATTTTTGTATTCTACAAAGAATTTTGAATAGCATGAAACATGGGTATAAATGACATTGTGGTTTTTAAATACGCTTCTATCATAATTAACAATATGGTATATCATGATATATTCTTTTATAAGAGTCGACGAAATATATGACGTTTAAACACTACTTTCCAGTCGTGTTATTTGAAGCATTGAAGAAATAGATATAGTATACCTACACTCCATCATCTATTTTGTTAAGCACCATACATGCTGCATTTTTGTAAAGTACTAAAGGTACAGAGAAAATACAGTGCGTGTACCAATTCTCTATAGGAAAAGGGGTATATTATATAATTACTAAGGTTAGATATGGATTATACATTCACACATCAGCAGCATATATTATCATTTCAAGTGATTTAAATGCCATATTATGCAACATCTTTTGTGACTGAAGAAAAAATTCCTGAAACGATTTATCTTTATGGGAAACGTGCTCCTTCAAAAAAATTTCTATAGGTTACTAGCACATCCTAAAATTTCTGGTCTCAAAAGGTCAACAAATTTTGGACTGTCATAACGACCACTGTCCTTATCAGGGACGTCAAACTTTAATCATGAGAAAATTTTCCACAAAAATTTTTGGTAAATACATTTTTTGTGTCACGTCCTTAATTGAAATACAATAAATATTTTGCGTTATATGTTATTATTATTTAAGAGACAAAATAAATTACTATATGGATTGAAAGAGGAATAAAATTCAATGGGTAAAAAGATTGATTGTTTACTGGAAGAAGAAAATGGGGAAGATGCATCAAGTCATTTTCCATAGCAACAAGGCAAACATTTCGTGTGTAACAATATGCGTCTTTTTTGCTGGAATCAGAATGCTCCATTTAAAATAATGCAAAAATTTCTTGTAGGGTTTCGCATATATAATATAAAAAAAGACCAATAAAAATCAAAAAAAGATACACAGTTCTTGTCTCTCCTTCTTTTTCTTCTCTCTCCCAGGGCGTAAACCCACAACAATATTAACAATGCAATCTTCATTACATGCTTTCCTTTTAAATCATAATCTTGACCAATACTATGAAGCATTTGTCAAGTCTGGCGCAACTGACCAAGATTTATTACAATTGCTCCATTTCAACGATGAGGAGCTGAACGATATTCTTCATGCAGTCAATATGCTTCCTTTCCATGCCATCAAGTTTAAACGAGCTTTACGAGAACTTAAAGTTCAAACGAGCATTTCTATTTATTCTACTGTCACTAGAAATAGTGCTGCTCCATCTACTACTACTTCTGTTGTTGGTACTGCGGCAACGGAAGCAACACCTAATTCTCCTCTTCCAATGAGACCAGGGCTTGATCATATTCTTAATACTCCTGATCAACATAATACTGTAAGTAATGAATCGATGATAGAGTTATTATTACTATTGTTTGTACAAGAAGGTGCTGACTATTTAACCACACAGTATTCTTCTCCATTATCATCTTCTTCTCAACAACAGCAATTATATACTCCACCTACATATCCTTCTGCTGATAGCAGTTATTATCAACAACAATCATCTTCCGAACAGACATCTCGTGAAGTCATTATATCTCATGCTACTATCTATGGAAAAAATAGTTCTCGACCATTGACAAGTTATGAATCAGCTATCAACGAAGCTGCTATTCAACTCTCACTCGAAAATCCTTCACTCCTTGTTAACAAGGGAAATTTATTTGAACTCGCCAAAAAGAAATTGTTAGATAGCGGATACCAATACAAACGAGGCAAAAGTCGATCCAAACTTACTAAAGGTCGTACCAATTCGACAACACCAGAGCAACAAATGGAACAACGTAATGCCCGAAGAAGTCGGCTCCATGCCAAACGCAAAATGAACGCAGAACGCATGTCAAGTGAACGAAGGCAACGAATTGAAGAACTTGAAATTCAGTTACAATCAATCGCTGAACAACAACGCCAACGGCCAGAAGAATTTTCTTCCCTTGAAACTACTCGAACAGCATTAAATAAAGAAATAAGCAAAATCAAAGCCAAAGAACGAAAACATCAATGGTACGAACGTCGCAAAATGGATCGTTCGGATACTGGTGGTATTTCTGAGGAGACAACGACCGAAGAAGAGCAGCATAACGCCAATGATGATGATGCACGATCTATCGCTTCACTTAGTAGTGCTGGGAGTAGCAGTGTCACCACAGCTTCCTCATCTGTATCAATTCCATCAGTCACAACGTCATTAATAAACCACCATCATCACCATGTATCAACAATACAACAATCTTCTATAAATACCAAGCCGATGGGTCCAATGTCCCTAAGCCGGGAAAGTGATGTTCGAGCCAAAGCTTTCCATGAACCTACCATTGCTCGTTCTGAAATCTTTTCATCTGTATAGTGTTACCATATTACTTAGTTTATTTTATCGCCATTATTATCATTATTGTCATACATCATTATTTCTTGTACATTTTTTTCTTTTTTACGTTTCTTGTTCTTTTGCTTTTTGTTGTTTATATATAATAAATTAAAAATAAATATCCTTGAATACAAATATTATTTTTTTTTATGTAGAAAGTATGTAATACAAATTACAAATGATAAAGTAGTAGGAGGGGAAAGGCTAAATATACATTGATATATATATATATATATATAAAACAATTATAAAGGGTATAAATCGAGATGAGAGATAGGAAGAGTCAGAGAGAAAGTGTAAATAAAATGATAAAGATATAACAAAATGATAGTTATAGATTTTTTACATAATGGTGCATGCTGAATCTCGACGATTATCTTGTAAAGCACGGTGTGAAGATGCTGTTGCATTCTCATGTTGTTTTGATGCAAAACTACTTGACTGTAAGCGTTCTTTTGCTGCATGATGACCTTTTGCAGCGGCTCGACGATAATATAATTGTGCTTGATCTAAGTTACGTGGTGTACCAAAACCAATTTCCAGATACCAACTAATTTATTTACAATAAATAAAAATGTAAGCTCATGGGTGAATATTGAAGCATCCAATTTCACACCTTTGCCTTTTTTAAAAAAAAAATACAACGTACCCTAACAAGAATAAAGCTTCATCAAGTCCTTGTTCAGCTGCCCTTTGACACCAAAGAAATGATGCATCCTCATTTCGTCCAAGTCCTGCTAACCACTGTGACACATCCCGTTCCATTCGATTCTCTGTATCACCTGGCCCATGACAACCCTCATTATATAATCGACTTAGACCAAGCATACCTTCTGCATCACCTAATTGTGCAGCAGCTTCATTGTAACGGAAACTTTTACTCATATCGACAGGAACACCAAATAGGCCGTGTTCATACATGTATCCCAGTTGACTATGGCATTTAGCATGGCCCAACGCTGCACCACGTTCAAACCATTCCTTTGCTGCACTTACACCTCCATAAGTCTGTACTAATTCAGCAGGAATATCAGCTCGAGGATAAGCATTGGCAAGTACTTGTGCAAATACACAAATAGGTTCAGGATAGGATTCGTTGGCATTTTCTGCTGCTTGAGCTAAAAGTGCCAAACCTGTGACCATGTTTTGTCGTTGAGAAAGCTCTCCATGTAAATTTACTTGCGCTAATCGCTAAATATATATAGAAATATAAAATAGTACTATTAATGTTTTTTTTCTTACTTATAACTAGATGCTTATCCCAAAACATAAACACACAATTTACGTACAAGAACTGAATCAACAAGACCTTTTTCTGCCGCAGCCTTATAATTCTTTAAAGCTTCGACATGGTTCCCATCACGCTCATGATATTGTGCCACAGCATACATGGCCTCTGGTTTTCCTTTCCGTGCAGCAATTTCATATAATCTGAAAGACTTTATAGGATTGGGTCGACATCCATACTTTTCTTCATCCATCCAAGTTGCCCACGTAAATGCTGCTTCACCCACTTCTTCCTTAGCCAAACGTTTGATCCATCGTACACCCTCTTCTTCAAGCACTCGTTTCTTTTCCTTATTATCCATTGAATTGTCCGTATCAAAAGTAAGCAGAGGTTTGATATTGCGAATAGGACCATTTAAGCTGGCGCGTCCACGTTTCATGATATCATTTAATCGTCCATCAATTGAAGCAGTCGAATCACGACTTTGGCGTCGATTTGTATTCATACTGAATGAAGCTGTAGCACGGTGATGCCCTCTCTGTGGTAGTGTTGATGAGGCTGATGATTGTGGATGGGGTTGCTGTCTTTGATCATTGGTATGTTTTGAGTCGTAAAACTGAGCTATTTCCAACAGATAATTAGCGTAGGTAAGTTGGATTTCCTTATCATTGGTTTTTTCGGCCATTTCGCGATAGAGTTTAAGCGATTCTCGATTGTTAGTTAAGCTGTAAGACGCTTTACTATACTTTGATTGTGGAGCACGGGTCATGGTAGAAGTCTTTAAGGAGAAAAAAAAGAGTGTGTTGTGAATATTAATAATATTGGTCTTGCCAAAAAAAGAAAGAACGCTCGCAATGGTCATATAAGAACGAAAAGATAAAATATATACCTACCAATACACTTTCATTGGCCGTTGTTGCTATGGATCGATTACCATAAACTGATGAAGATGGGAGGATACCACCCTCACCAATGCTTGGAGATAAAAGCCGTCGTTCTGGAATTTGGGCTAAGCCAAAGGTTTTATGATCATTAATTGTAGTAGATGCAAAAAATGGCTGAGATGGTGGCGGCATGAATTTGTTCACGCTCGTACCACTGTGTCGACGGCTTTGAGACTCGTTGGGCGACGTTGCTTGAGGCGTAAGTGTCGAGGGTGAGGCCACAAGTAATCCATCCTCATCAATCATAACCTTATTTTTATTGTTTTTTTCTTGATCTTCTTCATCCTCAGCCACATGTGGAGAAGCAGGCCCCAAAACTACTTTCGGATAAGTAGAAGTTGATTTTGAGATTTGTTGTTGAGTCTCAACATGTAAAGACAAATCCAACGGTGATAAATCCAATGGAGGAAGCAAATCGACCTTACCATGTTCCTCAAGTGTTTTTGATTCACGCCGAACCAATTCAGATTGGATATGATTTCTAGTGCTACTTCCCTCTGCTCCAGTAGAACCTGTACCTGTTCCTCCTCGACTGCTACTAGTTAATGATAATGAAGATGCAGTGGGTGATGGCGCAGTTGACAAGAATGAAGTAACAAATTGCATGGGAGATTTTGCCTTGTCGAGACTACGATCGTGTTGAGGGGGTGGTGGTGGTAAATGGTTAATTTCTAATTTAACTGGACATGGTTCATTTTCTTGTGGAACTTGTGGTGGCGGTATTATTACTGCAGTTACAGGCTGTTGAACTTCACTGTGTTGTTGCTGGGTTACAACAGCATGATTATGTGTAATTTCAGTGGATGAAGAGGTAGGTTGATTATTTTCAATCGTATCACTTTTCTTTTTTTTGTTTTCTTCTTCCTCATCTTCATCTGATGATGATTCAGGATCTGGATTAATTACACGAAGTGTATAACGACCTTGGCCGGGCTGTACAGTTCCATTATCCGAATAATCATCCTCCTCATCATCGTCTTCTTCATGCAATGAATCTGATCGTGCATGACGATTATCTTGCACTGTAGGTGTGCTGGGTGGACGAGGTTGGTTATAACCCCCAGTATCATGTTCCCTATTGAAACGAAATAGTGAGTTTTTCTTTTTCGATTTTCTATGAGGTTTAGGAGTTCTTGGTTGTCGGCCACCACCATTATAGCTATTATGATTATGGCTGTTGCTTGCAGTAGAAGTCGAAGATTCAGGTTCAGGAGCAGTTCGTGATCGAAAAGGAGGAAATACATGAGAACGAGACGTCGATGAAGTATCTGACGCTGTTGTGCGCGACATTATATGTTGTGTTGTATGTTTTTTGTTATTTTTTAAGAATTTGGGGTTTAAAAAAATAGATACAAAAAAATAGCGTGAAAGAAAAAAAGAGAAAAAAGCAAAAAAGAAATGAAGTTTTCTATTTTTAAAGTTGTGCTAGTTACCACTTCTGGCAATCATCGGCAGTGCAACACTTTTTTCTTTAAAACACCGCAAATACAAGATTTACAAATGAGCAGCGTGGCGCTCAAGTTTATCTTTTTTTGGTTCAGCTAACTTTCTATTGTTATTATTGAAAAAAAAATGCGTAGCCATTTAGAAACTAACAAAAAGATATTAATCCATTGGTTGTCATGCTTAGTTGTCATGATGAATTACTATAGTAAAAATCATTGTACAAGGAGTACGGAACAATACAATTAATGATACTTTTTATTTATAAATGGGCTTATTTATGGTTTTTTTTTCTTACAATCCAAACTTTAAAATTTTAAGGAGTGCTAAAACAAAGTTGCATACAAATAATTTATTATTAAACACATCTTTATAAGTCTGGAGATGATTAATTACATACAAAATACATTTTACATTGGTGATAGCATTAAACTATTGGATCTTGATCGACTTTGTAATTCAGTTAATTTTTCTATATGTTCTTCCATTCCATTTACTTTTTGAATCAACATATGTGCCATCTCTTCCAATTTTTCAAGTCTTTCACCATCATCACTTTCACCTTGTTTTAAACAAAGCGCTCGATTTACAGGAAAGAAGCTATAGTTGGCTTCTTTAAGACATTCAGATACATAAGATTCTGGTCCAGTATATTCTGTTCTATCCTTGGTTTTCAAATGCACCAAGAAAAATAGATATTGCCTAATAATAAATAATGTCATGTGTTATTATTATTGAAAAAGATAGCTTTAGTGCTTTGCTTATTTGGAATTTCTGGCTTTTTGTTTGTTTTTCTTATTTTTTGTCATATTATCACTACTATAGCATCCAATGATACATACCAAATGTTATGGTCATGTTTAACATGATCTTCAAAGCCTTTCTTTGCTAATCGTTGGAATTCAACAGATGAAATGCTACATATAAAACATGCTATAATCGATAATATATAAATGATTAGTCTTTTTTTACATGAATTTATAATAATGAATAGAAAAATACATACTGTTATTCATATCTTGTTGAATCGATGAACGCTCTAGAATCACATAAATAATATTTTTTTTTAGTAAACGCGTTTTACCGAGTCAAAAAAAAAAGTTTATTGTTCAGGTACAAAACGAGAGACTCACTTACCATCACGCAGATGTCCGAACGTGTCAAAAATAATACCGAAAATGGCATTCAGGAGAAACACGACCACTAACAAGAAGAAAGACATTTCGAACGCAGTTCGCCAACCTCGGGGATCTTCCTGCGCGTCCGGTTCTAGAATGTCACCGATACCACCACCGGAACGTACACTAAGTTTTTTTTATACAAATATATAACATAAACTTTTTGGTGTTTTTTCTTCTATTTAAATCACAATTGAATATATATCTAACTTACCCATGGGATAATGCGGTAACAAAGCATTGAGTTAAGCTTGAACAATGAAGACCTTTGGTCACATCAAATTCACTACGGAAAAATATGTATGCAACAACACTATGGATATAAACCACAATAACCCCCAAAATTCCCTATATTATTTGTTCCCCAAATTTGCGGTTTAGATGTAACTTTCTTTTGTGTTAACGTGTCACATAGCACCAACAACAAAAATACTCAACATACCGTTCGGGTAATTGAATTAACATTCAAAGTAATACTAGCAATGACACCCTGTAAAATACGATCACGGAAAGCAAAATCCAATAAATGGAGTGAATAGAAACCAGGATTATATAAACCAAGGATTGAAAAGATAAGCATGATAATATGGTATAAAAATGTTTGTTCCCATAAACTTGCTAAAATGAATCGAATGTCCTATTAGATTATTAAAAAAAGGTTGTGTTCGGTTGGTAAATTTTATTTTTCTACAGAATTCGATTCCTAATCAACACGCATTCGTGTGCAATCCTGATATCAGAATAAATATGAATACCTTTTGGGATAAGAATCGAGTCAAGGACCGATTATCCGTAAGTCTTCCACCTCCTGTATCTTGACGTTGTATTGTTGTCTCATTTTGAACAGAATGACGATTGACAAGGATAGGTAATTGAATAAAATAAAATTCGGTTGTGGAGAGTAACCAGAATAAAAGATGGAGCAAACCCAAAAAGATATGAGCTACACCCTTAAATCGATAACAATAACCATTTTCATCATCATCACCTACAAGCATGTAAGATGAACAACTTAAAACCAACATGTTCAGTAAAATAGTCATAGCATAAGATGCACGCCACCATACTGCACTGTAACTTGAAAGGAGCGATAAATATTGGTTACGTGCAACCTTTGCATGGTTCTCGATCCTATTTTGGTGTGCGTGTGTGTTAAAAAAATATCACCGTATTCATTGGTTGAAAATTTAAACTTACTCATATATGATGTTACTAGAAAGTTGGACAAAGTGTTCAATTTTGGCTGAAGGTGAATCACTACATATATATATACAAAATAGAGTAATTAGTAATTAGTATAAGGTACCGGATCCAGAATACTTCCCAAAGTGTAAAGAAATCACTTATTACCGTTTGACATTCCAAAGGAAACGCTGCTTTGTATCCTCTCGTAAATATTTACACACTTCAGGGATAGGAAATAAAACGCGGGAAAGTTGCTTTTCCTGATTGTAGTCCATCACGACTTCAATCTTGCCCGTATGACTTTGGAAAAATTCAAATGCTCTATTTCCATCCAGTAGGGTATGCTATATTTCATTTATCCATGGTTACCCAATCTGTTGATATTTAACCCAGTCCATTATTACATTCTTCGCTTCTGAAAAAAACTTACCTGGCCTTCATCAAGGGCTGGCCATAAGGTCATTAATAGCATACAGTATTGGAAACCACAATCCAATTTTTCATATGCATCGGGAGAATCGAGTTGATCTGCATTCTTATCATAGATAGCGTTCATATTTTGAATAACGACATTGAGGTCTAATGAGGCCGCCATTTCTCGGAATATAGTCTCACTGTTATCAATACCTCCTTCTAATAAACTGAGTAAACAAATCACGACTTTACTCTACAGGATACACATTGAGGGAAAAGATAAGTGTTAATAGACTGTAAAAGAAAGTAAGGCTTTCTCTTCTAATAGATGCTATATACCTTGAGTTCATTGATCAGCGAAGTTGGACAATTGGTATATCGCTCTCGAAGAATCGTGTTGGCAGGATTCAAAATTTTGTTTGCAAAAATGGTAACTTGATTTTCAATACATCCTTGGGCGAGTTCAGTAATAGTGTCCAGCACTTGAATAATGAGTCGCACGTTTTGGATATTACAAATGGGAACGATAGCATGTAAATACTCTACTACATCTTGCACAATATTGAAACTTTTGATATTGTCCGGTTGTCTTGCAAGGTATGTCTGGAGATTAATGTTATGACCTTCAACCATGAGTTGTACTGCTCGCATGGTATCTGTCATTGCCTTGAAATCCTCAGATGCGGTACCAAATTCAGCTGTTTCGCTAGCCATCAAGTTGGATATCTTTTGGTAAACCATGGCTGAATTGGCATCGGCCTTTTTCGATTTACTACCCAATCCGCCTGTGTTGCTCTGGCCACCATTTAGTAACATGCGTTTTCGAATATGAGATCGAGTGACATCAAGCGAGGATCGATTCTTCTTCTTTTGACGTGGGGTATCCTTCTTCACCATAGAAGGTGCTGGCGACAAATCGACATTCATGATGGATTGTTGTCGATTCATCTTGTATGCAGCACGTGATAGATGTAATTGCGCTTCTTTAAGTGAAGCAATACCGCTTTGTAATCGATGATGGAAAGAATAAAAGAAACGCTCTTCACTATTTTTTTTTTAAATAAATAAATTATGTACAGAATTAGCTTTTGACCCATATTAGAATTTGACGAGTAACAACAATAGATTTATCTTACCGAATGCTGTAAAAGTATTCTTCTAGTTTATCCTAGATTCCGATGCAGTTAATTAAATTATTGATAAGAGAAAGAGTATTCCATCAAGTAGCAACATACCTGAACATTCTTGTTTCCTCCCTCCAATAACGCAATGAGTAATTTCAAGGCAGCCTCAAAAATAGGTCGTCGTGGTGAAGATAACAAATTTTGAGCAACCAAAGTACAACCTAATCGATTTAATGTATTCTGTGCATGTGTTTTTTTCTTTTCTAAAATCTCGTACCGTACAGGGTCATCAAGATGAGCAATGGTTGAGCGTTGTCGGATATATTGTAAGGGTATCTCTTCAAGTAACTTGATGGTAGATACTTGATAAGCTTCACGACTATCTTGCCTCTTGATACTTGTTGTCATGGAAAGATAATCAATGAGTGACTTGACATCTTGATCTGAGCCTCTTACAGATAGATTAAAATGGAAGCCTGTATATATAATTTTTGAATATAATAAATATATGTCATGATGCAAAAAAAAAATCATACGCTTTAGGATCAAATAAAGATAAATAAATAAACATACCAAGCCGTTTAAATTCTGATTGCATTAAATGGCTAACATCCTTGTGTGCCATAACAGCCCGTATAAATCCTTGGAATTTTGTATTAATTGAATCCAATGATCGAATTTTGACGGTTGCCATATTGGGTCTATTTCGTTCGACCATAGCTTCACGTAATCTTACTCGTAATTCAGCAGGATCAACGGAACCACGGAAGCCAGCAACATTAATCATACTATCCAAACAAGCCAGAATATGGCTCATGGCAGGTCCTTCTGGTGCTGTTGTCATTAAATCAACCGTTAAATCCACAAGTTGAGGGCAAAGCAAATACAACGTTTCATCCACAGATGTTTCAACACTAAGGTGATATTCGAAAATGGATCGTAAAAAGACGAGCAGTCCATTATAGACATAATTCATGGTATCTGGATCTGAACTCTTATGTCTGGCATCAATCATCTCACGGTATGTCGTCTTCATCAGTGTTCGTATGCTCGCTTCATCGCTTACTGGAATATTGTTGGATAGCACTTCAGTATTGTCAAGATAGATCGATACAAAAAAGCGAAGAATGCCAGCTTTAAGTGCAAGTGATGATTCAGGACTTTCAATCACGGCTGTAATATCTCTTAAACCAAGGATTGTACGAGCAAACTATGATGGATACAAAAAAAATGATAGGAACACCAACAAGCTTTAGAATAATATGTCCTCTCTCATGATTATGATTAATATAGCATTTCTTTTTCGACTTACCGATTGACCAAATGTATTTCCACCTTGGCCGCACACAGCCAAAAGATCCAACAAAGCAACACAATAATCCATACGATCAATGGCAGTTAGATCCATGTGTGATTCAAAAGGTACATACAAATGGCGATTATCCATAATCAAACGCATAACGCCATCTTGATGCTTCTTCAGCAATTTTCCTTGAGCCTTCATAAATCCGATAAGCAAATGGAGGTATTCACTGTGGAATCCACGCGATAACTCCAAAATTCGCTTGAGTTGCTCTTCTCTGATGCGGATGCTGATATGAAGGTTGTTGTGGCAAATTGGAAGAAGAGTTGCAGCAAGTACAGGACCGAAAGCAGTGACATCAATCAATAAATCTATATTTTCTAATACAAGTTGGCTCTGAAATAGAATACATGAGTTATTATTTCTTGGAGATTTTTTTTTTTCAACGTACACACACACACATATATATATATATATATTACCTGTAAATCCTTATCATCTTTAACAAGTTCGTCCAAAAATTCTAAACATGTTTTGATAGCTGTAATACATGCTGATTCTTCATCTGGATAATCTAAACTTCGTTGATCATCTGATACAAGACTTCCTCTCGATGAAGATGCGACAGAAGGAAGGTCTTTGAGCGCACCCAGTAACTGAATAATCATAGAATGGGCACTCAAATTGGTAAAAATCTTGCAATAAATATTGCGCTGGTCTTGCTGATTTGCTTCCAATTGAATTGCTTCATCATTAAAATCGATTGTCTTGCCTCGGAAAAGATCAATAAGCTCTCGAACAATAGCCTCTACTTGTGGCAAATGTGTAGAACCTAGACGATCTACCGAAAGAAACGATCCAAGTAGAGCTAAACGTTTTTTGATACCATGGTATACAAATACTTGCTGTGGCTGGCTAAGAAGCAAAACTTGTTGTGCCTTATTAAAGAGATCTGTAATAGAAGCATAGCATTTATGAGTATAGATGACAATAATCAAATAAACGAATAAAGAAAATCCACAGATGATATTTGTAAAACAAACCTTCGCTATCACTATAAATACGATGCATGACAATCGCAGCAATTCTTTTTAGTGGAGCATATTGGTATTTCAATATATCCTTAATAATGGGCATAAGAATATTTTCACGTTGTCGTAAGATGGTTTCAGCAAATATCGTACTAAGCACTGCGTGAGGTGAATGTTGGAGTTCCATATCCGCCTTACTATTGTGAAAAAAATAGTTTTATAAGAAATATCATATTATATAGCTGTTCCATACTTCAGTTAAAATAAATCAAAACTTACGTTTCCATTGCTTTCCACTTTGAGGCTAATTTTTTCATGCGTACATGTAAGCGTAAATTAAATATCAAATCAAACACTTCTAGAATCAAAATCTTTGTATTCATGACTGGTTGTGTCTCTTCCGTCAAAATAAATCGTTCTTTCCTATAAGATATAAAAATATTGTAAGTGATAAAATGAAAAACCCAATGTCCTATCTAATGCATACTATCTAATTTATTACCATCGTCTTGCAGAATCAGATTTAATGGATTTCAAGTGTTCTTCGTTTCTAGTCAATATATACTTTAATGAGTAACCCTTCTTCTATAAATAAATTATAGTGTTTCTTTTATATATATATTTACCGTGCATCAGTTCTCCCATCCAGAACAAGAATCAATGCTCTGAATAATCGCTTTATATCTTCAGCATCTGTAAAAAACCCTAACCGAAGTTGGGCATGAACCATTTTCAACACGGACGATAAGAATCCCACTTCATGCTTGGCAGCAGTAAACTAATATGACCCAAATGGAAATAATGAATATATTGTATCATTGAATAGAATTTATAATATATTTTATCTATATACCTGATGTCGTTTATCATCAAGAAAAACCAGTGTCCAACGTTTTAATTGATCAAAAAATTCTGGAGATTTGCTCTCAAAGCTGCTTGTGCCTCCACTAGGGTACTCGTTGGTTCCATCTAAAGTATCGTACTGCATAGTGAAATCTGACAAAACTACCTGAGTAAATGGTGGAACATCGATATATAACACTAAAAAAATGAAGTTGGTTAATATTAAATCCTTTCTCTCTCTCTCTCTCTCTCTCTCTCAACATCTCAAATCCGCAAAAAAAAAAAAAAAAACTACCTCGTAAAAGATCACAGAATTTGCTTCGGGTTTGATCTGGTAAACGAATATCACCAAGACAAGTTAAGCAAACATCTTTACCAATACATCGTCGTATAGCCTCTAATGACTTTGCATTGGTTCCCCAAGAAACAGAATATACCAAATGAAGAGCACTCTCAATAAATACCGAAATTGATGCCTGACTATCCCTCAAAAGAATATCCAAGTTACGCCAGGTACCGTTGTCATGGAGGAAATTAATTTCCACAGCTTTTGATGTTATGGCATAACCACTATCACCATCCCCTCCCTCTTCTTCGTCTGGCAATTCTTGTGTTTCCGCCATTCGCATTTTAAGTAAGCAACTTTCTGATGAAAATAAGCGTCCAGAAATATAATCTCGGTGGTAGGTCAACGATCCTTGTTTGTCCGTATGACATAATATACTGAGTAAATCTAATCCACTGGCTGCTTCGTAATCTTGCTTCGTTTCACTGACGTATCCATCATCGCATCGAACAAGGCGTCGGACAAATGCACGTGTTTTTTCAATGGAAAGATTGACCAAGATTCCCACTGTATGAGGACGAGCACCTGAAATGGATTCAATCACACTGCTGTTGTTTTGGAGTAAATGGACAACCATATCTGTTGCACCCACACCGCATGTTAAATGTCGCATAAATAATTCAATGCCAGCATCGCCTGCGACGTGGATAACATGATGTTGATTACGAGCAAGTTGACTGTCGTCTTCATAGGTACCAATCAAAAACACGCGCAACACATTGTAACAGAGTGCAAGAATTTCTTTCAAACGTTCCTCACTGCCATCGTGTAAACTAACAATGGATACAGCATCTTCTTTTGCTCCTTCTTGTCTTGATACTGTATCATGACTCAACGAAGCACGTACTTCATATCGTTTTGCAAGATCGAAAGGAATCTGGATCATGTTGATCACGGTTTCGATTAAACCAATATCACGTAATACAGCTTGATGATCTAGATACAAACAGATATTTTTTTGGGAAATATAAATAATATGTTCACAACTAAAATATAAAACCAATCGTTTTCCCAAATATTTTTTTAATCCACTTACATTCTTTGGGTAATCCAACCCGAAGTGAGGGGTCTGATTCTTTGCTATCAGTGCAGAATTCAATTAAAGCATTCTATAAGAGATATTACACATGTTATAAATAAGCCAGATTCCATCGACACGTATATATACAATTATGCAAAAAAAAAAGGTTACATACCAAGATATTGCTCATCAGTTGATACTCGTCAGTGGATATAGGAAATCGACTTGCACTTTCTGTAACGAAAGATCGATCTTTACATAAAAACCATTGTAATTGTGGCAGAAATTCATTGACAATGTTAAAGGTATCGGTGAGTTTATCATGAACAAGAGTAATAGAGAAACAATCATGATAATAAAAATCCTGTGAAGCAGTGACTTGAAAAGTTGGAGTGGCGAGTCGACTTTGTTGTATTTGATCTACAATATTTTGATCCGTGGTATAATAACGATCGGCTGCCGATGCTGCTACTGTTGGATGATGTGTATTATCTACAATTGGATCAGTAGATGGACCACCAGCACCTCGATCTAATGAATCAGGTGTCAATGTGAATGCCATTGTAGGTACAGGAGATGTGGATGATCGAAGTTCCTCATCTGCAGCAGCATGCATCCAACACTTGGTAAGCACATGTTGTATACGAACATAGGAACCAAAGGGTACACCAGAACGTTGGGAATCGGTTGAGACAGGCACAAATTTGAATAAAGTTGCATCATTGTTGGCTTCGACACGTTTTGGATTCTTCACCAATCCAAATGAAAATGTAACTTTGTGGGTATTCATGTCGATACTGACGTTATTTGGATCAATATATAAATAAGCGCGTGATGCTGCATGACGTATACGAATTGATCGTTTCCATTGGATCTTAGAACCATCTGAAGGATCGGCATTTTCGATCTAATAAATATTAGGACGATTGTTCACTTTAATATGTCCGTGCGCATGACCAAATATGGAAATCTTACCTCCCAAAACGCCAGAGGTGAATCCGTTTCTTTTGGATCAAGTGGATTAATAATATGCTTTGTCAATCGAACACCATTCTTATCTCTATTTTGGTATATTGAGTGAGCTATTGTTCCCTCCTGTGATATATATCTTTTCAACTATTTTCTTTTCCTAAATAACCCCCCCTATTTTACCGTCTTAACACAGATGATTCCAAATAGCCTTCCATTTCCTTGTGATAGAAACGAATATATTGCCCCGCGTTAATGCACTTTGTGTTACTTGCATTTACAAGACTTTGAGCGGAGCGATGACACTTGAGAGTCCATGACGAAATTTGTGTATGCGTAAACACCTCATAATAATCAGCATTGAACACATCTGAACGTAATGCCTTGGTACCAACATTTAAATATCCTTCCGGTCGTAAACACTTGATTGCTACAGTATCACCTAACCGTACAGGTTCACCATCAACACGAATACGATAGCGTGGTACAATACGAAAGTAACCGATCACATCCTTGGACAAGTTCACCTGAAGATGCGATACGTCAGCTTTACATGTTTGACCTGTTACTGTCAGGTATTTTTTAAAGTGTGCATTATAAAGCTGGATTACTTCGCCATATAAAACGGGCGTCCCATGCAACCTCCGCCTTTCTGTTTCGTTTTGCGCTCGTTCTTTGGCTACTTTGGATTCTAAGACACTAAGTTCAATCAGCTCATCTGGTGAACCTTCATAATAGAGAGATTCTCGTTCTTCTTCGTCACCAATAAATTGCTCCAGTGCTCGTTGTTCGGAATACGATTGTTGTGGTTCTACTCGAAAGATGCGTGTTCCAATAGATTCTGCTTTGAGTGTTAGATCCCCATTCCCTGAGACAGCACGACGTGCACATGCTCGAGTTTCTAAAGGATCCTCGGCGATCAGTTCATTGCCTTCTTCATCATATAAACAAATTTCATCTCCAATGCAGAGGAACTGATCGCTGTTCTTGGACATGTAAAAAAGAAAGAGGATATGCTATTTATAAATAAAATATCCTTTTTTTTTTGAAAAAAAAAAGTAGAGAACAAAATATATGCTGGAATATAACTTTTTTGGTTAACACAAGCTAACCATTAGCCCAGTTTTTTTTTTTTTGGTGTGTGACCGGAGGCATATCCGCTCGTCGCCGTTTTGCCTAAAGTTGCTTGACAAGGGGTTTCTCTCCAGAAGAAAAGGATATTTTTTCATTCATTGGTTTTAAGCAGGAATTGAGATAATAAATAGATGGTAAACAATTTGCTAGTCTATTTATTTTGGGCCTTTTTTTTTTGTTTGTTGTTTATACATGTACTTAATAATAACAAATATAAAAAGCCATGCACAGTAGAGCTGTATTCGGAAAATCAATTTGATCTGACATGATGTCGTTGTTCTTTTATCTCCAATGCATCAATATATATCTACTAACAAAATCAAAGTCATGATGAGAGGGTAAGAATGATGCCCTCTGTGAATTTGGGCCTTAATGTTGGATTATAGATACTACTACACGTATATTCATTGCTGCATAAGAACATACACATTTATCACCCCATCAACGTATATTTTTTTCCTCCTCTGCTTGACTAGATAGTAAGTTATAGAATTTGTAAGAGTCATTGCAGTCTGCTTCTATATCCATATGAGCAAACCATCTTTAATTTTGGAAAAAAAACAGAACAGTTTTATGCGTCAAATGATAGGCACAAACCAAATTCCAAAGATATAATTAAACAACTTAGCATATGCAACTGTCAAATAATGCATAGTGAGCATCGTCATTATTATAAGGTTAATGATGTTTATTACACTGTATTTCAAAATATGTAAAATAGTTAAGTAGTAGCTGTGATGGTATAATATCCAATAAATATAACTTTTAAAAAGCCAAGAAAAAGCATGTGGGTTATTCGATTCATATTTATCAATCTCCCATTAATTCTCCAGCACAACAATAATTACGGTATTTTACATCGACATGGTTTAATTGATCTAGAAGAATTGTATAATGGAGAATACATCTTGATATCACGACACACAACTACAAGCAAAGGCAGAATATACATAATATATGCTATATATGTATGCATAAAATACTATGCAGTGCTTCCTTCTTTTTACAGCGGCGACGTTTTTTCTTTCTTTTTTTTTTTTTTTACTAAATCAAGTTACCTTACATGCTAACTTAAAGAGTACAAAACGATAACAAAATGATGTAATATCTTTATTTTCTTGAATGTTCAAATATAAGTTAATTTGAAACAACAGCAGAATAGATTTTTTTTCGTTTGACGATGAATATATGTACTAAATAAAGAAAAAAAAGAACAACATGTCAATCACTTATCGACTGTTATTACGTATAATATATTGATTTTAAATTTTATTGAACAATGACTTCGAAAACTGTCTTCAGAAATCATTTAAAGTAAATAAGATGCTGCATTATTGTATCAACCTGGCTTGTCGTAAATTACAAAGTAAAAGTAAAGTTCTTGTTAAATTTGGTATACCCACACCTATATTCATTATTTCAATTGTTCACAGTTCCTGGATTTTTTTTTTTTTGAGCATATGGACACCAATATACTGATTAGGCAAAAGCGGCAAGTAGATAGATCGTTACCAATAAGATGAAAGTGATTAGTGCAGCATTTAATCATCAAATTTTGGAACTTTGGAAGATATACTTGACTTAAAAAATGATTAACGTAGTGACAGCTCTCTATCCCAAGGCTGATAACTATCAAATATTGATATCAGTTTGCTATAATGGCTCTGATATGTTGTTTGACAAGGCAGCTAACGGGCTATGCAATAACTTGCAATTCACGCTCTTAAAAAAACGATGTGGTAGTACTGATAGGATCGTTAGTAATAACCATGTCTTGTTGATTACCATCACTATTATTGTTATTGTGTTGCTGTAGTTGTGGAAAAACATGATAGAATGCAGAGTGTATTTGCACCATGATGGTGCTAGTTATTCTTCTGTGGTTCTTTTTTTTATAATATTTGTAAATCATTAGTATGCCGTTGTATAACATGAAGACTTTCAGTTTTGAACAATGTGTCATTATTGCTTGATACAATAGATGACTGTTACTTTCGATAATAACGTGGCAATAGAGGGTGATATACTCCAAATTTGAGATACACTTCGCAACTGCATGTACATTATCAACGAATGGATTACGGATAGTCTATCCTCTACATGTATTTGATCCAAGGGAATTGCTTTTTTTAAGTTGGCATACTAAAAGTTTCAATAACATGGATTTGGTTGGATATAGCTGCCTTTGTTTAACAGTGCAAGAAAGGCTTGATACCAAGTTTGAAACGATGAGCGGTGAATCAGATATTAAATTGTCTTCTATACATCGATGAATGTTTGTATTAAAGCTAAGGTTGACCAATTTCGAAAATAATACAATATATAGATGATGGCTTGAGTGATAATAATTGTATCTGGTCTCAATGCAGTAAATAGCTCCAAGTGAGTAAGACTATGGGATACAAGGCGAATAAATGTTCCAACAATGTATAGTTTGATTAAGGCTATCATAATTGTTGGCATCGTTCAATAATAAATAAAACGACGGAATACCCTTTGTTATCACTATCCACAAGTCATCCAATAATATGTACCCATCCTTATATTTTTTTGGTAACCACTTTTTTATATGTTGGTTACATTTTTGGATGGAAAATTGCAGCGCATGGAGCCAACAGTTGAATTAGTTGACCTAGCTCGTTCATTCTAATTATTGGTTGATAATTCAAGTTCTCGCACATTGGATCCAGAAATATTTTCTTGATATGTCGGTAAAATTCGGCTTAACCGATGACAAGATTGTTCATTTGTCAAAGTATACGTATCCTAATTCTGGGGAGTACAGAGCATTTGATCTTCTAATGATCCGACTTGCTCCAGAAAGCAATATACATTCTCGGAATGAGAGGTTTTACATGATTAACGATATATTTTCGAACGATAAAGATTCGAATCGAGATAATTGTTAATCATTATTAGTTCTTGTTCTGATAGTGCTGATCTTCATAGTATAGTTGTTTTGGTGATATGAAAAATTAATCAGAGAAAAAAGTGGAAAATAATGAGAGAAAAAGACATCCATCACCATTATTTGTTGTTATATATATATACTCTGTAATGCTTCACTGTTGCTGTCAGTGATAAATTGATACGTAGCATATACGTAGATCGTGTGATGATATTTTAATATAATAAGAATCACGCTATCATAAGAAAGTGCAGTAATGTTACTATGTGCTGCCAATGGTTACTCTTTAAAATATACGCTTCTATTTTGAAGGGAAAAAAATACCATACATTAAACCAACAATTTAGTGTAGCTTACAAAATCCATTATAAAAGGAAATAAGTACCATTTTATGCAAGAAGCAGTGAGTAACAAAGACGGGTATAAGAAAAGACAGATGAGTTTTTGGTATTTTGCAGAACACGTTATTTGTTAATAGGATTATTCCAAGAATGTAAAATGCTTACGACAATGACAAATTATTTTGGAATAAACCAATAAAAGAAGTACCGAGGATATGGACAGAAAAAGTCAAAAAAAAATAATTCAACGCTTCTTCCGTACAGTACTGATTGGATGATTGAGAAAAAGGTAAGAGAAAGAAGTAGTAATTATTTCAATTCAAAATAAAAAGGTCATTGGTTCATCTTGTGCATTGGTTGTTCAAGAGTGAATTATGCCATCTATTTGATTCAAGGTTCCATCTCTTGAAACGTAAAGAAGCTGTTGGAAACAAAAAAAAAAAAAGATCTTCAATTTTTCACCATTAAAAAAATAAAACACAGGGAAAAAAAGATTTCCCACGACTCCCGATTCTTTTAAGGGTACCTTCCTGGTCATCAGGCTGACATTGGAATGATATTTATTTTTCTAATGGCCATATACGTTTGATGATATTGAAACGATTTTACTTCTTGAACAAATTACAATAAGGTATAAATAATGAATATTCCTATCTGTTTCGTAAGAAAGAAATTTTCAGGAACAAAAAGTGATAAATGTGTAACCTTGTCAGACAGAAATTTTGTTTGTTTGTTTGTTTACATATAAAAATAAACTGTGGTTTTAAGCAAAAGAATGTATTCTGTAATATAGAATGATTCTATTATAATAAAAGAGCATATTGAAATGAAGCTTTTACTTGTTCAAATAATTGAAACCAAAGTTTACCCGTAATTTGTATCAAGTACTTTGAAGAAGAAATCCTATAGTTTGGTATATTTGTTTACTCAATTTAGCTTATCTTCATAGGCTCCGAACCTATCAGCTGTCAGCTGGCCCTTTCTGCCTATCTTAAGATCAAAGTCGGTACATATCCGTGCATGCTTCTTTATATAAATCCTAGTGTTTTATTGTTTTGGTGTGGATCTCTTTTCTTTTTCTTTTTCTTTTTTTTTTCTTCACTACTTTATATACAACAACTGTGACTATGGAAACTGAAAAACCATTGCCATTCCGACAGTTGTTCCTCATTTGTGCCGTGCGATTTGCTGTAAGTTTTTATTTTTATTTTTATGATTTCGACATTGTTGCAATGAACATGTTATATGAATACATATACAACAAGACTATGTATAAATTAAATAATTGACTCTATTTTTTATTGTTATTATAGGAACCGATTGGATTTAGTATTCATGTTCCATTTATCTACTTTGTAAGTCCAATGAAATAGACCCGTCCAAGTTCACTTGACTTTGTTACACAGTTTTTTATTCACCATTACAATGGATATCATTTATAGATGGTTCGTGACTTTCACATTGGTAAGGAAACGGATATTGGATATTATGTTAGTCTGATCACGTCAAGTTTCGCCATATCACAACTTGCATCAGGTAAATAAAAAGGAGGGTTTGATTTATAAAGAAAGTGATATTTTTATTATGATCAAATAATAATATATTATCCAAATTAAATATTAGCTTTACCAATCGGTATGCTTTCGGATCGTATTGGAAGACGTCCTGTAGTATTACTAGGTTTGGCTGTAGGCATTATTAGTATCCTTTCATTTGGTTTATCCAAAACATATACATGGGCAATTTGTACAAAGATTTTATCTGGATTATTAGTAAGTGACTGTATATCTCTGTTAAGCCCTACATAGAAAAAAGAAATACTAAATGTGACTATATTGGATATTTTTATAATAGGATAATAATATTGCTGTATTAAAGAGTATGGTATCGGAATTAAGTATGGGATATTCCGAAACTCAAAGAGCACGTGCATTTTCTATGCTACAAGTTGTATTTGGTCTTGGTGGTATTGTGGGTGCAAGTCTTGGAGGTAAATTCAAATTCGTATTGTTGGTGATGTTAACAATAATATTAACTAATTAATGTATGGATTTTAATTATATAAATATTCATGCAGGCTATTTATCTGACCCTGTTCGTAAATATCCTGGTGTCTTTGGTCGAGGTGGTCCCATTACGGACTTTTTGACCGAATTCCCCTATTTTCTTCCATGCTTCGTTGCTGCCATTATTGCTCTCATTGGTTGGATTGCTGGATTTTTGTTTTTGGAAGAAACTTTGGTCCGAAAGAAAGTTGGACATACAGGACAAGATGAAGAACAAGAAAGCCTTTTGAATAATAATAATAATGAAGAATCTGAGGATTATCAAACATTTGGATCTGATGACAGTAACAACAAGAAGAAACAACCATCCTTTGCAACTTTACATGATGTACTGACTCCCGCAGTGATTGCGGTTTGTGTGACCTATGGATTGGCTGCATATCAAAACGTTTTCTACGATGGTAATTTTAATGGAAGAAAAAAAAACAGATTTCTTCCTCACATGTTGCAAAAGCAAAGGCAGGAATTACTGTTCGCCGTGGATCATATGCTCATTCCGTTTTTATTTTTCTCTTATATTCTTCCTTTATAATCAATATAGAATTATTTCCTACATGGTCTGCAACAGATAGAGAAACTGGTGGTCTTGGGCTTAACTCGAATGAAATTGGCACTGCATTATCATTTGCTGGCATGGTCACACTTTTTGTCCAATTCTTTATGTATCATCGCCTGACTGGATGGCTTGGAACCGTTCGTTTATTCCGCGCATCCTTATTGCTAAGCATATTTGTTTTTGGCTTCCAAGGTTGTGTACGATACTTGTATACAGGAAATGAGGATAGTAAATGGCTATTATGGACAGGTTTGTTGATGAGCATTGGTCTTAAAACATTATGTCAAACGGTGGCTATGACTGGATCGATCATTCTTGTTAATAATGCGGCACCTCGCGTGGATGCACTTGGTGCAATCAATGCTTTCTCACAATGTATGTATAAAGAAATTAACCATATCAACCGAACACCTGAGATGCAGAAAGGATATGAGGGAAAATACCAAAAAAAAAAAAAAAAAACTAGATCAATAGAAGAATATGGAATGTGGGGTAAAAAAAAGGAAACGGAAATCGCGAGGTTTTGGGTGGAAACTAAACCAGCTTTGTTTTTTTTATTATTACTATCATTCTAGGTTGTTCGAGTGCTATGCGTGCATTGGGTCCAGCTTCATCAGGTTTCATATATTCTTCGTAAGTTACATGTAGAATCGAGCGAAAGATGACAGGGAGGATCAATGGATGAGGATTTGTTACTAAAACTAAAAAAAAAATGATTGAATATGATAGAACCATTGCTGCCGTTGGACTCCCATTTGTTATTCGTGCCCACCTTAGTTGGGTTATTTTAAGTTGTGTTGCTATGGTGACATTTATCGTCAGCATGCAACTCAACCCATCAAAGTATATTTCCAAACGAAATGATTAAAAAAGAATAACAAGATATAAAAAGAGAAAATTTAACTTTTTTTTTATTTAATGTAAATATATTGTATACCAAAATCCGTTCATTAACTAGTAATAATAATACCGAGAAATAAAATAATAAAATAGTGTAATAAGAATAGATGTTTATAATATTGCATGATAGATTTAAAATGGATGGGAGAGGGAAAAGTTGTTTTGTTCAATAGAATAGGACAATATACAAAATGTGGATATCGATTTATAGAAACTTTTTTAATTTACTTTTGTTGTTGCTGCTGCTGCTGTTGAGGATAATTATAACAATAGACAGGAGTATAATAATAAGTTGGATAATAGTAACCGTAGACAACATATCCTTGCACAGGAGCAGGAGGTGGAGACTCAGGTGAAGGAGGAGAAGGCTAAGAAAAATAAGCATGAGAAATGAAAAAAAACAACGTATGGGCTATAAATATAGTTTACAGGCTTACTTGTGGGTCGTCTTTGGGGAAATGTCTACCCAATGGATCAAGTGAAAGTCTTGTAAAAGTACTACCCATGGATGAAAACTGTTAGAAAGAAGAGATTGAAATTGATTGATATCTGGTTGCCTTTTTTTTCACTTGTTTATATACCTTTTTAATTTTACCGCAGTTATTCTTAATCATAGGATTATTTGAACAGGTGAGTCAACCAGGTGAGAAACAAGTCATAATATAAATCAAGTTATAAGGAATCAGTTGAAAGAAGTTCTTTTTCGTTTTGATGCTCCGAAGAGGGGGCACTCATTCTAAATCCTTTTGCGCCGCAACTAAATGTATCAAGTGCCACATCTTACAATTCGCAATATAAAAAAGACATGGATGACAGGTAGACCGCGCCACTCTGTTTACTATTTACATTCCAGCCAGATGATTTGCTTGCTTTTCTATTCTACTGAGCTTGCCCCATATGAAATGAATTGTACTTTTTTTTTTGAAAAAAAAATCATCGATAATAAAAAAAATTTAAACTTGGTAAAAAAGAGTGATAAGTATATATAGATGAATCGAATATCATGCAAGGCCCAACATCATAATATCAACAAATGAACCCCTTAAAAAAACGCTTGAATTATTAAAAGTGGCGCCAAATGACCATAAATGGCAATAGATATTCTTTTTTTTTGTTGTTACCAAAAGGAAAAATATATATATATTGGAAAAGGAAAGGGGAATACTACAATTGAGAGAGTGTGTGGGTTGATGTTGTATACTACTTTGGTTTGTTGGAAAGGGAAATGTTGATAATTTGTAGTGTATATATTGGGAGGGGAAAAATAAATGGCATTGAGAAGAAAGGGATTTAAAAATATATAATAATTGATTTGTGTGTGTGTGTGTGTGTGTGCAATGTTGGGATGATAATGATATATTTCTTTAACTACAACGAGATTCGGCTACTATACTTTTTTTTTGAATATTTATATATATTTATACCTTGATATTTTTACATAATATTACATTTGCTCTTGGGTGCTTCTTCAGCAGGTGGCTGTTCTGATTGTTGTTCAGGAGCAACAGGTAATTCCTTTTGAGCTGGTGGTGCTTGACCAGGTGCAGGAGCTTGTGGATTCACTTCACTAGCAGCCAATGGGACAGGCATAGCAGGTTCAGGTCGTTGTACTGCCTGTTGTGCTGCTGCTTCTTCAGCGGCTTTTTGTGCGGCTCTTTGCTCAGCGAGTTTACGAGCAGCTTCATCAGCTTCTCTTTGTGCAGCTTCTTGTTCAGCGAGTTTACGTGCGGCTGCTTCTTCTGTGGCCTTGCGAGCAGCTTCTTCTTCTGTGGCCTTGCGAGCAGCTTCTTCTTCGGCGGCCTTACGAGCAGCTTCTTCTTCAGCGGCCTTACGAGCAGCTTCTTCTTCGGCGGCCTTACGAGCAGCTTCTTCTTCAGCAGCCTTACGAGCAGCTTCTTCTTCAGCAGCCTTACGAGCAGCTTCTTCTTCAGCAGCCTTACGAGCAGCTTCTTCTTCAGCAGCCTTACGAGCAGCTTCTTCTTCAGCAGCCTTGCGAGCAGCTTCTTCTTCAGCGGCCTTACGAGCAGCTTCTTCTTCAGCAGCCTTACGAGCAGCTTCTTCTTCAGCAGCCTTACGTGCTTCCTCTTCTTCGCGCGCCTTACGTTCTTCCTCTTCCTTGCGAGCAGCTTCCTCTTCAGCAGCCTTACGAGCAGCCTCTTCCTCCGCAGCCTTACGTGCAGCTTCTTCTTCAGCAGCCTTGCGAGCAGCTTCTTCTTCAGCAGCCTTGCGAGCAGCTTCTTCTTCAGCAGCCTTGCGAGCAGCTTCTTCTTCAGCGGCCTTACGAGCAGCTTCTTCTTCAGCAGCCTTACGAGCAGCTTCTTCTTCAGCAGCCTTGCGAGCAGCTTCTTCTTCAGCAGCCTTACGAGCAGCTTCTTCTTCAGCAGCCTTGCGAGCAGCTTCTTCTTCAGCAGCCTTACGAGCAGCTTCTTCTTCAGCAGCCTTACGTGCTTCCTCTTCCTCCGCGGCCTTACGAGCCTCTTCCTCTTCACGTGCCTTGCGTTCTTCTTCCTCCTTACGAACGGCCTCTTCTTCAGCAAGTCTCTTGGCTTCAGCATCAGCTTCAGCCTTTGCCTTTACAACAGTGGCAACAATACCTTCAATGTCAATAACAGCAGTGCTAATAACAGTTGCAATGGCAGCACTGACGTTTTCGGTCATTTCATATTCGGGTAATTCGATTTCGAGCTTCTTTTGTTGTTCCTCTTCAACGACAGCAGCGGGATTCACTTGCTCTTCCTGCTGAGGTTGTTCAGCTTCGACATTTTCGCGTTCTTGCTTTAAGTTTTCCAAAAGAGCCGAAGTATCAATATAACCTGAGTTGACGACGGTAGTGATAGCGGATTGGATCTTGGGATCGATTGTTGACACGTGATCCTCAGCCACCGATTCTTCAACAACGGTGGTAGAAACATCAACAGAAGGTTCTTCTTGTTGTTGTTGCTCAGTTACATTAATGGGAGTTTCTTCTGACATGATGAATTATGAAAGATCTTTGATGGGTAAATATAGATGGTTTTGCTTATAAAAATATATAAAAAAAACAAGCGATAAAAAGAAAAATAATATAAAGAGAGTGAAAGAGAGAAATAAGAAAGAAACAGAAGAGAGAAGAAAAAAATGCAATAAAAATAGACGGATCCCTAATTCCGCTAGTAAAACCAAACAAGAAGTCGGAGCACCCCCCAGGATAGGGTTTTTTTTGTGTATGTGTACGTTCGTTTATACAATGTCTTTGATTAATATCATTATGTCATTGGATCTGAGGTATTATTCAAACACACTCAGCAAAAAAACAGAGAGTGAAAGAGAGAGAGAGGACCTGGACCAACCATCAGTCTATAGCTATCTATCAATCTAACCTAAATAAATAGAAACCGGTCTGTTTCGTTTTTTTTCCCCAACATGGGATTCATAATGTAAATGAAAAAAAGTTGTCGTTATATATCTCTTCCAAATTGTTTAATATATACAACTTCTTGTTGCCTATCATTTTGTTGTTGGTCATGTTGGGGAGCATGGGAATTAAATATCATTCCTCGGGATATTGACACCATCTGACTTGTCTGTGCTTTTTGGAATTATACTCTCTTCTTCATTCGCACAGATCATATATTGATATGGATGAATTGTGTACAATATATATAGGTGTGTGTGAAATAGAAAAAGCGAATGGTGATAACTATCAATATATATATTCTCATCTAATATTTATGAAACGAATTTCATCTTGAAAGAAGTAGTGTCCCTATTCTGTTCTATTTTTTCTCCGTGAATGTTTAATATATGCAGGATCCAAATGAAAAAAAAAAGAGGGTTTTGCTGGTTTCCTTGACTATTACAACATTATACACGGTTTCGACCCGATCTTTTAATACTTCTCAATTAGGTATATTTCCATTTGTTACAAGGCAACTGACTCCCCCTTTCACCTTTTTTCTTTCTTTTCATATTTCATTTATTAATAACTAGAATGATTGTGTGGCAAAGAGAAAAAAAACAATCAGGGTCCCCAGGAGCGGATAGGATAATGGAGAAAAGAGAGAGCCAAGAAAGCAAAAACATCATCTCCGTTCCGGTCGTGTTCTATTTTTATTCTTTCCAACTTTTTTTCATAAACTTTTAAATCAAATAAAAAATGGCGTCTGAACCGATCGCGTTTCATTTACTTGAGAATCCTCTCGAAAAAATCGTTGAATCGGGTACAAATAAAAATGCTGCTGACATCATGTGTCCTATTGACAAATGTAAATGTCTTGTCATAAAAAAAGGGGCTGCTACCCTTGTTGAACGCGACGGAAGCAAGGTAAAATGATCTTTTTTCATAAACCTGGTATTTTAAATAACCATGGCCGTTCCTAATGACGATTGATGTTTGTTTTACGTTTTTTCCTATATAGTTAGAATTACCAGAATCAGTGCTCGGAAGTAACCTCTCCGAACAATTGAAAGGTTCAACAGAAACGCAGTTTTGGCGTCTGGGTAACATGATGGATTTTGAGAATGTTGGCTTTTCAAAAACAGTCGATGCTGTAAAATATTTATCGTGTGCAGATTGTGATGTGGGTCCTCTTGGTTATCATGATACAAAGGAAAGTCCAAGCGAATTTTTGATAAGTATTCGTCGTGCTCGTTACCGATTCTGATGATAGCTTATTCAATATGTGTTATGTTTTGATCCGAATCATTTAAAATGAAAAACAGGTAAAGTGAATCGAAAAAACATCATACGAGAATTTTTTTTTTGTTATGTTCAAATCAAAATTTGGAAAGCTGATCAGTGGTTGGATAATATACTTTCTTAGGATCCAATTCATTCTGTTTATGTATACCTTTTTTGTTCTTTGTATCACTTTATATATGTGAGATATCTGTAGAATAGTATTTGTTATGTTGGTGTTTTTGGATGTATTAATTAAAGATGTTCGTAACGGTTTTATCCATCCATATAACTATTGAAATGGGGATGCTGTATCATGATGAATGGGATGATGATTTGAAATTGGATGGGATCGCTTGGAGATGTTACCAAGACCGTGGGTTGGATTATTATTATTATTTTGTGAACCCAGAAAGAAAATAGGTGACTATTTGTTGGGAACACAAATCTCTCAAATACACACACACTCGTATACATTACACAAGTGAGTCATATCATAAGGTTGCAGCACATTTTTTGTAACAAAAACATTAGCAGTACTACTAACGTAGTACTACTTTGTCTAACAAAGTCGTGAAGCACACGGTCATATTAAAATAAGGGATGGTTGTTGGTTATTTATACCATGAACAATTCAAAAAGTAAACTGCCTTTTTTTAATTGATAATGATTCAATTGGCAATAGTGACACTATGGCAATGACATAGAATGATGTCATTTGTTATTATATATACGTGTCAATTAATAGGTAATCCCATATGACTAAATGTCAAAAACATAGTGTGGTTTGGTGTTTTATGTATATTCCAGACCTTGAGAATATATGGTCTTTTCTTACTTTGTTTTATTTATATGCTGTACTTTCTCTCTCTCTCTCTATATATATATATATCACTGAGACTAACATACTAATTATTACTACTAATTTCAACAGAGACGTGCATCAACCAAGAAAGGGACAATAGATGTTATAGATGACAGTCATTCGACAGCGAATATAAAAGTCACTATACACTAAATAAGCAAGCATATCTGCTTATCCTTGTTCATTATTGAACAGAAAGAGCAACTTGTTGTCCATAGTACTACCCAGAGGTAGTGTAAACCTCTGGCCATCATCATTTATATTTTTTGATTTCTCTTCAATGCATGCTTTTCATTCTATATCTCCTTTCAGCTATATTGATTTTCTCTATATTTTCTAATTCATTATCGCCACCGTTTCTTGATCTCGTTTTGTTTCCTTTCTTAGAATGGTTTTTTTTAGAATTGAGTCGTGCTTTATGTATGCTCACTCAACTCTTCCAATTTTATTTGCGGGAGTCCAAAGTAATCGCTGTGACATTGGATCATAACTTGTGTACTCTATTTCGTATTATGCAACCCTATATATGTTGTGGACATATTTGTAAATAAACAAGTATGGGATACAAGCTCCTTTACATAATGAACATTCTTTTAATAGGTATTTCATAAATTGCGTACTATTAGATAGGATTCAGCTAGTTGTCACGGAGAAAAGGAAATATCAGTTATAATAAAGGTAATAATGGAACAAGTGCTTCAACATATCTAAAAATAATAGAAAATGTGCTGTTATATCCACGTCAAAAAGTCAATACCCAAATACAACAGAAAATATGATTATATGATAGGTTAACGATGATATTACCTTCTCTATTCTTTTCTTTATCCTTTTATTACCCTTTGTCATCTTCATTTCATCAATTCTTTGACCTATTGAAATCATAAAATGCACGTAAGAAGCATCGTTTGAAAATCAAAGTACACAATAATGAGAAACACAGATGATTGCCTCGCTCATTGTCCTGACAATCACTTGGTGTCTCAGAAACCATCATAATAGAGAGCGTCCCTTGATAACTTGAAAGTCGTCGCAACGAAATAAACCAGTTGTTGTTGAAAAAGGAACAAATTACTAACCCATGATACATCTATCTAAACAAATAAATCAAAGAGCAATAGATTTTCCTAATTAAAAACGTGAACATAAGCACAATATATAGTATCAGATCAACATAGCACATTGCTATATAACGGCGGAACCCACGTTTACCCAGTTGTTTAATTCCCATACCTTATAAATAAATCTTTTGTAAAGTCGATTAACAATGGGGTATGGACTAAAAAATATAAAATAATAAATAAAGATAGAGGTAGAGAGAATACCATCCAAATTAAAGTAAATTTGAAAAAAGAAGATCGCAACATTTACGAGAGAAACTGAGGGCATGTAAGAGTACCCTTGCTGTGTAGCAACCACCGTTACTCGATCCGAATCCTACACAAGCATAAAAGCTTTTGAAAGGTAGAACCTTTTGTAATAAAATAAATATATATAAAAACGCGTAAAAAAGAGTGGCAGTTACGAGGGAACCTAGACCACGATGGACCTGGTCCCAACCGATCATTATCAATTGCAAGGATTTCATGATTTTTCTTTGTCCGTGTTTCCTCCCCAACGGCGCTCCTCATTTTTCAAAATACATGTTAATGGAACCAACAAAGCATTACGATGGTAAAATTCTGTTCAAATTTGTATTATTGATGTGCTTTAAAATACCTTTTATTAATAATAATGAATCTACAGTTTTTTAAATCTTATTTCAAATCCACTGAAGACATCTCAATAACAAGATGTCAGAGTGAGCACCCGTTAATTTCACAGCAAAAATCTCCATACTTGTTAGTGAAAATAAAGAGATGTAGGCATCCAGCTTTGCAAAAGATTATAGTCATTTTTTTCCGCGACAAGGAAAGAGGTAAATTTATAAAGTCAAGATATAAGAAGTTAGCCGGGGTAACATTGCATTTGAGATACTTTTGGTAAGTATTTTGTGTCCTTCATGGAGCTACATGCGATAAAGTTTAGAAACTAGTTATAATAACATAGAATGGATTTGAACAAGAACAAAATGAAGTCGATGTTGGCGATTCTGAATCAACCACAAGTACCACCAGTAACATATGTTCAAGTGCCACATCGATCACCACAAGGTTACCTTCTACCATCGAATCATTCATAATCGAATTTCGCTCATGATGCCCACAACACCATGGGTCACGGAAAAAAGTGGAAGCAATCTATGGAAAGGAGTAGAAGATCAATTAGTTGAATTTGGGTTATCAAGGAACCTCGAATAGTAAATGGCTGATTTTTTTTTATAAAAGCATCAAAAAATATCTATATATTCTATATAACATGCTTATACTTAAAATATTTGTTTTTCACTCTATAGTTTGGTGTAGCGCACAAAGACAACTTCATACTCTTTAGGTGGAGGCAATGAAAAAATAAACAGGTATAATAAAATAATTCTCGACCAGGCAAAGAGTTTATCGAAATATATGAAGCAGATTCCACTTCGTTGCCTTTCCCTTTAAACATTTGATGAGTAGATTTATTGACACAGTACTAATAGACTTCGATGAATATTTCCTTAAATAATATATACTAGTCAACAATTACTTAATAGACAGCAATTGGAGATCTTGAAAAGCGCGAACGAAAAAAGTACCAAATTTGTGATTTGGATTGTACACAAAAATCGATCCAGTATACAATGACCAAACGGATACCAATTGACGAATTTGGAACTCTGTCGATACGGGATTTGATTTAATCCAAAAGTGGATGTTGGAACCTAAGTGTAATATTATTATCAGAAACAAGTATTGCTGTAAAAACAAATAATGCTTTTTTAGAGGCGAGATGGAAGGTGTTGTGCTAGTGCTGAACGAAGAAATGGGAATCGTGAACCAAATCAACGAAAAAATCATAGACATGAGTGTAATATTTTACTCAAGTTGGTTCATGGGGAAATTGGTTGCTCAAAAGTGGGAAAGAAAGATAATGATGATGCTGGAAGGAATTAGGTTTAAAAATCCCCAAGCTGCTCAAGAACCAGACGTAGAGAATTGCGAAAAATTAACTGTAGTAGGTTTGTGACCATGGGTAATAAGTAAAACTTTCACATCTACAAATCAATACTCATATTCCAATGATCCCTTCCGATCGTATCGTTCTATTGCTCTTAAATTATTTTTTTTAGTTAATTTACTTATCGCATAGATGTTTTCCTCAAATTTCTATATTCGTAGTTGTTTAACATGTTGTGAGCAGTCTTTTTTTTTTTTTCAAAATTTTTTTTTCTCATTTCAGCAAATCTTCACAAGCTGTCTATTTTGTCGGTATGTAATAAATTACTTAATGGGTATTGTAGATGATACGATAATCAAGAATGATGATGATGTTTTCATTATATAATACATTTTTTAAGAAGAGATTCAGAACAGAAAAGATATATGCAATATTGACTATCACAACGACAAAATTGGATTGATATATATATTCATCAGCATATGTTGAATTTTTTTTTCATTTGTTCTTTTAAAGAAGTTCAGAAACGTGGTGTAGAGTATATATGGTAGCCAATACCCAATGTTGATTGTCTCATAGATATGCATACTTTATTGCCGTTATAATTGGAATTTGGAGACAATAATGGTTTTTTTTCTTTCATTTACTTGAAAGTCATATTTCTTTTTTCATCACGGCCCTAGCCGAATGACAATGTTTATGTTGGGTTGAGATTAAAAAATAGGATTAATTACGAAAAATCACCTTTCATATTTTGATATATGGGTGGGGTATAACCTATTTTATATAAAATAATGTACGGTGAAAATATTCTATACAGAAAAACAAAACCAAGGCGATTGATCAATTCAAGAGAGGATCTAGACCATGAACCAAGAAGAGAAGTGTGAATCGATGGGACGGCGATAAATTTATGCGTTGAATCGACTTCTCCCGACATTAGACAATTAAAATTTTTTTCTATTGTTGTATTAATTATAATAATAGTAGTATATGTACATGTGTGTGTGTTAATTATATGATCAATAGAAAGCTTAATACGCCAGAAATTGTTTCTTGTAGTACAAATGGTTACAATTTTCAGGACATATAACCTGGAAGAAGTTCCAACAACTGATTTTCATTAGATAGAGTTAGCATAATAAACTATTTAGAATAGATAAGCGTGCGACAAATCAATATCAAGTTAGTAACAAAATAACTTTAGTTCTTTGACATGAATATAATGCATGATAAGTACTACTTTTGATTATTGATGGTATCATCATATGGAATGCGTAGCAAACTAGATCACTTGATTAACCAACATCTGTCATTCCTTCTTGTTGAATGATTGTCACCTAAAAAAAATAAAATTAATGGGGTTTCTTGTCATCTTTTATTGAACAAATTATTGGTGAGAAAATAAAGATGTATACATAATAGAACAACAGCAGGTTTTTTGATGGATTTTCATGATTTTCTTGTCGATCATGTAATATAATCAATATATATATATAATCATGCGGTTATACAACATGCAAGTCTAATTTATCATTTCATAACGAAGAACAGTTATGACAAACTACTTTTGATGACGATGCCGTTCTTCCCCCCAAAAATAGTGAACATAAAAGCGTCGAACAACAGTAGTATGACATCATGAATCTACTTTAACCAAAGCAATGGTCATATAATATGATGAGTTGTAAAAGCCTTGGCAAAAAGTAACACAGACAACCAACTTTTCTTGTTTGTTTGTTTTGGTTCTTGTTGAACCTTGAACATTAAGAATACGAGGATGTCTTTTATATATATCAATGATAGTATTGGTCAGTATAATAATAATAAAACCCAGAAAGCGTATTTCCATGCTACTTTCATACATTTGCCCATATGAAAATCAAAATCAGCTAGCCAAGCATTTTATAAAAAGATATTTCGTTGAAACCTAAAAAAAAATGAGATCGATTTTTACTTTTAAAGGTCTATTTTTTTTTTAAAAAAAAAAAGTGTGGGGAAATAGAAACTGCGCAAGTCTACTTTTTTATATAGTCCACAACTTCTTTTTTTTTATTATATATATAAAGAAGTATATTATTTGATATCATAGTTAAATAGTATAAAGTGATAGTGGTTGTGTAGTGGTGAGATTTACAAATGCTTTATTCGTTAGCATATGTTTCTCATGTCAACAAAAACAACAACAACAACAACAATGAGAAAATGTTATGTTCCGAATATGTCTTTTGGTCATGCGGGTGTATTAGATGATGATACCTTTCATTTCATTACTTGATCAAATAAACTATTATACAAGTACTTCTTTTTGTTACTATTTCAAGATAACAACAAGTTCCTTTTACCTTGAATTAAATACGTAACATTGTTACCATGGGAATACTTCGTTAGAATAAGGAGGTAATTTTATTAAACAGAAAAAAAAAAGTATAAAAAGTAGATGCTCACGTGAAACAAAAAATACGGGGTCGCCACACAGCAACAGCAAGCAAATCGGGGCGTTTCTTTTTTTTTTTTTGAATATGTACCCCAATCTAAACTTCAATTGGAGAAAATGGTAGGTTTTGCACGTGAAAAGAAACATTTCTTTCTCTCTCTTTTTTTTTTCCCTTTCCCATTCACTTGTTATTTTACTTCTTTTCCCTCTTTTTCCCTTTTTCCTCTTCAAAAAACCAATCTATTTTTTGATTTGATTATTAATTTTATTATATTCTATCACTCTTTGAAAAAAGAGAGTTTATTAAACAACCATGGCACAACAACAACAATCTTCTCCAATGTCCATTACTCAACTATGTAATTCAACCAATGAAATGAAAGTCCATTCACCTCATTCCATTGACGACACTGATCCTGATGTGAGATTAGCTGCTGAAGCTTTAGGTGATATGGCCAATGGTATATATCTATCCTTATTGTATACATATATTTGAAACACTTGTTTTCTTTTTTTCTTTTACGGCGTTTTAAATAAGAAAAACTAATGCACGTGGCTCTTGTTTATTATTATCATTCTATCTATAGCCAAGAACACTTCTTCTACAACGATTCCCATCACACTTCCACCATTATCAACACATCATCCGTCTGCTCCTTCTACGACACCTAGTTCTCCATTACCAACACCTACCTCTTCTTCACTTTCGAATTCACGATTTTCATTTTCAAGTGATACTTCTTCCATTACAAGTCAAGAAGATGAATATTATCATAAACATCGATCTCAACATCATCAACCTCCACAAAAACATTTAGTTCATCGTATGTCCTTATTTTTGTTTATTCAACTTTACGTGATTATAATGATACTAACGATAGAATTTAGAAATGGTCGAATCTTTTGCTGCCCCCATTTACGATAAGTTTGGTAGACGTTCTTCGGAGTCATCAGAGGTAAGACCTTTTTTTCAGGGGTAAAAATATAATAATAATAATTGATAAATGACTCATGATAATAAATAGGTGAGAAGTCAATATTCAGATCATGAAGATGAGGCTGCGCTGGCAGCAGCCAGTGCTCTTGCTCGTGCTTCTTTAAATGATACTTGGGAACCTCCTCGTGAAAATATTAGAAGACGGCGTCCGGAAGATCCACGTGATGATAAATTAGGTATGTTTGATATTATAGATAGAGCGTAACAATAAATTTCTCATTATCTATGGCAGTGTATATAAGTATAAAGATAAATTAAAGAAAGCATACTCATAATAACGAATTTAGCAGGCAAAAAATCCCGATCTCGTTCTGCTTCACGTTCAACATCACCTCATCGTCCATATACCTTAACGCCTAAATCACCTACTGTACGACATGCAGCAACACCTATTCCAAGGAGTCGTTGGCAACAAATTGTATTGCATGCAGGATCAGCTGCTGGCACCACCGCTGCTGTAATTAGCGAAGAAAGTATGAAATGTCTTCGTTACTGTTTAAGTTGGCTGCAGGTAAATTATTTATAAATTTCCTCTTTCTCTTTTCTATACATGGTAGCACATTTTTCTCACACCTACCCGATTGACTTTTTTACTTTATTTATAGTATGCCATTCAGCATATCGAACGCCAGATGGCTTATCTTCGTAGTTATCTTGTTTCACTTGCTAGTAACAAGAACAAATCCAAAGAAGTCGTTCAAAAACAACAACAAGACGCCCAAGATTCTGATAATACACTTGCTTCCATCAAGAAAGAAATGGTGGATACTGTCCGTAAAGTCGTCGATGTGATTAGTCGTTATGCCAGTTCCAGTTTACCTGAACAAGCCAAGAATGCTGTTCGTGGATCCATTTTACAATTACCTGCTCGTTGGAAAATGGTCAATAGCAGTACTTCTGCTTCTCCCGTGGCAGGTTCCTCTTCAGAAGATCCCCAACTTCATGAAACGTCAATCAAACTTTTAAATTTTGGTGGTGAATCGATTGAAATGTTACAATCTGTCTCCAATGTCTTTTCGGATACAGTTGATCGTGCTGAATTATGGCTTCAGCGTTTACGTGTGGTGGGTGTCGCTGGTCCTCAATCCTCTCGTCGTCAACAAAAACAAAAACAATCTCAACAACAATCAAAGGATGAATCCATGGAAATGAAAGAACCTAGTATCAAGGATCGTCCAAAACAAATGGTTTCAGCAGATGATATGGATACAAGCTAAATAACTTGCTATTTTTTCTCTCAATTTTGTTATACTTCCCCCACACTCATGATAATAGCTTTTACCAAATTCATTCCCCAAATTTTTCTCACATCAGTTCCTATTTTGTTGCATTTAATACATCCATTTATATAGTTTGATACCTCTTCCTTTTCTTCTTCCTCATGTACATTGTTAACTATAAAATTTTTTCTCTAAATTTGAAACCATTTACAAAAAAGAAATAACATATGCCTTGAGAGTGAGAGAGAGAAATGCAATTTATACCTGTCCGGGGCAAAGGGCTCACCTTGCCAAGAGCGGAAGGTCAAATTATTATTTATGCGCAGTTGTGTGTGTGTCTCTAGATTCCTTGTTCTTTCTTTTTATCACACAACTCTTTTTTTTTTTTGAATAAGTCGATATGGCTTACCAACAACAAGATTATAGTAATTTACGTAAAATCGTCACCGGAGATATTATTGTTAAATGTATTTAAAAAATCAGCATTTTATTTTATTGTCAATCAACCAATGATTCTTCTTCTCTGACTCTCTCACACACGCACACTTCCAATCTATTCAACACTTTTTATAGGTCGTTATCATAATGATATTCGTCGCATTCCCATCAATCAAGCACCTAGTTATGACGAGTAAGTTTTTTCTAGTTTGTACTTGAACAATTGAATTACGATTGAACTCTGTTTTCTTTTTTTTTTTTGGATATTAGACTTTGTCTCATGATGTATCGTTTGTTCAAAAATAACCTCTCAAGTCCTGAAAATATTGTTTTAAAGTATACTGACGATGGTAAGAATAATACAAATAAGAGGGTGAATATTTTGATATATAAAAGAAAATTACAAGTTCTCAATTCAATTTAATATATTCTCTATAGAGGGTGATTTGATCAGTATGACAGGTAAGCTTTCACCTCTTTTTTTTTTGTGCCAAGAAGTTATTTTTGGGGAGAAAAGAGAAGCGTTTAGTGTGTGAAAAAAAAGTTGGCCATTATTTTTTATTGAACAACTTTATTTATATATATTCATATTCAAAAAAAAGATGATACAGACGTCAATCATGCTATATCACAAAGTTCTTTATTGAAAATCACGATTTTTGATAAGGTATATCCTATTTACAAGAGGACTGGAATGAGGGAGGAAGTGAAAAGGAGTGGAAGTTATATTATTCTATGGTCCTGGATTGTTTACTTTTTATCATCAATAGCAAAACCACCCATTTATGGGAACTGCAGATCAAACGGCACCTGCTTATGAGGAATTAAAGGATCAAATGAGCCAATTACGAGATATGATCGATCACGTTCTTGGCTCCTTATCATACACAAGTAAAGGAAAGACTGACAGAGGAACCAATGGAAATGGAGTTCAAGGTGGTGTTGAAACAGTTGGTAAAATAAGTGGATTCTACTCTGTTTTCATTTTTATCGTTGGATCCAGGAAACTTATTCTTTTTTTTTTACGGGATAAATAGAGAAATCATATAGGCATCTTTCGACCGCTGAATTAGGTATATATATATATATTATTGATATATTATAAGAAAAATAAGATCTTTTATTAATTATATTGATAAATATAGCTCACTTCTTGGGTGATGAAAGAAAGGATCAGAAAAAGACAGAAATGCAAGAACCATCACCTCATCAAGCACCCTCTTATCCACCACCACCTCCACCTGTAACAACAACTACTACTAGTACAACTTCATCCGTACCCATGTCTGCAGCGCAATCATCGCAGCAACAACAGGTACATACTCCTTACCCACCACCACCATCTTCTTCTGCACCAACGGTTACTCCTTCCATGCCACGACCTCCTATACAACAACAACAACAACCTACTAGTTCAATGCAATCAGGTTATCCACCTGCTCAGCAATCACCCATAACAAGTGCGCCACCACCTTCTTATCCAGCTCCGCCACGTCCTCCAGTAAGTATTCCTCAACCAGGTACACCTCAAACGCCTACCAATTATCCACCAGAACGGCCACCACCTACTACCAATAATTATAATAATTATGGTGTTTCTACTCCTTCTGCACCACATTCCACTCAATATTATTATCCTGCTCCCCCACAACAACAACAGCAACAGCAACCCCCTCCACCTTCTCAAGGTCAACGACCTCCAATGAATACTGCAGGATGGCGTTAAATCATCACTAATAATAATAAGAAACAGCATCTTCATAAATATACACTCTTGTTTTTTTTCCTCTTTCTCAATATATACACTTATTTTGATGTTATTCAAAAAACCATGTCATGATTCCCCTCCTCTTTTCACATTAAATTTCATGTATAATAAATAAAAAAACACGAAAAAAAGAAACTTTATAAATATTTTCGCGTTAACGCGCCTTGGTGAGGTGCGCGTCACATTGCGGGGTTTTCTAAGGATGGATACTTTTTTCGGTCATGTAGAGACACACAGTTTTCAATCTTTTTATTTTATAGATTTTTTTTTTATATTCAAACAGGCAGGCCCTGCTTTTTTTTAGAGACGTCTTTCTTTTCCTTTGACTTCCCCTTTTCTTTTTTTTTTTCCCCAAGCAAAATCTGAACATAAATTTGTTATAAAACGAATATAACAAAGGCCAATTCACTTTTATATTGTTTTTATCGCATTTTTCATTATTCTATCTATCCATAAAACTACTTTTATTTTACTTGGAAACGTAACCAACTTGATTAAAGAATGAGCTCTACACGCGCAACCCGTTCTACTAGAAACAGTACAACCTCCAATGATAACGCCCCCTCCGCTGCGGAAGTGACTACTACTAGTAGTAACGGTAATGCCACGTCATCGACTACAACAGCAAACGATCGTCGTTCTTCTCCTTCAACAAGACAATCGTCTTCTCCTTCAATGAACTCGAAAAAGAAAGACGCTGGAAAATCCTTGAGCAGTAGTGCAAAACGGTAAAATTCTTCTTCTTCCTTTCTCTCTTTCTTGTCTTTTTATATTTTTTTTTCATAAAAATAAATAATTAATCGATTTTTCGTTTTGTTTTTATTCATATGTACAACACTAACGACAACGACATGCAGCATCTCTAAAGAATTGGCAGAGATCTCATTGGACCCTCCTGCCAATTGCAGGTAAAATAAATAAATAAAGAATGAAATAAAGTAGTAGAGAATATAGTAAGAGCGGTAAACTTATTTACAATATTTGAAATACATAGTGCTGGACCCAAAGGTGATAATTTATACGAATGGGTATCAACGATTGCAGGTCCTTCTGGATCCCCTTATGCAGGTGGTATCTTTTTCTTGGATGTTCATTTCCCACAGGAATATCCATTCAAGCCTCCAAAAGTAATTATCTGTTTGTTTCATATATATATATACTGTGTGTGTGTGTGTGTGTGTTGGATGAAAAAAGGATGTAAGGATGTGATTTGAGGTGAAAGGATTTTTATTTGGTTTCTGATCCAAATCTTTTTGGATAATGCATTTTTTATTACTAGGTTGTGTTCCGAACTCGTATTTACCATTGTAATATCAACAGTCAAGGTGCTATTTGTCTCGATATTCTCAAGGATAATTGGTCTCCTGCCTTGACTATTTCAAAAGTACTCTTATCCATTTGTTCTCTCTTGACAGATCCTAATCCTCGTAAGTCTATAATTGTGGATTTGACATATATATATATATATATGTGTGTGTGTGTATGAATGTGCATGTGTATGGATAAAGGTAGATAGGATGAGTGTGTATTTTGGAATGACATCAAATCATTAATTATGATGTAAAAATGAGGATAGATGATCCACTTGTTGGTAGTATTGCCCAAGAATACCTGAATGACCGTGAAGAACATGATCGTGTTGCACGGGAATGGACAAAACGGTAAGTCGATGGATAAGGGATATATCTTGATTCACCAACATGTGGGATTTTTTTTTTAGTTTTATTAAGCTAATTCAAATGTTTTACCTTTTTAGTTATGCTTGCTAAATAATAATAATAATAATAATAATAATAATAACAATCATGTCTTAATTCCTCTTTAATTTCATATATATATATATATATATATATATATATATATAAACGAACAAACAAAAAAGGGTTTATCATGCATCTTATTAAACTCTAACTATCGAATTGGATCGAAGAGATCCTCTATTCACTTTTACATCATTCTCATCTTCATTATTCCCGCCCATGTCTCTTTCTTTTCATATTTTCTTTTCACTTTCTCTCTTACACACACGCTCTTTTCTTTTTAAATCATTTTACCGAGAAAGCATTTTTTTTGCCCGAGTTTTTCTAACAACCTTTTTAGAATTTGCCAGTGAAGTTTTTTTTTTTGCAGCATACAACACACAAAAGAGGGAGGAAATGAAAAACTCTGGTAGGGTCTGCTTTTTATTATTATTATTATTTTTCAAAAACAATAAAAATCCCCACATTTCATTGATGCATTTCAACATGGTTTTCATCGAGAGAATATGTGTTATTAGGATATGAATGGTAACCCAATTGTAGCAAATACGAAGGAATAGTTATGATAGTAAAAATCAACAAAATTAATGGGTGAATGATTTATAGATATAAAATCATCGATTCTGTTCATGAATATTTTTATTATTTGTTAAACAACAGATGTATATAAAATACTTTTCTATGAGATACACCTATTGTGAATCTTTTTATATATCCGTTTCCGTAGCAAAGTAAAGATCATAATCATTTGCTTTAAATCATCTCCAAATCGTTAGTAGTAGGTTGATGATATATATATAATATTCTTATAATTCAAATCAACATAAGGTATTGGATAAATATATATCTATAACGTGTAGAATATACACACTATGATTTTTGTCAAGTAAGCCAATATATAAAACACCTTCTTCATCCTATTCTGAAAATGGAAAAACCCGAAAAATACCGGGAATAACTGGAATATCATAGCAGTTGTCCTCATATTGACCATAGCATTATCGATAGATAATTCCTAGCAGATATTTGGAATAATAATTAGCCAACAAGATGACAGGACCGAAAGAATAATAATTCAGACGATAATAAAAGACGGAGGAGCATGTTTATATAATAATATATCAAGGACAAAGAAAGGAGAAAAGTGTGTTGTAGAAAATGACAAGTGTGTGTATTATGCTGTGCAGGGTTAGATCTGAAGATACCGTGTAATGTCAAAATCAGAGCTTTTACCAAACTTTTTTATCAGATGTTTTATTTTAACCCGGAAAAAAAAATCAAATATGTCAGCTTTTTATACTCTTCTCTCTTCTGGCTGTTGTTGAGAATTTATCACGACTATAGCTTATGTGAGAAATGATTGGAAGGAAAAATAATCTGCATTCTTGGTTAGTAAGCGAGAAATTTAAACTAATACTATATAAAGAAAATATTCACCGGTAGTGAAAAATACTTTTTTTTTTACCCCACATTTCATATACAAAACTCACACACACACAACAAATAACGATGGCTCATCAAGAAGTAGCTCTCCCTTTGGCTTTGCCTTCCACTGAAAAGCATTATATGACGCTTAGCCGTGAAGGTCCCTTGTTTATCTTACATCTTCATAACAAGGATAATCGCTTTACCACTGAAGTATGTAAAGCTATTATTCATGCTTTACAAGTCGTTGAAGATACTTTCCTTGCTCAAAAAGAACCTACTGAAATGGCTCTTATTACTGTGGGTGATGGAAAATTCTTTTCCAATGGTCTTGATGTCGCTCATGCAAGAGAATATATACCTTTTATGGATTCATACCTTACCATGTTGAAGAAGCTTTTGACTTTTACTATTCCAACAGTCGCTGCTCTTAATGGGTAATATATATACTTATTTGTATATTTATAACATATATACACACAAGAATATAATGGTTATTAACTTATTATATATATAGTCATGCTTTTGCCGGCGGATGTATGCTTGCTTTGGCGCATGGTGAGTAATGATATACCTTTTTTTTTTTTAAAAAAACATATCTTGATTATTATGTAATTTGACACGTTGTCCACATATTGATTGACTTGTTTTGTTATATCTTTTTTTTAGACTACCGCGTCATGCGTACCGAACGTGGATTCATGTGTATGGTATGCAATTACAGTTATTATTACATAGAAACCAATATTTTCATCATTTCATCTTTTATTGACTCTTTCTTTTTCTCTTTATAAATATAATAATATAGAATGAAATCGATATCAAGGCACCTCTTCATCCAGGCATGAACGCTTTACTTCGTTATAAGACTACACCAAAGACCCTTCGTGCTTTGGTCTTGCAAGGTTATCGCTTTAACAGTGATGAAGCATTAGCTGCTGATCTTGTTGATGAAATTTGCCCTGAAAAGGAACTTATGGCTACTGCAAAGAAACTTGCCTTAAAGTGGGCTCCCAAGGCAAAGGCTGGTATTGTTTACAGACAACTCAAGGAAGAAGTAAGTTTATATATATACAATACTGTTGGTATCATTGAAATATTTTAAACAGAAATTAACATTATACCTTTTATATCTAATTAGTTGAGCACTGATACCATTCGTTTGCTGAGTGTCCCTTATAATCGTCTTGAATCATCCAGATTGTAAATTATATATAAAAAAGAGTCTACCTTCATTAAAGTAATATAATATTCCATATGGTAACTCTCCCTTTCCTTCTCAAATCCAACACACATCTTGTCATCTTTATGTATTTTATAAAAATCAACTGTATAATTATGCCCCTTCAATAAAACTTTATTTTGACTTGTAAAAAAATTGATATTGTGTCTACTTCTTCCTCCCGTTGTACAAATCATTACCTTCTGGCAGTTTGGGAATTTCAGTCTATCCTTCAATATACTATTTTATTGGTTTTTAAAGGTTAATATTTCTATAAAGAATTCTCAGAGTAGCTGTGATTAACATGTCAAAGATCCAAAACTACATTATCAGCCTAGAGTTTTATTATGAAGAAGGTTCGATATTTATAAGATAAATGATTCTTTTTGCTGAGGGATATAGAAGGTATATGAGCATTTATGAAAAAAATTGACTATTCTTGTTTTATAAGGAAGTATTTATTGTGATATATAACGATCATATGGATTAAAAAGTACTGCCAAGTAAATAATATGCCAAGCTGTGACCATAAAAGCACCACTGCTTAGTTGACCCGCGTTTGAATGGAATTTATATTTCTACTGCGCCGAAAATTTCGTCGGGTCATCGGGAAACATAAAAATGCTCTGGAACGAAAAAGCACCGTGCTTTTTCCTATTACTCTTTATTGCAGGAAGCTATTCATGTCAACAACACCCGATTTACAAGCTGCGTCGATCCCTCGTAATGTAAGACTGATAACTGCTTATTTGTTTTTCTAATCGTCAAGCAAACAAGAAAAGCTAAGCATGTCATGGTCAAAAAATATCTTTTAGTGGAAAAACTCAAGCTTCTTCTTTTTGGTTCTATAGGTATTCACTTTACCCTCTCCTACCGATATCACTTTAACACCATTTTGGGTGACCACACGTCATGTTGACAATTTCCTTTTACAAAAGTCACATGCACCGGGCAACCCTATATTTAAAAGTTTATTAAGTACGATTGCTAATGTGTAAGTTTCAAGTCTGGTTTTTTTTTTTTGGGTGTGTCTGTCTCTGAGTGGTATTTTGAATTTATATAAACTCGCTTTTTATGTGTATATATAGTTTTGATACCAAACAGCCTCCTTTTCGGATATTGTTTCAACGTGAAATTAATACCCATTGCCTTCAGATTGCTGTGGCAGAAACCGAAACGGCGATTGAAGCAGCCTGGATATGGATTGAACGAAATATGATGCCAGAATTAGATACGATAGATGATCCTTTTCAAAAAGAACAGTGGGTTGCTCAGAAAATTAGCATGATAGTTACCGCAATTGGTAAGACAAAAAAATATGGATGTGGAATGGCTCAGTGCAGGCAGTTTGTTTGGTATTGGTGGTATTTTCTGTCCCCTATCCTTTTCTTATCCTTTATATTTTCTGGTTAACAAGGTGGAATGAATTATGAGTTTATATCTGACAAATTCTTTAAATATAAATAAAAAGATACGGGTACGGATGAATTATCATCAGACGAAAAAGTTCGGAGCGCATCGCGAACATTCCGTCAATTATTTGACGTACCATCTTCCGAACGTCTTGTCAATTGTAAGTGAAACATAAACTCTCTCTATATATATTGTTAGTATCAACATGATCATTAATCATGCTCCTATCATTTCATAAAGATTATTCATGTGCAATGAATGGAAGACAAGGATGGCTCTATATTAGTGAAAATTATTTGGGATTTTATTCCTTTTTACTTGGTGTTGAAAAGAAACAATTGATTGAACTCAAGAATATTAAGGATATATCCAAAGAAAACTCAAAGCGGAATATGTTTGCTGATAGTTTACGAATTATTACCAAGGAAAAAGAAGAGGTGAGAGAATCATGATATCATATCAACCTCTTTTTTTCTTGGGGGAGATAAGGAAGGATAAGATAGTATGAATATCACTAACACAACAATCATTTTTGTTGATAACCCCATAGAATCATGTATTTAGCAATATGTTTCGACGAGATGAGGTAAAAAAAAAAGAAAAAAAAAGACAATATATTTCAGAAATTGGTTTGCCAAGTCATTCTAAACGATAACAATAAAATATTAATTGGGGATTTGGAATGTGTATTATGAAATCATCAGGTCTATGATTTACTTGTTCAGCTGACGGGCCAAGCAACTCTTCGCCTTTTACGAAACGCAGGTGGTGACGCACCAGGACAATCCACAAGTGACCCATCCACCTCACCAGCATCAGATCGTGAGCGTAATACCCGTTCACCTGATTCAACATCAATTAGTGGAGGATTATTTGTCAATCCGCTCAAACATGATTTGGCAGCTCAAAAACGAAACATGGATCTTTGCTTACATTTCAAATTACCATTGACAGAAAGGTTGATTATGGAAGAGATGCAAGTGGGTTACACAAGTGGCAGCATCTCTTCTTCTGTACTCGAAAATGGATATTATCCGGGTCATTTATATCTCTCTGAATCTTACATGTCATTTGAATCTCTCAACAAGCAAGGTCCTCCACAACAACATTTACCGATTTGTTCACTTGTGTTACCCTTGTATACTGTCAAACGTGTTGAACGATTAAGTTCAGGTTCTTATTCAACTTCACTTTCAATAACCACATGGCATGGCATGGAGCACATTTTTCATTTAAATGTAAGTTTTCTATATATAAAAATTATTGGGAATATCATATCCATTATATGTAGACATCAAGTCTAATGGAATCACATGGAATGTGGATGTTTATATATAATTCTCCTTGTTATCGTTTGTTAGGCACACAAAACAATATGTGAACAATTTTGTGGTGTTCTTGGAAAACAATTAGCTCAGCATCGTGGCAATATGAGGCAATTACGTGCCTTTTTGGCAACCTGTGAATCAGAGAATATGTTGAAAGAAGAACAAAATTTGGTGGATGTGAGTACTGAATCGATCGGTGGACTTGGTATAGATTTTGGATATCCTGGTGATGCAAGGAAAGCAAAAGATAGAAGCAAAATGAAGCTCTGGAAAAAATACTTTCAAGGTATATATACAGAATAGAGGACTGGAAAAAATAGTGAAGGAAGTAGTCTGCGTGGATAATTAAATTTAATATTTCTAGAAAACGGACGAAATCTTACCATGGTACGCCTTCCAACATTTGGTAAGCTTGTCCGTGTGGGTTTACCCAATGCTCTTCGTGGTGAACTTTGGGAAGCATGTTCTGGTTCCATTTATCTTCGTATGACAAATCAAGGTGTATATGAAGATGTAATCAAGACTTATGAGGGGCAAACATCATTATCGACAGAAGAAATTGAAAAGGATTTACATCGGTAAAATGTCTAATAAGAAAGAGGAAATAGGGAATAAATAAAAGGGATATAATTCTTTTATAAAATCCAGCGAAATGTATCGTTCTATTAACCACCGAGAAACTCACAAAATTATGTATTTTCATATAGATCACTTCCTGAATATGCTGCCTATCAAACTCCAGAAGGTATTGATCGATTACGACGTGTATTGACAGCTTATGCTTGGAGAAATCCAGAACTCGGATATTGTCAAGCGATGAATATTGTCACCTCAGCTTTATTAATGTAAGAGAATGATAGGCTACAAACTTTTACAGATCCTGGTAAATAAATTCCCCTTTCTTTTTATTTTTATATATAATAGTTATATGAGCGAAGAACAAGCTTTCTGGACACTGAACGTATTGGTGGATCGAATGTGTCCTGGCTATTATAGTACATCCATGTATGGTGCATTATTAGATCAAATTATCTTTGAACAACTGGTCGAAAAAACGATGCCTATTTTATGGAGCCATTTGAAGAAAACAGATATCCAACTTTCTGTTGCTTGTTTGCCATGGTTTTTGAGTCTTTACGTCAATTCCATGCCACTACTCTTTGCATTTCGTGTTTTAGATTGCTTGTTTATGGAAGGGCCACGTATCTTATTTCAGATCGGGTAAATAGAACATTTCTTATATCCTGTTGTTTTGTTTTGTTTGGTTATTATTCATTATGGTCTTATTCACATATCAATGTTTTTTCTCTCTCTTTTAGTTTAGGTATATATATATTACAAGGCAATGATCAATGATGAATCCATAAAACTTTATCTAACCATCATTCTCTTTTATTTCTCCCTTAGCTATTCTAAAACTAAATGGAGACGATCTTTTGAAAGCAAAAGATGACGGTGCTTTCCTTGGTATTCTAAAACACTTCTTTACATCATTGGATATACCCATTCATCCCAATTCCCGAAACGAACGCGCACGAAAACTCACAGTATGTATAACATTTAGCAAAAAAAAAAGGAGAACATTCTTGGTATATCTGAAAAAGTACTAACAAAAAATATGGAAATATTAAGAAATTCAACGAAGTGATGTTGACAGCAGTAAGTGTTTTTTTTCTTTTTCTTAATGGAGTGAATAGGTCTTTTCAAAAAAAAAAAAAAAAAAAAAAAAAAAAAAAAAAAAAAGAAAAAAAAGAAAAAAAAAGCTAATAAATTAAATGAATTCATGTATTATTAGTACCGTGAATTTGCCATCGTCACTGATGACTTAGTTACTGATCTTCGACGAAAAAATCAACTCAAAGTAGTTGCCGGCATCGAATCCTATACCAAACGATCCGCAATTCGCCATGTTAAAGATACAGCCGGTTTCGACAAGGAAGAAGTGTCTACCATTTATGACAAGTTCTTTGGTGCATTGTATTATGCCAAACAAAATAACGAAAAGACAACAGATCTTAATTCAATGGATGTTGAAACATTCCGATTATTACTCGATAGTTTGACGAACTGGTCCAAGCTTAAACCTCATGATGAATCAGCGAATGAAAGCTACATGCGATTACTTGGTCTTCAATTTACGCAACGTCTTTATGATTATATGAAACCTAATGTTCATCCTGGTATTACTTTCCAAGATGCTGTCAGAGGATTAGGCGAAATTATGCATGGGGTATAGATATATTTTCTTGTTTATGCTTGGCAATGAATCAAAGATAAAACGATTGTATCCCTTAACATGGATAATTTTTTATAGGATCTCATGTCACAAATTGAATTTTTCTTTAAATTATATGATCAAGACAAGGATGACAAATTGGTAAATGCAGATATCTTGTGTATGGCGAAGGAAATCTATTGGGTATTATGCCAAATGCAACAAGACGAATTTATTGCATGGGATGCAATTTGTAATTTGATCATACGAAGCTTTGAACAATCAGATATACTTCGAGGCATTCATCCCGATGAAATATCCAATGCAGAACAACTTGCTGAACTTATCAGCTATGGACGACATGATGGTATTCAAAATATACAAAAACGCATGGAACGAGTAGAATCCTATTTGATCATCAACAACGATAAAGACGAAGAAGAAAAAGAAGGAGAACAACGAAAACCAGTGATTGAAATATGTTTACCATCCTTCAGAATGGCTGTTTTAACTAATGAATGTCTGGAAATGTTCTTTGATAATGGATTCATGAGTAGTTTCCGATTGGTGAAATTAGCAAGTGAACAACAAAAGAGTCTTGGACGTGAATTATTTGAAAATCTATTTAATGAAGGCAAGAAATTGGCAACAAGTACCATGACTGCACCAACAAGTACTTATAGACGATCCTCCAATGCTTCCTTATCCACATCCCCTCTTCCTTCTCCCTCTACATCTACCTCAAATGTTTCGTCACCTGCTCAACCAGCAACAACAGCATCCGCTCCAACATCAGCCGTATCATCACCTCAGTTACCACAAGATCAATCTTCCGTTATGAGTTTACCAGCAAGTAATAAGGAAGGTGAAGCAAAGAAAGATATGAACCAAGAAGTGGATTCATTATTATCGGAGCTAGGTCATCAAGACGCATAGTTGGCATAAATAGCCGCTACTCCCCATTGTTGTTATTATTGCCTGTATTTTATAATATTTCATTTTACATAATACATTTATATACGCTTAGCATCATATCCTTTTCTTTACACTTCCCACGCATCAAATATATATACATAAATGTCACACTTGCCTTTTTTCTTTTTTCTTTTTTTTTCGGAACGAACAGAATGACTCATGTCTTCCCGTCATGGCCGGAAGAACAATAGGCACCATTTGTTATTAGAGGTCCGCGTTTTTCATGATTGAGGAGACTTCTTTTTCTTTCAATAACGCTACTTTTTTTTCTTACATGTACAAGGGAGTGCCATTGACAAAAAGAATTCCTAATTGTTCACCATGGAATTCATGTCGATCAACCACCACTCAATATTACTATAATAGAAGCCCACCACGACGAGTCACTTTATTGTTACGACGAAAGGCAACTACTTATGCAAAACGACAATCCACCACTATCACATTCCCTTCCCGACTATTCAAGACTCCGGCATTATTATGTTCAGTATCACCTATCGTAAATAATACTCATGCCACAACGCAATTCGAATCGACTAGACGATTACAACCACCGCCACGACATGCTACACCTTCTGAAATTGAAACGGCTGCCGCAGAACCACCTCAAACAAGCATTAAGAGGCTGTTTTATGAACTTTTACGCATATTCGATGAATGGATCCTTGAACCATTATTGACGTTTCGACGATTCGTTCATATTGTATTTATATTTGCACCTGTGATATTGATAACACCTGCCGTCCTTATTGGAAGTCGCGTGGAAGCAGAGCAGGATGAAAAGAGAGGAACACTATGGTGGTTTGATTTTTTGGCATCCCAAATGGAACGTGCAGGACCTACGTTTATCAAGGTAAAATAATAATAATAATAAAAAGACAAGGGATTGATATATCCTTTCAAACAATCAAATGTTTGAGATTTGAAAGGGTCAAAAGGGGAGAAACACGCAAGAAAAGAAAATCTTAAATGCATTTGAGTTAACTTTTGTAAATGGGATGAAAAATGATACAGCTAGCACAATGGATTGCATCACGCACGGACCTTTTCCCACTCGCATTATGCACACGATTATCAAAACTTCATTCTCATGTGGATCCACATCCATTCTCACATACACGACATATCCTTCGTGAAGCATTTGGACGAGAACTTCATGAAGTATTTAGTGAATTGGATGAAAACCCCTTGGGTGTAGGTGCCATTGCTCAAGTATACAAGGCCAAACTACGACCTTATATCTTGGTACGTCATATGCGAGAACAATTCTTGGTCGAAGATAATATTATTACACCGGATTGTGTTCAAACACTTGATATTGATGGTAAGACACCCATCAATATCCATACCTCTGTCGCTATTAAAGTGCTCCATCCAAAGGCACGTCAAATTGTCCATCGTGATTTGAAAATTATGGAGTTTTTTGCCAAGGCATTAACATTGATACCTACCATGCATTGGATCTCTTTACCCGATGAAGTGCGGGTCTTTGGAGAAATGATGCGAGATCAATTGGATTTACGTATTGAAGCAAGTCATTTAGAACGATTCAATAAGCTATTTGCAGATACAATGAATGTCGAGTTTCCAAAACCAGTCATGGCATTTACTACCAAGGATATGCTGATTGAAGAATATGAGAATGGTATTCCTTTGAATGCTTTCTTGGAACAAGCAGCCTTTGTTAGACAATGTGATGATGATGATATTAAACCAGTCTATGATAATAAAATTGCAAATATTGGTAAAGTACATATTTATTTTGGAGATCCTGAAAGAGAGAGAAAAAGAATCAGGTGCTGCGGATTGACGTAATATATGATGTAATTTATAAATATAATGAATACGCTAACTTCGAGGAGATTATCTTTCATATTAAAAAATTAGGGTTGAATGCGTTTTTGGTAAGGAATAAAATTGATTTATAGTTTAGTTTTGTTTGATAAATGAAAAGAAAAGTTTCCTTAACCATCATCTTTAATAATAATTACTTCTCATAATATATTATTTTATATATAGCATATGCTTATCTTCTACAATTTTGTACACGCCGATCTTCATCCTGGGAATATCATGATCAAGTTTTATAAACCAAAAGCCCATCATCCTGTACAAAAAGCATGGTCCAGAGCAATGGGTCGATATTTAAAAGATGATGGTGAAGTTGCTGTCGAACGTATTCTTGCTGTGCGTGATGATCCTGTCGAGATGCATAAAGAATTACTTGCTTTAGAAGATGAAGGCTATTCTCCTCGACTTGTCTTTATCGATGCTGGTCTCGTCAACGAACTGAACGATGTGAACCGACGTAATTTCTTGGATCTATTTCAAGCCATTGCCCAATTTGATGGCTATCGAGCAGGAGAATTAATGGTGGAACGTTGTCGTACACCCGAACTAGTGATTGAACCCGAAGTATTTGCGTTAAGGATGCAAAATCTAATTCTTGGATTAAAGCAAAATACGTTTAATTTGGGAGCAGTTCGAATTGGGAATTTGTTGCATAACGCCATGAACATGGTGCGGGCGCACCACGTGAAATTAGAAGGGGATTTTGTCAATGTCGTGGTGAGTATCATGCTTTTGGAAGGTATTGGGCGCCAATTGAACCCAGATCTGGATTTGTTCAAGAGTGCTCTCCCTGTTTTACGTGATTACAGTATCAAGGATCATGGTAAAGCAACGATAGAAGGCGTTGTAAAAGATGTACAAATGCATGGTAGTGCTCCTCATTGGCTTAAAGTATGGATATTCTTGGAGTTACGAAATCTTTTCCTTAGAAATGAAAGAGAAAATGAATGGTTACAGATGTGGTAATGTATTATATTTGATAGTTTATTTTCTTATCTATGATTCTTTACTGATTTAACGCATATTTTATATATTACTATAGTGATTTTCTATGCTTTAACAATTAAAGAAGCCGATGGATGTTAAATGATAATGCCTGATGAATAACCCTGTGTAATAATCTCCTTCACTTTATTAACTAATAATTTTTTTACTCCTTGCTTTTTTCTCCCCCTCGCTCATTCCTCTCACACACACACACACACACACACACACACACACTCTCTCTCTCTCTCTCTCTCTCTCTCTTAAATACATCCCTCGTTTTCATACAGTTGCACAATGATATATAATATTCTCTCATAATCTCTGACTTCTCTCTTGATACACCATCATCATCATATTATTTCCACTTGCATATCGTTTTTTTTTCAGAGATGGGAGAAAAAAGCAAATTCCACGTCCTACATGAAACACACAACACCATTTAATAACAAACAACAACAACGACATCTTATCATAACAATACATTTATACACAACGTATATAGTTCCCCAGTTTTCTTTCTCATATATAGAGCTTTAATATATTCATATATTCTTCATATCATGACAGATGATTAGATATATAACTACCGAGACATCATCATTATACAGTATCAGTTTTTTGGGGGGTGAGGTTATCAAATGTGCAGAAACGAATTAGTTTTTTCTATATCCCCGAGCTACTCCGTGTCTGTGCTTCTTCTATTCTTTATTCTTTTTCTCATGGGTCAAGTTAGTGATTATTATAAACTATTAGTGCAGATTGAAATCATACTATTTTTTTATTATTTTTAATCGTTTTCATCCAAAAAAAAAGAGAAAACATCAAATGGTAAAAAAATATTAGTAGTTTGTTTGTTTTTTTTTACAAGAAAACAATAATTATCTATAATTTGATAATAAATAAATAATATAAATCAAGGGAAAATATCATAAAAAAAACGAGATTGTTACCTTTTATATTCAATCAGTGGTGACTTTTTTTACTTACTCCTAACATAAAAATGTCATTTAACATGCTATGATTTATATCAGTTCTAGTACTAGTGGTAGTAATGACATGATATATGGTTTAACTTTTTACTTCTTTATATATAAAATAGATATACCACTTTTAATCAATCCTACACACACTTTTTTATACTTAAACACCCCCTTAACCATATTTATTTCTTTTTCAACAACTTTTTTTTCCTTGTCTCTTTCTTCTCTTCTTTTAAATTCTAACCCCCTTTTTTTTAACTATTTATACTTATTCAACAACTGATCTACTTTTTAACTTCTTTTTCCTTTTTTTTTCTTCTTCTTAGAAAACATATAATAATTATAATAATAACTTATGATAAATCATGGCAACAAAAGTTGCGTCAGCAGCCAATAGTAATTCGTCCGATCTTACTTCAACCACGACGACCTCTATGACAACCACCACAGACTCTTCTTCTACAACAACTTTAACAACCAGTCATGAGAATGAAGATCAACTTTGGAAGATCATTGAAAAGCAACGACTTCTCATTCAAGATCTTCAAAAAGCCTTAGCCAAAGTAACGGCTGACCGTGATAACTTGTTAAGTCGTAACAGTATTCATAATAATAATATTAATAACAATAATGATTTGGGAACAACGACTCTTACTGCCATGCGACCTTCTGTACTACATGACAGGTGTGACAGTTTGATGGATGATAATTTTGATGATGGTGATACTACCACTACAAGTAGTGCTGTTATACTCAGCAGTAGTCATAGTAACAGTAGTAGTCATAGTAGTGATAGCTATGGTAACAGCAATAACAACAATAGCAACCATTCTATTACTCAACAACAACAACAACCACAGAGTCCTGTTCCTCCACCGAGATCTCCTTACCGTCAACAACTAAAAGAGGATACGACCACACCGCCTCATCGTGTCGATAGTTTGTGTGACAACAACAGCAAAAAGAATAAAAACAAGAATCGAAAAGATGTCAGTATTCGTTCATCATCATTACCAGTCGCTACGACACCAACAATAACGTCACCTATGAATACGACTACAAGTACTTCCCCTACTCCCGGTAGTACTACAAATAGTCGACCTGTATCACCAAGTTCTACGGATAGTTCTGTTGCGATCAGTTCACCTGTTAATGCTATTATGGATAAGGATGCTCAATTATTTGCTCGATATCAAGAATCTCAAAAACGAGATGGTGTCTGGAAGGTATCAGCACCTTCTCGACGTCATAATAATAGTAACAATAATAACAACGGTAGTAGTAATAGTAGCAATAATAGTAGTAGTAGCAGCAGTGATGACGCGTGGCTTTGGCCACCGGCTCCTCCACCTCCCCCAGCACCACCTGCACAAAAGAAGACACAGCAGCAACAGCAGCAGCAACAGCAACAACAACGTCGACACGTGCGCCGTGCATCATCTCACCCTGCCATCTCGACGACTCAACAAAAAAAGTCGCAGCAACAACCAATAAACGATAATACGTCATCTGACGATAACTCATTAGCTGGAATTAACATCAAAGTACTTGGTTCAAACATTACTACCAATGCAAAAGGGAAAGGTGTGATCTCTTTTACCATTTCTGTACGCAAAGATATGGATGATATGGCAAGAGAACTTTGGCGAATTGAAAAGTTATATTCGGACTTTTTAGCATTAGATAGTAAGGTAGGTACACTGTATCATCATGAAGAAAGAGAAAGTCTAGGCAAAAAACAATGGGGTGTATAGAATATACTTTTTTGACAAGTTGATTTCGTTTTCTATAATTTATTTTGTTTTTTGCTGATCTTATTCTTTACATAGCTTAAACAACAAGGTAGACCACGAACAGGCAAGATTAGCAAATTACCTGATAAAGCATTGTTTGCAACACATACGCCAAATAAAGCGGACCAAAGAAAAGCAAGTATTCTATTTTTCATAATGATGCAACTTGCCGATCCCTGTTTTTTTATATATTAACAAGGGGATGGGGTTTATTCTTTATAATTATTGTTTTATTATTAGATGGCCATTGAAAAATACTTGCAACATATGATTGGCGTTCCATGGCATAATGCTTCTGCCCTTTTTGACTTTTTAAGCTCAAATAGAGTCGATCGAAAAGATGATACTTCTCATGTATGATTCTTTATTATTATTTGTTGTTATTAGGAAGAAAGTTCATCATCACCATTACAACAATAGATGATTGCTCTAGAACATGGGGGGTGAAAGAAGATGGAAGGAGTGCGGGGGGGGAGAGTGTTAAGAGTAGGAGTGAAGAAATAAAATGGATCTTAAAAATATCCAATTGCTTCCTTTGAATTTTATAGTCATCAATTCCAGGACGTAAGGAGGGATATTTGACCAAACGCGGAAAAAGTTTTGGTGGTGGATGGAAGACTCGATATTTTGTTCTGGACGGCCCAACGCTTCGATACTATGAAAGTGTAAGTAATTCACTCTTTATTTTTTTTTATCATGATGAATATATTATTATAGAAATTTACACGCATCTTTTTACCCCCACTCCTTTTTTGTGCGTGATGTATAATTTTATGCATATTTCTGATTATTTTTTTCCAAATCAGCGTGATGGCACTCTTCAAGGAACGATTCATATTCCTGATACTCAAATAGCTCGACAACATGCACAGTCCAATACTCAGACCTCAACGGAAATGAGGCATGCATTTTTAATCGTAGAACCTAAAAAACCATCGTCACCTGCTAGTGGCGTAAATCGACATTTATTATGTGCTGAATCAGATCAAGAAAGAGACCATTGGGTAGAAGCACTTACACAATATCTTAACTGGGGTGGAGGAGGGTCTCCAACTTCTTTTGAATCTGTCAATGGTAGTCATAATAGCACCAGCATTGGGAATAGCAGCGGTAGTAGCAACAACAAAACCAAAAACAATATGAGTAATAGTACTTCTACGAATGGTAGTACCAGTCTGCATAAACAATTATCCACAACCGCAACATCTCACTATCAACAGCGATCACCTGCAGCTTCACCTACAGCTTCGCGAAAAGTATCCAAGGATGATATTAAACCGATATCCGCAGTTCCAATGAGTCAATTTAATAGTGATTTGGATCAAAATAACAAATTTACCCACATGATTCCATCACCACCTTATTATCATCCACAACGATCCAATTCGGCTGATTCAGGTGCAATAACTCCGTTCAGCGATTCTGAGGCTGTGCCTGTATTTGAACGACCTCCACTTCGACAACGATCAAGTATGGATCATGCTTATTTCCCTGCCATTCATAAAAAGGCTACAGCCACCATTTCAGCTGCTGCTGCACGAAGACGTGGATCCATGAGTAATGAAATTACCAGTGCATCTGCGGAGGCACAACAAACCTATGAAACCAGTACCCCCACTGCAGCGACAATCATTACATCAGGACCAGGTGTAGATATGGGCGATGGTAAAAAGAAAAAGGGAAATCGACGAACCTTTTGGGCAAAAAAGATATTCGCAGGTGATATGACAACCAGTATGCCATCGACAAATAGTATCCGTGGATTTTTAACTCGAAATTCGAGTGATTCTTCGGCGGATCAACAGCCTACTTCACCATCACAACAACAACATAAAGGAAATAAACGGCGCGTTTTTGGTGTACCTCTGGAGGATGCTATTCGTGCTTGTAAAATATCTGATAATTATGAATTACCAGCTGTTGTTTATCGATGTATTGAATACCTTGAAGCTAAAAATGCTACTCAAGAAGAAGGAATCTATCGATTAAGTGGTAGTGCTGTCAAAATCAAAACTCTGAAACAACAATTTGATCAAGGTAAATTGGTATATTTTTATAAGATCATCCCATTATATTTTGCAATCTCCATCTTTTCTAATCCATTTTTATCTGTGGAACCAAAAAAAAAAAGGTAACGACATCAATTTACTTGGATCAGATGAGTATCATGACATCCATGCCGTTGCTGGTCTTTTAAAAATGTGGCTCCGTGAGCTACCTGGAAATGTACTTACACATGATTTACTTAAGGAATTTCTTCCCGTTATTGGTAAGCTATTATTACATATACTCATATATTTTCTCTCTCTCATCTCTCTTACTTGAATCTATTTCTAATCTTGGTCAAATATAGATTTGGTGGACCGTGATGAACGAATCAAAGAGCTTGGGAGACTTGTGTCTATGCTTCCACTTGCCAATTACACCCTTCTTCGATTATTATGTGCTCATCTTATTCGAGTAATACAATATGCCGAGACAAACAAAATGAATGCACGTAATGTTGGTATTATTTTCTCCCCAACACTTCAAATACCTGCAGGCATTTTCAGTCTATTTTTGAGCGAATTCCAGTATATTTTCTGGACAACTAATGATACCTATGAAAGCAATAAAATACTTATCCCAACACTCATGGATGATGTTGAAGATGAACAAGAACCGCAACCCAATGATTATTTCTCTGGATCATTACATCCCACACAACCAGATCCTTCTCCACCAAACAATATTCCAAGACCCCGTTATAGTAATGGTCGATTGCAACAAATGTTACGAGACGAACAAGGTCGAAGTAACAGAAATAGTGTACATTATATGGATGGTGCACCTTCTTCTATTGTTGGATTGGAAAATGGTATATATCACTATTATAATTTCAGTTTTTTATATATCACTAAAAGTAGTGATGTGTATGGTATCCTTATTAACGATTCGATAAAAAAAATGTGTATCTAGGTAATGCTATTATCGCGGATGATGAAGATGTAGAAGACTTGGAAATTCAAGAAGATGATAGTAACAATACAGACGATGAAGAGGAAGACGATGATGAATCTGTTGACTATGATAAACAATCCACACTTGTAAATGGTCATCATTATCCACCTTCAACTAACTCAGAAACAGTTGCCACTACAAATACCTCTTTTAACAATTCTTCAAATCGACTTTTGGCCATGAAATAATTACAACTAACTTTTCCTTTCGTTATAACCAACCTTTCCTTTCCCTTCTTTACAAACTCATGACAACATCTTCCCATCCCCATCCCTCTAGTTTTGTTTCTCTTTTTATTATTATTATAATTATTATTATTATTCTTGCTATAGTTTTTTTTTATTAGTATACCGCTCTCCATAACTTATACCCCATTGTTTCTTCTCTTTTCTTTTCTTCGCGTTTTTTTGTATGAAGCCGTTTATTTATATAATAATAGAATATCTTTTTCTTGACACTGTGTGATGCAAAACTATAATCTGAAGATTAAATATAAAGTAACTAGTGATTATACATTATAGATTCATGATATTTTTCTTTTGTTTATATAATTTATATAATAAGCATCATATTCGTTATCATACTCGTTAAAGTAGTATCCTTTGATAATAAACATACAATATGAGTATAGTCGTCGTTTTTATACTATATATATATATATATACGTAGATGTCATAGGTTTAATACCGACCCTTTCTTTAAGTAAATAATAGGGATTTATTATCCAATTAAGGGATATATCTGAGGTATATAATGTGTAGTAATGGAAAATAGCACGAATAGTAGTAAGAAAAAAAGCAATTGCAAAGCATATGATAATAATGATAATAAAAGAGACAAAACGGGGTTACAATATTGAAGTAGTTTTGTATATCTTGTCGGCATATCTTTTATATAAATTTACAGGATGTTGTTGCTGTAGTTTATTGTTATCATTATTATTAGGTATAATAACTATCGCCAAACTCGTTTGGTCCTTGCATCATAGGTCGTGGGTAAAGTCTTGTGGTGGTGTAGGTGGAGCCATAGGCATTACATAACCTTGAACCATAGGTGCAGGATAGGATTGAACCACTGGTGCTAGGTAAGCATATACCATAGGTGGTGGAGCAGGAGCTTGTTGTGGTTGAGCCACAGAAGGAAGTACTCCATCTAAACCCATATCATCTCTTCCAGATGCATCTCCTCCGACGCCTACCTCCAACTATTCCTATTACTTGGCTAACAAGTCTCTTCCTTGAGCATCGTCAGATGATACCGTAACTAAGGCAACAAGAGAAGCAGATAATAGTGTAATAGGAGTAACACTACGCATTTGCTTTTTTTTGGATGTTTGCTTGTGTGTGGTAGTAAAAGAAATATATAAAAAGCAACTGTGTTATAAATATAATTTTTTAAACTGAATCTTGTTTTTTTTTCTTGGTGGTGCTATACATAACTGGACTCTTTCTCCTTTAATGCTCTCCTTACATCTTCTTTTCCGTGATACATTTATATATTAAAATTTTTTAATCCCTTCCCAATTTCTCTTTATCACTTTTTGGTTTTGGAAAATAACACTCCATCGTTCAAATACAAGAAAAAAAAATACAGGATTCACCTTGCTTTCCTTTTATTGATATATAAATATTTACTATATACATAGGTGACATTTCAGGTCTTCTATTATAATAGTATGACGAGTTCTTGTCAATAAAAATCAATCTAGCCACAATGTTATTAAAAGGACCATTGTCCACAAAACAAAAGAAATATATGCCTATCATCATTATAGTATAGTTAGAATATTCCAGTCATTAGAATTGCTTATATTTATGCCTGTATAATAATACGTAAAAACATGATCGAGAAAATGTAATGTCAGTTATATACATGAGAAATGAATTGTAGATTAGCTATGTAGCACATACATAGTAAAATGATGTAGCGCATATCTCAATTGCGTATAGATCAGTTTGTTATTTAAAATTAAGGTATAATAAAATGTATCATCATGATGACTTTATTTTGAATAAGATTAGCATTAAAAAAGTAAATTTGTAGGATTGCCTAAGAAGGTTAAAGTTTGCCATTTTTACTATAAGCGACCGTATAAATTATATTCGTATGGCATAGCTTGACGTGTAAAGAAATAACCACTATAGACTTACATTGCTTTGATAGCAAAAAAGATATTCAATATTTGTATTGCAAAGTAGAAAAAAAAAGAATCTGTATTGTTGCTCGAACCCGTTCTTGATGAGCAAAACTATACAAAAAAGAAGGGGAAGAAAGGATTTTAGGACAATAGACCGCTGAACATTAAGACGCATCAGCTTAGAATTCGAGAGCTCCTTAATTTTTACGTAAATATTTTTCTTGATTATTTGACAAAGATTTGAATTGAGATATTATTATTCACTTATAAAGAATGTCTATAGCATGTGAAAATATGCAGGATGTGTTTATATAATCTTAATCTCTTTCATTCTCATGGTGGATGTTTCCTTGTTTGCTCTTTTCAATTGAATATACGAAAGAACTTAATAGCTACACAAAATGATGAGTTTGTTCTTGAATTATAGTGAAATTTATTAAACTTATATCTTTGGTATAGTTACCATCAGTGGCAATAAAACGTTCGTTTCACGGTTGATTGTATTATTATGCTAAAATAGGATTGACTGACTTTTATAAAAAATGTTTCTTTTGCAAAGATTATTGTTTAAAAGATGAACGAGGTTCATGTATTGCCCTGATCAACTTATTTTTTAATGATTCGAAATGCACGGACCACAGTAACGAATAAGTTTTCTTTTCCGTTGAGTGAAAGTATATCACATTGTAAACTAGTGCTTGTAGTAATAGATTACAAGATCAATAACAAAAAGCATCAATTCACTTTTATTTTATATTGTTGATTTCTTTAATGGTGACATTATTATTTAATTCAAATAAAAGCTCATTATTCATAATAAAGCATAACTATTGGTATTTCATTAGAACATAACGAACTTTTATTTTTTAACCTTTGCAATACAAGGCATATCAATTAGTTGCTAATATAAGTCCACGGCATAAGATACCAGCAATTTAATAATTGAATTCGCTACAAGTATGATATCATATTATCAAAGTTATGGTAACACTTGTATACGGCTTCAGTAGTCTGGTTCGCAGTAACTGAATTCCAGTCCTGCAGCAGTTTGGTATTATTGCAGAAAAAAAAAAAGAAATCACTGCGGCACCAAAATACACAACTTTTTTTTATTATTTTTCTAACGAAATCGCGAAAAAATAATAAAAAAATTATGTCATCGCGTGCTTTAAGAAGACTACAAAAACAAAAGTTGGAAGAAGAATTAGCAACAGCTAATAACGATTCTGACCAAGAAGTTCAAGTACCTGCTGCCGCTCCACAAAAAAACTTGTTTGATCTGGTATATAAATAGTTTAAAAACACACATTCACCTTACGCAAACCATGACCAATCGTATACTAAAATTGAATATGTTTTTTTTTTTGGCTTTAGCTCAATGAGGGTGTCGACGATATTGACGACGAGGTCGATGAAGAAGAACAAGAACAAACAAAAGAGATTATAGAAGAAAAAAAGGCTTCACCTGTCATTGTAGAAGACGAAGAAAGTGAAGAAGAGAATCCTGCAGCGGTAAAGAAAATAAAAAAAAAGAAAAGCAATGCACAAGACACACAATTACTCACCATGACGAACAACAATAATAACATTCATGTCTATTTATTACAGCCTGCAACTGTGTCAAAATCGAAAAAGAATAAAAAGAAGAAAGCCAAAGCCAAGGCAAAAGCAAAGAAACAAAAAGATGTTTCGGATATGAGTATGCAAGAACTCGAAAATGCTCTCAAAGAATTAAAAGACGAAGATAGGAACAGGTATATGATATAAAGAGGAGTTATTATTATTATAAATGAATGTAAGGTAAACTAAAAAAATACTTTTATTATAGCCAAGGAACAACAGCAACTGACGAGTCAGCTAAATTAAACTCGACGAATAACGAATTTATTCATGTCAACTATCGAAATCTTGATGCAGAAGCAGAAATGAAACGCATGTTTGGATCTCGTATTGTCAATAGCGAAACCCGTGGTCGTGTCTTGAAACGATCCAAATTAGCTACTCCCAAAGTGGATTGGGCACCTTACAAGAGAAATGGACTAGGCATGGAACTTGTAGAAACGAAAAACGGCGTATCTTATTATACATTCAAACATAATGAGGAATATCAAGATGCTCAATTGGAATTTTTGAATGCTGTGGCAACGCATGATCCCAATGCACTCATGTTTCTTGTTAGCCGGTATCCATATCATGTTGACGGTCTTTTGCAAGTATCAGAAATGGCCAAACAAAGTGGTGACTGGACAGTAGCAGGTGATTGTATTGAACGAGCCCTTTATGCATGTGAACGTGCATTTCATCCACATTTCACATTTGGTTCAGGCACCGTACGACTCGATTATCGTCGATCCGAGAATCGTTCCTTCTTTTTGGCGATCTTTAGACATATTCAATTTCTCACTCGTCGCGGCTGCTGGCGGACCGCCTTTGAGTTTTGCAAACTTCTTCTTAGGTGAAAAAAAAAAAAACGAATATATCTAGTACGAAACAACTTAACTTTTACAAGGTTATTGTCGAAGTGCTAATCCGTATTGATGTTATTTACAGCTTAGATCCAGATAGTGATCCAATGGGCGCTTTGCTTGCCATTGACTCTTATGCACTCACAGCGAAGGAATATTCTTATGTTGCAGATATGGCTTCTACATGGAAAACAAATGGCAAGCTTTACCCCGTCGATATCCATTCATTACCCAACATGGCCTATTCATCTGCCTACGCCAAGTTCAAATTAGCGCCTAAAGAGTCTAATACTATTTTACAATCAGCCATCAAAAAGTTCCCTTCTGTTGTTCCACGATTATTGGAAAAGCTTGGTGAATCAGGATTGGATGATCAACCGTTCTTACAAACGTAAGCTTTATTTATTTATTTTTTTCAAAAAAAAATAACATATATGCGAAACGAAACAATATTCTCTGTTTTTTATTATTTAATAATCTTTGGCAACAGATCAACAAATAGTTATTTGGATTTATTACAACAACTCTTTGTTGAACGTACTTATGAATTATTCAAGGAACCCGAAGTATTTGCATGGCTTAAAGAAAATGCACAAGCCGTATCGACCAAATTAAAGAATGCACACAAGCGAGTAGATTGTACTGACAATGAAGAAATCCCACTTAGTGTTTCTCGTCATATCGTATTAACCGATATTCAACGATTACTCAGTTACTTGCCATCAGCTGTCACAAGTGAAAGTTATCACATGTATGACCCTTTACCACCACCCGATTCGGTCACTGCTTATGATTTATCGGATCGAATGAGACAACCAGGACCTGCTGGACAAGGATTCTTCAACAATATTTTACAGAATCTTTTGGGTGATCGAAGGTTACCAGCAGACCGTATGCGTGAAATTCATGACCTTGTACGCCAAGTACGTCAAGAACAACAAAATCAACGCGGAGATCAATTACCAGGTACATTCCCTGGAGCTGAATATGACGACCAAGCTGATGGTGATTATGACGATGACGAGAATTACGTAGATAATAATGACAATGACCAACATGATGGGTAAGAAAACTAAAACACCTTGAAGCCCATAGCTGTCTCTATAATAATATAACACTTTTCTTTGTATTTAACAATGATCTTTAATTAAAATTTTGTGGAATTATATACTATATAGACATCACGCAACAGATCAAGATATCCAAGACTTATTAAATGCAGTGACAGATGATGATCTTGAAGTACAACAAGCACTTGCAGCAGAATATGAACATCAACGTGATGAACATAATGCACGACAACGACAATAATTAATATATATGTATAAAAAAGCACATGTATAACTTTTCCGCTCTCTAATAACTCACCATCGTCTTAAATGCATAATTTTTTTAGATTACATTGATAGTAGTAGTAATTGTTGTTGTGCAAATTATTATTTGGAAATAAACGTTAAAATGGAAAGAGGGAAAAAAGAAAACAGAGACAATATGAAATATCTAGTTATTTTCTCGATCGTTATGATAATGATGGTGATGCTGATGATTATGATGCTGATGAGGGTCATGTAAACTAGCTGATTGACGTGGTAGGGGTGGATTTGAAGAAGTGGAGGATGGTATGGTTGTACCATTACTATTATTTCTAAGGCCTGATACCGGTGGTACAGCAGTGCCATTCCCTACTGTTGCACTTGCTTGTGAATCTATCATTTGCTGATCCATATCCGAATTTGCTGATTGTTCTAAAGTATCTGTTGTTGTAGCTGAACCATTGGACGTTGCCTCATTCCCTGATGAGGATGTTGATGTTGCTGCAGCTGTACTGGATTGTGTTGGATTGGTAGATGAAGGAGGTGGATTTTTTGATTCATTATCTTGAGCTGTTTCTTCTGTGTTTTCCGTCTTGAGTACAGTGGTATTGTAGCTTCCGCAATGGGTGCACTTGTGGTAAAAGAAATGGTACTTCGCTGATGACTTCTTTTCGCAATCATTACAAAAGATATGTGATACGTATTTTTCATATTCTGGGGGCATTGGTTGTCGTACAAGTTCGCGATCAAGGCGTGCAAAATACTCTGACATGTCGCCCAGCGACTTGAGACATGTTGGACACTGATAGGAAGTTTGTATATAAGCTGAATAGCATAGTTTATGTATACAATGACCACATTGCTACACAAAAGTAAAAAAAAAAAGTGTATCACAAAAATATTTTAGCTTCATTCTCTTGTTCTTTCTTTTCACACTATGCTCTCACAATATGGGATCGATGGGAAACTTACCATAAACACCACTGTGGTAGTACTTGTAAACATATATTCGCCACAAATAGGACAATCACTTTCGAGGTTACGTTCTATACAACGATGTTTGCCTTTCATCCCCATCACCATACAAATATTGCATTTTTTACAATGGAAATAATCATCGTTTAACCCTCTTCCTTGACGACATATACCACAATCATCACAATGATAGATTGATTTTTTTGGATCATCATCCCAAAGTTTGCATTTGTCACAATAGTAAGCGGCTACATCCACACCACATTTGCAACATGTTTTGGCAGCTGGTTGTAACGTCATGCACAACATGCATAACATGTTTCTTGTTTCGTGTCGAACAATATTGTGATCGCAAGATTCGTCATGACAGAATCGACAGGGAAAAATGGTTTTACAACAATTGGCTTCTAATTTCACTTTACGTTGATAATGTTTACATCCCATAATTCCTTTTTCTTCATCCTATATATAACATCAGTAAGTTGTAATTCTTTTTTTACATGTAACCAAGCCTCTTTGATCAATAGATAACCTCCTTGATGCTTCATAATCTCCTCTTCTCCCCTTCCTCTCTCCTTATCCATACATAATAAAAATATATCTTACAAAATATGAGACTGTATAAGGATCAGCAACCGTTTTTGCAGTAGAACTACCAGCACCGTCTGTTGCTTCAGCACTTGCGACATCAGGTAGATCGCCAGCAGCAGGGGGTTTCGGACGTTGTGATAAACCTCTGTGAGACATCAAGTACTAAAATTTTAACCATGGTTAATTTTTTTTAAAAAAAAAAAATAATAATCCAAATTCATGTTCATTGCATGTCAATGAATTTAAAAAAATACCTGAATTTTCCTTGCTTTTTCTTTTCGGTCAATCGTAGTATCAATCTGAATTTGCATAATGGCTTTACGTAATTCTGCTTCGTTAAATTCTTCTTTTACAGGTTTTGGTGGCTCAGGTCGAGACTGATCTTCAGCATCCCACCAGTCTTCGTCCTCTCTATTATTCACCTGGGCATCAGGATCTGTTTCACTAACAGAATGAGCTGACATGATTTTTCTTCGTTTTCTTTTTTTTTGGAGAAGGGATAACGTATGTATCAATGGGTAATTTTATATATAAAAATATATATATGAAGAAATATATATATATTCTTTAATATGTAATTTTATATTTATGAATTATAATGAAAAGAGGGAATATGGTATGCTTTATTTGTTGTTTTGTATAGACAAAAAGAATAAAAAAAGTCGTAATATGGAGAACCAATGTCAAAAAAAAATGCTCCTCACCAAAAAGAAACTCAGATGGATGATTCTTGTTGGTTACAATGATTCACTTGCTTGGTTAAGTTTCTTGGTCATAAGTCTGATAAAAGAGGAAATAATCATTTAAAGGAGAAGAAAATAAAGGAAGTGTTTTATATAGTAATTATGGCACTAATAACAAGCAATGTCCCCTTTCTATTATCATTATTATTTTAATACAAAGAAGTACATTGAGTTTACTAGCTAAGAGATTGTTCGCTTGGTAATGCTATATATGGATTCATTCCTTTTGCAATACGATGATGTACGTTGTGGGAAAAAACATGAAGCAGCAATACGTACACTCCGAAAAAGTTTTTGATGCCAACCTTTTATTTTTACAGAAAAATAAACATATTTCTATATGTAGAATATTTTAGTTATTAATAAACTGTTTTATTATAATATGCCTCATTCTCCTATTATGGCATGATCATCATCATCACCATAATGATGTATAATATTAGTTATGTTGATCATCAGATAATTGCTCATGTTATGTTAAACGAATAGCAGTTAGATATATACCTATTCTTCTATTAATTTTGATATTATTAGAACAATTAAACAAAAATACATGGTGTATGTATAGAAGTATTATGAATTATGGCAGCTATTTACTATTATATAACAATACAAGCGAATGACTGCTATCATGATTAATAAACTGATATTTATATGTTTATTATTGATGATCGTCTTTTGTACGACAATGTAGTGGTTGTCATAATTGTCATTAATATTGGCCAGACGCATAAATGGTACCATTGGAAAGGTGCTGACATATATACAAGATTTAACATATTTGTCAATTATACATATGAATGAGTGAATGAAGCAGAGGCTTTCTTTCTTCTTCGTATTTGGCGGTATCATTGTCCAAAGCAGGTGTCGGTGATGTCGTAACTGGTGTAGTTTTTGTGGAAGAAGAAGAATACATATATTTGTAAATCAATACAATTAGTAGGAATAGACAAATGAAGAGCATGATAGCTTTTGAAATAATGAAGTTTAGAATGAAGAGAAAAAAAAAAGAATGGCATCTCTCTTTTTGTGAAGAACCCAAAACAAGGAATGTCATTTGAAAAATAAAGTCCGAATCTACACTCTACTACTTTAAAAGACCCAATCCAATGGCAGAGTCCTTGTTTTTTTCTTTAGCCTCAATTAATGAGTAAGGATTGATATAGGCTTGCGGGTAATACCGTTGGCACTTTAAAAACTTATTCAATTTTTTCCAAACACAGGCATGGCCTTTGTGAATAGGATCTTGGCCCGGTAACGGTTTGCTGATTCTATTGACATTGATTGCTAGCCTTCTAATTTTTTTTTTTAAAAAAAAAAGAAAATGATAAAAAATAAAGATCTTTTCTAATGGGAAGATACATCATAGGTCACCATTGTCCATTGATGTATAAAATGGATTCAAATCTCTATTAATAAACAATCTTCGACAATGTAGTATATCTATATGCTTACTTTAGAATATATTTACATACAAAGGGTGCTATAGCTCAAATACATATTATCATTCACTGGTGCTATTAGTAAAAATAACAAAGTTTTAAACGAGTCTAGTGAGTTGAATAGGTTGGCATGGATCAATTCAATATGATTCAATATCATAAAATAGCATAGTGTGTCGTTCTATCCTGTTGTTTCTCATTTCTACTAAACTATGAAACAATTACAACCTATCTATGAAGCGGTTTATAAGGAATAAAGGATTTTTTCAACCAACAAGTTAATAAGCAACCATAATATATATGGAAGGGTAAATAAGATAGATGTAGTTTACTGCTTAAGACATTGGCATGCGAACCTTCCTTCATGGACGAAATTGAGATCGTTAGTAGCCCACTAGTTGTAACATCAATTAATTACGTGTGAGTATTCATAAAACTTCTATAGCTCGAAAGAATGTTCACTCAGACCAATAATGTAAACCCGTAATATTTTAAATATGGAGTTTTATGCTATTACAACTCGTCGTCCATAAAATCTGCTCAGGCATCAAAATAGGTTTAACTATCAGTGCATCATTGTTATTGACTTTAATTGAAAGTCTATTCATAATTGTTCACACTAATTTTTAAGCTTAATAAACAATAGCTTAAATACTACATTCTATTCTATTTTACCACTATGTAATAAAATCCGACGGTGGGTTATATTTTTAGTATTAATATTGATTCTTCTATTTCATCTTTTATAAAAGAAAACAACTTATGATTACTACGTGTGTACAAAAAGTACTTTTTTTTGCTACCCTATACAAATATATACAATTGGAATCCAAAATTATACATAAGCATCCCATGCTGTTGGTAATGAAATATTTTAATATGAATATTATTTATTTGCAAAAAAAAAAAGGATGCATCTGCTAGAAGTGCTTTTGACTCTACTCTTCTTACCTTCTATCTCCGTGATGATGGGCCTGCTTGTTTATTTAAGTCAAATTTTGGGTTCTTGGGTGGTGATCAAATACTATGTTATTCCTTATTTGTTTGTCAACTTTTGGCTTGTCTTGATTACTTATTTACAACATACACACCCAGGCGTACTGCATTATCGAGAAAATGCTTAGGATTTCCATAGAGAAGCGTGCTTAACCATTGATCGATCGTATGGTATTTGCAATCATTTTTATCATCATATTTCAGATATTCATGTAGCCCACCATTTCTTTTCCGCTATGCCTCATTATCACGCAGTGGAAACAACGTGTCATATCAAAAAAGTGCTGGGGAAACATTCTGTTTCTGACATGACTCCTATTTCACTGCGTTGTTGCAAGTATAGAGAATATGCCGATTTGGAGAAGATGGAGGATGTAGTCTTTTATCAAAACTAAAACTTTTATATTTTTTGTTGCAAATATTATAATTAAACTCGTAATAGCAAATAGTTGATCTTGATGTTTACTTCATTAAGAAAAAAAAGGTTTGAGTATATGTTCATCACCCTTTGATAAATTTGGTATAACTATCAAGTTACTACCTTGTTTTTATATAAGTCGTACCCCTAAAAATAATTAGTACTATCATCAGCCATGTTATCGATGGACAGGTGGTCCGCGTATCTTAAAAACAATACATCAATGTTGTGATGATTTGACCATTGATAAAAAGAAAGAGGAAACATGAGAAAAAAACGTTATATTATTCTTAATTTATATCTCACCACTACCTCTTAAAGTTTCATCTGCTGAATTCATATATATATATATATATATATATAATATACGCACTTGATCAGTCCAGAACATGAAAAGCGGTGGTTTAAGAATAAGCTCCCGATTGATGATAGCTTCCTTGAAAAGAAATGAAAACCGAAAAATGGCTATAGTACTGATAACTTTATTGTTTTTAATCGTCCTTTTTGTTATTATGTCATTCTTTTTTATTCAGAGAGTTTATAGCAGTGGCACATGTAAATTATTTAAAATACTAATTATACTTGGTATAGAAAGAAAAAAATCATATACCCTTGTCGACTGCATTATCATGATTGTCAAGATTTATAGTATATCTGTTCTTTTCGCAATCAGTATAATTACACACGACCGTGAAATCCGAACGAATCAGATGATCTCACGCATAAAAAAAACAAGCTGATGAAGCATTTGAATATAGCCATAGTGTCGTTCGTTGACTGTTGGCTGGTACAGACCCTACTATTTTCCTGATATTCATTATAACATACACCCACAAACTATAATAATATGCCTTGAATAGATACTTGATTTGCCTTATTACAAATAGATCGTCTCTGGGTCATGATTAATACGTATGATTTATTATTGACAACAACGAATGATAGGACGTCTTTAATACTTGTATTACTTGTATAAAAATAAAAGACGAATCAAGTATTGAATAGCTCTGCTATGGATGAGAATAAAATATACTATTTTATTAAAGCTTAGAAATAATTGATGATGATGTATTGCTTCAATTAACACGCAGCATGCACATGGATTCATATGATATAATTAGGAAAATCCAAGTATTCGGTTATAGATTATAATAATAATAATAACAGCACTAATATTGTAATGAATATCACGGAACCATTCCATAAAAATATATCGATGAGATACTTTATTTATAATAGGATAAAGAATTTGAGTTGTTTAGCAAAAGTTTATATTTTATTCTTACGCTGTGAAATCAAAAACTACTCCAAGGTACATGCTGGGATGCGCTCATTTGAATGGCCGAATCGACTCAAACGACTGAGCTTTTTTAGTGCAAGTTAATGCAATTTTTTTTTCTTTGAGCTCTTGTCAATAGCAGAACAACAAAAAGCCCATTCGTGATTTTCACTTGATATAAAACATCATTATGGAATACGATGATGATGCTTTCTCCAGAGAATGGGACGTTAATCTGGAGTTAACATTATTAAATGCTGTAGCTCGTTGTAAACCTGTTGGTAAATTCTGTTTTTCTCTTTTTTTACACGAGCGCGTTTACTTTATTTGAATTAAAAAACATAGACCTAATCGTATTCCCTTCTTAATAGGCATTCATAAACATTTCCGAATCATTAGTATTCAACGTCAATTTAATGAAAAAAGTCCTACACATTATTCATTACAAGAGATTCGTGATCGATTAAGTGATTATTATAGTATGGAATCACTTGAAGAACTGGTAATACATATAAAATTCCCTTGTTTTATACTTAAGCTTTTATTTTCTAGGTGTAACCTGAAAACACAAATCGTATTTTTTTAACCAAAACATGGATCCACCTTTTTGAATGATAGGACAAGGAAGATGAAGAAGATGAGGATGAAGAAGACGATGATGCATCCATGCATGAATTTAGCTTACCATTGGATGAATATGAACAATTGATATCAGAACATCGACAAGATGAAGAATCTTCCCCCTCATCATCTCCATCACCTGCAAAGAAACAAAAGACAATCAAAAGAGAATCCTCTCCTTTGTCGTCCATGAGTCCAACCCCGACTCCGGAACCGGAAGAAGGTAACAGAAATAATAAAAAACCCATGAAATGTATTTTTTCTATGTATTATATTTGTGCTTCTACTTCTTTTCTTCATTCCCCTATCCATGTATCCTTTAATATCATTTTATAAACCAAATGATGGATGAATATATATATATATATATATAGGTAAACCAAGTTCAAGAAGATCAGCAAGAGGAAGTAAAAAGGATAGTCGAAAGAAAACAAGTTCATCCAAGTCAGGAACATCAACCAATCGACGAAGGAAACGGTGAAAAGGACCATGATCAACTATATAACACATGTGAAAGAGAAACCGAAATCGTTTCTGATCAACCGGATCCAACAGCAGCACACACACACAAACATGAACCACAGTTTTTGGGGGAATCAACCAATCTTTTCAATATCGGTGGCAAATCGTAGTTTTAATTTTTTCTTCGCTTCTTAGAGGTGTGCGTTGTGTGTGGTTGCATCATCTAATTTTTTTTTTCATCCTCCCCTTTCTCTTCCGCCCCTCAACTTCTTTTTTAAGCTGGTCCTTTTTTTTAAGTCTCCTTTATTTCAAAATAAAGCACAATCTCTCTTCTTCTTTCTTTCTTTCCTTCCTTTTTTTTTTTTAATATACATAATTGTTGGTGAAGAATGGCTGTCGATAAGAGCGAGCAACAGCAACAACCAGTGATCGACGAAGCTATTGAGCGGGGTTGGGAAATCCCTGACTTTACTATCAAAGAAATCCGAGATGCTATCCCGGCACATTGTTTTCGTCGAGATACCTTTCGTTCGTTTACCTATGTATTCCATGACGTCTTCATCATGGCTTGTTTAGCTTATGCTGCCACTTATATTGATACAATTCCATCAGCTCCTCTTCGTGTGATTCTTTGGCCACTCTATTGGATTGCTCAAGGCATTGTTGGTACCGGTGTTTGGGTTATTGGTCATGAATGTGGTCATCAAGCTTTCAGTCCTTCCAAGGTAAAATATTATTTTTTTAAGGGGTGGTGATAGTAAAACTTCTTTTGGTCAATGTTGGGATTATTTGGGCGTAAATCATCTTGGCGACACAAACAGAAGAAGAGGAAATCGTTGCCATAACAGCAAGAGTAAACATAGTAACAACTCAATGTCAACGCAACATATAAAAGGGAGAGGGGATAATTAATCAGCAGTAACCATGACAATAAAGATTAATCATGAAACAAACAATTATTATAATAGACTATCAATAACAGCGTTGGTATGGTATTACACTCTGCATTGTTGGTTCCTTATCACTCCTGGAGAATCTCTCACTCTCGTCATCATAAAGCCACTGGGCATATGAAGAAGGATCAGGTAACTTAAATTTTTTATTTTTATTTTGGGTCGTATCTTTTTTTGGGTAGAAATAAACTGATATTCACCGAATTTGTGATCTCATTATTATTATAAATTTTCAGGTCTTTCTTCCATCCACACGTTCAAAGGTCGGTTTACCAAAGCGTGATCTTGATCCTGAAGGTGATGGTCCTCACACCGCTTTTGATGAATCTCCTATTGCTATGCTCTGGGGCATGTTTGTCATGTTTGTATTCGGCTGGCCAATGTATTTACTTTGCAATATCTCTGGCCAATCCTACCCTGGCTGGGCTTCTCACTTCAATCCTTATTGTGCCATTTTTGAAGACCATCAAGTCTGGGACGTGATTCAATCCACTGCCGGTGTTTCTGTTACTATCAGTGCTTTAGTCTACTTGGGTCAAACTTATGGCTCTTTAGCCGTTATCAAGTTTTATGTAATTCCATACTTATTTGTTAACTTCTGGCTTGTCTTGATTACATATTTACAACATACGCATCCTGATTTACCCCATTACCGTGAAACAACTTGGAATTTTCAACGAGGTGCCGCGTTAACGGTTGATCGTTCTTTTGGAATCTTAGATTACTTTCATCACCATATCGCTGATTCGCATGTAGCACATCATTTCTTCTCCACCATGCCTCATTACCATGCCGTTGAAGCCACTCATTATATTAAGAAGGCCCTTGGCAAGCACTACCAAAGTGATATGACCCCTATCTTTACTGCATTGTTGCAGTCGTGGAGAGAATGTCGATTTGTTGAAGATGAAGGCGATGTGGTCTTCTACAAACGTTAATATAATAATTATACTATTTACATCATTTCTTTCTCTTTTTCACTCTTCAAAATATTTTTCATTTTATTATCCTTTGACAATTCCTCATTCGTGAAGAAAACATTGCATAGCTCTAATTTTGTTTAGAGTGTTTCCACACAACTGCCTCTTCCTCTAATTTTCTTTGCTCGCTCTACCTGCCTTTCTTATTCATCTTTTATGTACAATCAACATTATTTTTTTATTATTAGAATAAATACTTAGTAGCATCACGATCCTCATAAATTGATCCCTTATTTATATAGCTGTTTTAAAGCATAAATAGTATGCACTTATTTAGCTCCATGATTATATAGCATAGATAACTTATTATAAAGTGTTACTTGGTACATAATGAGCATGAAAGTTATTAAAGTGCGCAACGTCTAAAAGTGAGCACATAAATGATATTCTTTATATGAACTTTTAAATAATTATCTCATGCTTCACTTTGAAGATACAACGTTTTGTATCAAAAAGTTTTACTATCTTGGCTTTTCTTTTTTAAAAATCTGTAATCATGCTTTTATGGTACAATATAAATAAAATAAAAGCCATATTTCATACTAAAAGTTTTGGTTGATAATTTCGTCTATATATTATTACTATTCCTTCTACACTGGTTCTTATTTCACTGCCGTCTAGGTACATTCCCTTCTGGTACTGTTGACTTCTTACAGGAAGAAAAAGGTTTAGTTAACATGAAACCTATATGTTGTCCGTTGATGTTTTGAATAGCATACAAACTCCACTGATGCTTAGAAACATTAAGTATACACATTTCATGAAAAACAGGCTACGTTTTAAAGAACCATAGTGATTGACAAGACGACAAGCAAAAGGTAAAACTTAGCCGATAATAATGCCACTGATAAAAAAAAACATATATCACTTTCTTAATCGTTATTGCAATAAAAAGGGAACATTGCCGAATATCAGGGTACTTGCACAAGATATATATATGTACGTAAAATGGCATCATTTTACATTTATGGAAATAGCAGTAGCTTGATTATATAATTTATGCGAGCGAAGTCAGTACGTAATTATAAAATTTGTTTTTATATAACCCGTCATGAAGAAATACGAAGCTTGCATTACTTACCCATTGTACAAGGAAAAGGGGAAAGGAAAAGATATACATGCAACATTTTTGTTAGTTACAAGTAATTTCACCTATGCATACAAACTACTATCCAATCTAATTCCATCCATATTAACTGATGTATCCGGTAAGTCTGACATGTTGGTATAATTTAGTTCAAAGGGTAAAACAAACAATAATATTTGAGTAATCAATGACAAAATATTAACTTATTTATTCAAAAGTAGTTAATAGTAGAAGAAAGAGAATTGGAGCTGCACAGCAATTGAACTGTAATTAACTTGGAATACTTGTTTTCTCTTCAAAAAATTAGTATATAGAATTTAAGAGAATTGTTACTAATTAATAATAGATGTATATCGTTATATAATAAGAGAGGAGGTGTCCTCAACACTATAATTTACGCAAATATACTTCTTGAAAATGTTTACTAATGAAATACGGCAGGGCAAACGAATACTTCATGATTAACAACTATAAGCTACATATAAGATAAATGAAAGTATCTTCATTTTTTAACCTTGTACTCTTGCTTTTAACTGTTTTATTTTTTACATATTCCTTTTGTACTTCATAGTGTAATTATTTTATATATTCTATCTTTGATATATTATTCTTTTTATTTTTGTATCTTGGATATTTGCACTTTATAAAGAATAGTCGGTTTTTATTTTATGCTGCGGGTACTCTATACTTTCAGTGTTGTGGGTACCCCTCTCTTATTATATTAATGATAAACTTCTATTATTGAAGCATCTGTTTATAATACTGTGTTTTACACTTTCAATCTATAAATAAAAGGGATGTCCGTATTAACTCCCTTCTAAATAATAACCAAGCAACAAGAGGGTTCTGACAAGCATACATGAGCAAGTAGCACTCTCCATTTTATTACCCTATAAAAATTACTTGAAGTTTCATTTTATGGGTGTATCACACTTCCTCAATTATTAATATTTCACCATCTATGATATACTACAAACGAGAAAAATCTCATTATTTATATCAAAATGTCACAGATATCCACATATAATGATCCACCTTTATTATAAATAAACAATAGGTCACATTAGTACGCATCTGCATAATATAAACCTGATCCCCAAATTCAAATTCCTCTAACAAACCAGTCACCGCCACTAAGCATATTGGCAAGCTCGGCTGCCGCTAACTTTTACTCCCTCCTTTTCATCCGCCAATATGGGTAATATATCAAACATCATAGTAAATGCACATCCATCCATACATCCATCCAACATGATATACTGATTCAATGATCCATCCATCTAGGTATCAGCCGCGACTCCAGGCACAAGCGATCGTAAGTTTTTATCGAATATGCAACAACCCACAAAATGAAAGAGATTCGACAGACGCAATAAAAAAAATGGCTGGCCAATTGAGCGAACATTGTCGATGCCAAAAAAAAAACGAATTCTTTTTCGATTGGAAAATGAACTACGAAAACTTGAATACTAATTAATTTTCTTAAATATTTTTATAAACTTAACAGTGCCACCGGTGCTAGACGTGCTCAGTACCGTAAGAAGAGAAAGTAAGCATCTAATTTATAAATATCCATTTCAATCGAGACCGAGGGGGAAGGGGGAATGTACATCGGAATTAGGGCAGAAAAAAAGCATCTATGGCAATATACTTAGTTCTTTTCTCATAGGTTCGAGTTGGGCCGCCCTGCCGCCAACACCAAGCTTGGTGCCAAGCGTATCCACACTGTTCGCACTCGTGGTGGTAACACCAAGTACCGTGCCTTGCGTTTAGAAGCCGGTAACTTCTCGTGGGCCTCCGAAGGTCAAGCCCGTAAGACTCGTGTCTTGACTGTTGTTTACAACGCCTCCAACAACGAACTTGTCCGTACCAACACCTTGGTCAAGGGTGCCATCATCCAAGTCGATGCTACTCCTTTCCGTCAATGGTATGAAGGTTTCTATGGTCTTCCCTTGGGTAAGAAGAAGTTGACCGAAGCCAAGGCTGCTGAATTCGATGCTGCTGTCGGTGCCAAGTCTGAACAGCGCAAGAAGAAGTGGGAAGAACGTCGCTCCAACGCTGCTATTGATCAACTTTTGGATGATCAATTTGCTGCTGGTCGTCTCTATGGTAAAATATTTAAATGGATTTTGGATCTTGGGGGAAAAGAGAAGAGATGATCTTGAAGTAACTCCTTGTGTGTATAGATTGAATATGAGACTAAATCCATGTTTTTTCATTTTTCTTTTTTTTTTAGCCCGCATTGCCTCCCGTCCTGGTCAATCTGGCCGTTGTGATGGTTACATCTTGGAAGGCAAGGAACTCGAATTCTATCTCAAGAAGATCAAGGTAAGAGTGTTTACTTTTTACTTTTCGTTAAGCAAATCATTAATTGAATGTCATTTTCATATACTAACATGTTTCTTTTTTTCATTATTACTATTTAGTCTCGCAAGTAAATTATTCTGCATGCGTAGTTTGCTTTTCTGATGATGATAATAAATGGGATGGAAAACTTTCTCCAAAAATAATTTTTAATATGTTTCTCTTTTGCTAATTTTTTGACATGTGTCAACGTATCTTGGGTTGTGTCTTGCATAAAATGTGAATTTTTGAGTTGTTGTATTTATAGTAAGATGAATCGTGTTCTCTTTAGATACGGGTATTACAGTGGTAAGATCAAAATTATTAAATGTAAATTAGAGCACACATATTCAACGATGACAAATGAGCGAACCTCTCCTACATATTTTTCATCCATCAATAATGATACAAGATACCGTGGAGGATGATAATGAAAAGAGAGTTTGAGAATGATCAAGCCACACAGAGAAACACATAGACAATCTCTTTCTCAAAAAGGAAGCTCTCTTATTGGTTTCTGGATTTCAAGCAGACAAAAAAAACCCAAACCATCAAGATTCGATCGATAAGGATGCATCAATAATCTTGATACTGCATTTAATAAATCAGTCCATCGTTGATAGATTTAAAAAACGACGTAATCCTGTCAATTCATATTTTATAAAAATATCAGTCATCTTTGAGATTGGATTTTTAAAAAAAAAAGATCATTCATTAGGTTCGTTGAAAACTATTGTTAATCAGATGAACAAAAAAAAATGCATAGTGGGTTTTGTTTATTAGCTGGTTTTGAACTGACATTAATATATATAATTGGCCCCTCCTTTCTCGTATCCTCAAATACCCTCTCTTTTCTTCTCCTTATAGATTCATAAACAATGTTTAAACTAGTGCACCGATATCCTATCACTCATCGTCATTTAATATCTTTGACAAGTTCTCGTATGAATCAACGATTACCTCGACTCATTCACCAAACAGCAATACTTTCTTCTTCACAACATACAGAACATTCGCTGCCACCACCGACTACTACAGCAACAGCAACCACGCCAAATCATAATGCTTTTCAAGATCTATTAGGATTAAATAATCCTAATCCTGATTTAAAAAATACATTTTATCAACGACAATTACCCACGACTCTTGTACGATTCTCTTCACAAGACGGAAAAAAACTCTTTCGGTCTGCAATGGAAGCTGGTCATGCTGAAGGTTTCTTTTCATTAACGGGTAACTTTACTACCCAGTCAGAACCTGCTTATTGTGGTCCAAGTTCCTGTAAGTTTATTTCGAAGAATTCAATGTCCTTGTTTCGATAGAGGTATAGAATTATTAACACGTTATTATTTTGCTTTTTTTTAGTAGCTATGGTATTAAACGCATTAGAAGTAGATCCAAAAAGACGATGGAAAGGCAATTGGCGATGGTATTCAGGTAATATCAATAGAGAATAAATGAAATATGATTCAAAACAAAAAACTGATTACTTTTTCTTTAAAAAAATTGAATAGATGAATTACTCGAATGTTGTTCTTCAAAAGAAGAAATGAAAAAGAATGGGATTACATTTGACAAGTTTGCTTGTTTAGCCAAATGTCATAGTGATGTAGTAGTAAAACGAGGCAATGATTTTACATTGGAAGAATTCAAAAAGGATGTAGAAGATGTAACGACACGATCCGATGTATTTATGGTGATATCCTTTTCGAGAAAAACATTGGGACAAACCGGGGATGGTCATTTCTCACCGATTGGCGCTTATAATCCAGAAACTGGGATGGTCTTGGTCTTGGATACAGCTCGATATAAATATCCAAGTTATTGGTGTCCGATCGAAACATTATATGAATCCATGAAGCCTATTGATAAAGAAACTGGTCGTTCACGTGGTTACTTTTTATTAAGTTATGATGTCAATCATCCACCTATCAGTCTATGTAGAGTACAAAAAAAATCATCCAACAATACAAACGATATAGAATCATCATCAGCATCCTCGCCATTAACGACAGAGTTACAGTCATCATCCTCCAAATCATCGTCATCTTTATTACCGGAACCCTTACAAAGCGAAAATCATGCATCCTCCCCACTAAATTGGACCACATTAGCAAAAAGTTTCTGTAAACGTATCCCCGAAAATATGTGGATTGAGAAGCCACGGACTTTGGAACATGTTGTTCAATTGGTGCTGAGAAATGTTCCACCAGAGTATACCGTCATTTTAGCGAACCAATCTTTTCGACAATCACCCAATGAATATATAGACAAGTTACTTCAAGACACAGCTCAATCCCCTTTATACCCCATTGTCTTGAATGCACTTTACCCAGTCAACAACAACCATCCTTCACTGAATGAACAACAACTGGAAATCAATGTGGATCACCATGCTGCTTTTGCCACTTTGTTTGTATTAGGGTCTCCACGCATGTTATATACTTCATTACCTCGTGATTTACAAGAAACACTTAGCCTTTATAGAAAAGAAGAATATATGAGTGATGTTGTAAAAAGAGAAGTAGATAGAATCTCGGTCGAAGTGACTGAATTAACCAAAACGTTTTGTACATGTGGTCCTGGATGGACTGATATTTCTGTAAAAGATTGTTAATAATAATAATAATAATAAAAAATCTATGTTTATGGGCACATGGATATTCCCTTATGTTGGGGGGGAGGTTTTTATTATGATATAATTTGCAAGTGTGAGAATAATAAATTCAAATTTGTAATATCTTTTTACCATATTCACATTTCCGCTTAGGTGTTATATTTTTTTCCTATTTTTTTCATTCATTCCACCAATTATAACTCTCCTTTTCTTATTTTTTCAAACCTTCATTATTCCCAATCCTACCCCCCACACTTTCTTTTTTCTTCTTTTTTTAAAATTCTATAATAATAAATAATTAAAAAAAATGCCAACATCACCTCCTAAACCTTGGGAGACCGGTTCGAATACTACTAGCGCAATTACATCTCCTTCTGCTGCTGCTGCTGTCACATCGACCATGGATTCTTCAGATGCCCCAGCAGTTCCAGCAAGATCAACAGCAACAGCAACCAATGCATTAGGTCGACCTGGCAGTAAATATCATTTTATTTCTTTGTTCTTCTAATTTATTATCCTTATTATTATCCTTATTTCAATGAATAATAATAATGATAATAATAAATGACTTATATATATATATAAGTTTAAAGATTGGGAATGAATTAATAATATTTATTTTTATATTTTTACTTTATCATATGAAAATTTAAAAAAAATAGCAATGGGCGGTTATGGTACTACTAGTGGCTACGGTACTACTGGCTATGGTACCAGTGGCTACGGTTCATCCATGTATGGATCCTCCTATGGAGGTATTGGATCTAGCTACGGTGGTTATGGTGGCTACGGCGGCATGAATCGTTTTGGATCCTCCTATGGTGGATATGGAGGTTACGGTAGTTCCATGTATGGTGGCTATGGATCCTCCATGTACGGTGGTTACGGAGGCATGAATCGGTATGGTGCCGGTGGCGGCATGTACGGCAATCAAATGGGCCCTAATGGTGAAATGCCCCTTACACAACGTATGGAAGCCGGTACACGCCCTGCATTCGAAGTCATTGAACAAATTGTCGGTGCATTTGGTGGATTTGCTCAAATGTTGGATTCTACCTTTATGGCCACTCATTCGAGTTTTATGGCCATGGTCGGCATGGCGGAACAACTTGGCTTTTTACGTAGTTATCTCGGTCAAGTCTTTAGTGTTTTTGCCATTTATCGATTAATGAAAAAATATATCAACAAAGCCTTGGGTCGTGTGGAACCGGGTCGACCTGGTGAAATGAATTTTATGGAATTTCAACAATTTGAAGGCAAAGCTGCCGCCAAAGCTCAAACACCTAAAATTTCGAAAAAACCTATTCTCATCTTTTTATTCATGGTCGTCGGTTTACCTTATTTGATGCACAAGTTGATTCAACTGATTACTCACAAACAACAATTAGAACAACAAAAGAATCCTCAAATCAATGATCCCATGATGGCTGGGTTGGGCAAAATTGATCCTGCTAAACTTGAATTTGGTCGAGCTACTTATGATTTTACAGCTGAATCACAAATGGAATTATCACTCAAAAAGGGTGATATTGTCGCTATCCTGTCAAAAACAGACCCAGTAACAAATCAACAAAGTCAATGGTGGCGTGGCCGATTACGTGATGGTCGTATGGGTATGTTCCCAGCAAATTATGTGGAAATTGTTCAAAAAGCAGGTGCAGCTCAAGCAGCAATAGATGAATCTGCTCAAGATCAAGCATTACTGAAACCTCAACCAGAACCTATCGCTTCTTCATCACCTTCTTCATCCTCATCAACAACACCATAATCATGTTTTTTTTAACAACAACGACAAAATTTAAACACACTTTCTTTCACTCATACCTCTTTAAATTCAACTTACAATCCATCCCACTCTTTTTTTTCTTCTACTTCACTTTTTTTTTTACTTATAATTATCCTCTACCTTTTTTTTATAACATCTCTCTCTCTCTTTTATATTTTGTACATGCCCATTCTATTCACAATTTTTATTATTATTATAAACGATATACAACAACCACAAAAAAAAGAACCCAAATTGGATGATACCGTTTTTTTGTTATATTCATTAAAATTAAAAAAATGGACAATTATTATTATTATTATTCATTAAACAAAGCGTATTTTTAATCTTGTTTCACGTATGATCACTTGATCAGGCCATTGTTCAACCAACATTTCCAACCATTTTCGACGAGTGGAATCTGGTTGTGCTTGCATCCATGCTTCTACTTTAGTATTTCTTTGAATGACAGCCCATCGTACGAGGATTTTATCTTTTAATATTTCATTGGGTGCCAAGTCTTCTGGCACCTGATTTAAAAACAACATAATGTCCATTTGATCCGTTTCGATCATCCGACCAGCACTTGGTCTAACGAAATAACGTTCCATCAAACTTGAATGACTCTGGGATGCAAAGGCAGGCCATTTTGGGTTATTGTTGTTGGTACCACCCGTGGAAGTAGTGATGGCATTATTCCCTTGTTGATAAAGAGAAGCAGATGAATGTCGACGTGATTGTCTTTGTAATTTTGCATTACTTGTCAAAAATTTAAAAACAATAATATGTTCTTCTGGTGTGACATTATGAAGTGAAAAAGTCAATGTTTGTCCACGCTGTAAAGGAGATCTGAAACATAATTGGGCCCTTTTTTTCTTTTTTTTTCTTGTTGTCATCATTGTTGTTGTTGCCATGTTGTTATCATGATGATCATTTGTATTATTGTTGTGTTGATCATGTTGAGAAGAAGAAGAAGGGTTGTCAAAAGGTGTTGTAAATATAACAGGTTGTTCTTGTTCATCTTGAATAATACTACTACGACTTGAACCACCTTCTTGTTGCATAATAATATCCAAGTAAGGAGGAGAGGCGGGTGGCAGCGGAGGTGCATTTCGGAACCTCGGGACAGGACTTGGTTCAATAAACGTGACGCGTTCCGAAGGTTGTCGTTGACGCCTTTCTTTTCTTCGTTCAGCTACGGCTTGAGCATCTCTTAATAAAATCCCTTTATCACTTTTAGGTCGCCTTCGTGTTGATGATGATATCACGACTTCGGAGCTAGGTTCTTGATAAATATTTCGTCGTCGTTGTTGTTGTTGTTGTCCAGTTGTATTTTCATAATTATCATCTGTTGTTGTATTTTCTTCTAAATCATCCTCTTCCTCCTCGTTATTATTATTATTATTATTATTATTATTTCTTTCGGATTTCGTAGGCGATGCTCTTGTCGGACTGGATGATGTAATGGAAGGTAGAAACAATAAACGTTTCCATTTGGTATATGAACCCAAAGAAGAAGCGGATGAGGAAGCCGAAGATGAAATAACTGAAGCAATATCATCTTCTTTTTTCATTGGTGTTGTCGTATTACTACTACTTTTCCAACTTTTTAGGCTTTTCCAAAAGCCAACTTTGGTAGGTTGTTTTAATGTCATGGATAAAAATGATCGACCACTTTTAGCACTAGTAGTGCTTTTTTCACTATACATTGAAGAAGCATACTGTCTTCTCATTGTTCCTTCTGTGTATATGTGTGTGTGTGTGTTTTTTGGGGGAGGAGGAGAAAAAGAGAGAGAAAAAGAAAAAGAGATTGGAAATAAAGGGGGAAGAGAGAGAGAGAGAGAGAGAGAGAAAAGTTATGCGGTGTGAAAGCAGTTACAGATTATTCTTATTAACAGATTTCAAATCATGATCCATAAACAAGTGAAAATTTATCCATAATAAAACACCAAGGATTGGGGAAAATTTTTTGTTTATTATTTTTCTTTTTTTTTTGTGTGTTTATTATTGTAATGTGTGTGCGTGTGTGTGTGGGAGAGAGAGAGAGAAACGTATATTGGATATATATATCAAAAATCATATAGAAATACTCAATCATCGCATTTGCGAATGGGCGGAGCAAAAAGAAAAAAAAACAGGGTCATTGTTTGTCAAAAGTCTGATGATTTATGATGATGAAGAAGAAGGTGGACAAAGATATTCCAGAGCAGGCTGCGTTACCATCCGGGTTTGAGGATCATGTAATATGGAATAAGTCAAAATCCACTGTAATCGATGGGCCAACCTATTATCATATATGTTGAGTATATATAAAAAAAAACCTGTAAGGATCAAACATACACAATAATGATACTAAACTCACCATAACTTAAATTGCCACCATCTTAATGTAGTTCTTTCTGCCCCACGAAGAGCACGGAAGCCATCCCAAAATGTCAATCCACGAACAGAATTCTTATGATGACCGTAAGAATCAATCCATTTTGTGACTTGTTCACGACGATGCATCCATGGGGTATGATTCACTAAAGCTTGAGCTACTCGTTCTGTATAAATGGGCCAACTCAACCAATCTCTCAATGAACCCGCATGATGGGGAGATGTCGTCAAAGGGGACAAACGTAAATGCATAATCAACGTGGCAGGAATAGCAAACATCCAATGATAACCAAGTCCACGAAGGGCTATACAATTATTATTAGTGCATGTTTGTTTATACACACGTATTGATAATTAAGGGAGAAATGTACAAGTTTACCCAATGCAATGTAAGGTATTATGCCCTTTTGTTTGTATTTAAATAAATAAACAAATATAACTTACATGCAAATGTATCTAGCATGGTAATTTTTCCGCGATGTTTCTTGTCAAAATACGCCACACGTTTGGACACTTCTTCTTGGCCAACGATAATCATTGCAGTACTTTTACTGGTTGTAGAATTATCTTCTTGAGTAATAGATTCATCTGAAGTATGTGTCGACGCCGGCGTCGACGTTGTAGTTATTGTAGTAGTGGTGGTAGTGGTTTTGGATGGAAGGACATAGGAATTTTCATCCACTGTAATAATATTTTCTTTCACATTTTCTGATGGCTGTTCAGTTGTATAAGGTTGAACCGCTGTTGTTGTTTCCTCTTTCTCTTTTTTCTTTTCTACCAATGGTTCTTCTGATGCTTTGTTTTGCTGTTGTTGTTGTTGTTTTTCAATAACAGGCACTACCTCCTTATTAGTAGTAGGTGGCACTAAAACAACAGACGATACCTCCTTATTATTATCATTGCGGCCCAAAGGTGCTGATGCAATCGATAATTCCTCAACACTTTGTGATGAAGTTGTCACACTATAATCACTTGAACTAGCTGGCATCATGAGAGAAGTTGGAGAAACAGGTGGAGAAAGAACAGCTGCTGCTGCAGGAACAACGATAATGGAGGCTATATAATAGACATGTGAGTAAAAAATGGAGTATATCTAATGCAAAAAGGTAAATCTATAATTTGTGGGTAATACAAAAAGAAAAAAAAGAAACAAAAACGCCTACTGTATTTTCTCATTTTCTTTCGTATTTTTTCATGATAAACACTTACATGATTGTTTATTAGATGAAAATACGCCTGTAGGTGGTTTAGGCGAAGTAGGTGAAGACATGGTTCTTTTTCGATGATCCATTGAACTACTATTATTTTGTCTAGAATTATCCAATGAAACCCGTTGTCGGTCATAATATTTTTCATAATTAGACGCAGTTGAAATCTTTCGTGAACGATAACCATCATGTGGTGCTTGTATCGATCTGTCAGCCGTTTTCTCAGGCCGTCCTCCACTACTTGAACCAAGACTCAATTTACTATCAAATTCATCCTCATCCGTTTCTGTGGTTAAACTACCACCACTACTCAAGTTACTTGTGGATGTATTCATCATGGAAGACGATAAATGATCTTCATCATCGGCTGATGAACCGGCATGATCCTTTTTTCCTCTTGCACGCTATATTCATGATATCATCGTCAAGAGCGAGAGAGAGTGGAGTTTTTTCGGTTTTATAAAAAAAAAAATTGTGGCGATATATTTTTTTTAGTCTTGTACAAAAAGAATCATTGAACCGGGTATGTGTTCCTCCTCCATCTATTTATCCAACTTGTCCATAATAGAAGAAGAAAAAGAGAGAGAATAGGATGATTACCTTTAGCAAATTACGAACTTTTTTACCAGCTCGTTTTGTAAAGCCTCGTTTTACAGTCACTTTTGTTTCATCCGTAGGTGCTGACATGGTTTATAATAAGGAGAATTCGAAAAACCTGTTGTTGAAAGTAATGCGTTTAATATATCATGCATAGTGACAAATCCACGGTCCTTTTTTTTGTATAGAATGATATATGCAAGGTTACCTTGAACAACTTCAAAATAATAATAAAAAGTCAGCGGGCTTACAAATATTTGCGTATTTCGTTTGAAAGTAGAAAAAAAGGGATTCTATTAGACAAGTGTGAAAACGTGTGTAAGTGTGTGTGTGTGTGTGTGTGAAGAAGAAAGAGAGAGAAAAAAGAGTAGAAAGGAAACAGAAAAAAAAATATGTTTTATAATAAAAAATTACTAGTGTTCAATTTTTCATGTGTGGGTATCCTTTAATCACTGTCGGTCATTGAATCTTATTTTTTTTTAAGTTGAACTAATGGCATACTATGCTTTTCAGGTAATATCATTCATAACAACAAGGGGATAAGTAAATCAAATAACAATGTCGATCATTCAATCCATTTCTATAATGTTATTTATAAAGTAGGACAGAAGATGGTATATTTTTATTAAACTGTTACTTATAAGATATATGATTTACAGTCTGAATGATTGGCTATATAACAAATAACAATAATAACAAATAACAGCATAGGGTTATCAATAGAAGAGAGAAAAAATGATGTACCGTATACCAAGCCATAGCGAAAAATCTAGACCGATCATATAACATTTTTATGACGCAACTTTTTTAGGATTGACATGTCAATTCAAATGGTAGTAGTAGTAGTTGTTGTCTTTGAGTGAAACCACGACAATGAATCATCATTCGATTATTTTATATTTTATATCCATTTCAAACATTTTCATACATGTAAAATAGAATGTAGTGTCGATCTTGTTATAATAATATGAGTAATGATTATAAAGGAAGAAGCACGGACCATGAGATCTCATTTACAGCTTATTATTATACAAAGAGCAAAAAAAAGGGGGGAGGAGGAGAGGGAGAGCATGCTACTACTATTGAATGGATGGCTATAAAAGTCTGGATCTCATTTGTTTCTCACGAGGCCCCCTGATACGCGCGACATGCATATTGATTCCATCACACAACGCTTGTTATCCGATTTGACGCCGTCTTTTGATAGTGATTGAGAAATATTATTTATTTCGGATGATTTTATAAATCAGGCATCTTTGTTCATTCAAATAAAACGTTGGTTTTTGAGTGGCTGAAACAAACATATCAGGTTTCCTTTCACCATTGATAATAAAAAACACGAGACAAAAAAACAGGCCCTTGTGTAACTCATCGGGGTCTCGCCTTTAAGGTTGGTTTAAAGAGTGTTTATGCATTTTTTTTTTTTTTTGGTTGCTCGAAAACTCCCATGAAAAAAGAAATTTTTATATGTTGTGGTACCCAAACCTATGTCACCCACCCACCTTCTTGTTGTTGTTGTTGTTGTTTTATTATAAGGATATATAAAGAAGAGGAAGAGTTATATATAAATAGTCCGGGTGAGAGAGAGTAAAAAGAGGTACATCAAATGTTGGTGAGAAAAGGAAACAAAAAAAAATAGCTTCTTTTTTTTAAAGTTTATCCAATTTTTTTTTACATTTTTACAAGCTTCTTTTTTCTCTTTTTCCTTTTTTCTCTTTCTCTTTTTCTTCTTTATTCAACTACTTCTTTTTGCACTCCCAAAAGTTTGTTAACTTCATTCAAATAATATTAAAAAACGACGCACCATTCTCCTTTACGTTACTTTTTATATCGTTCCATTCCAGGTCGACCCACCATGACGCGACCGCCATCACCTACTCAACAAGAACAACAACCTATAGGTCAACCAGCTGTTATTGCTGTTGTTGCTGCTACGCCTCCTCCTGCTACTACTAGTGATGATATATCTTCCTCTACTTCAAATGTAGGTTTAGCAACAGCAACAGCAATAACAGCTAATAATAGTAACACCACTACTTCTTTTATAACAACGCCAACTACTACAACCACAACCACAACCACAACGAATATAACCACACCTTTTCCGTTTATACCCCGCACATACCATCTTCATCAACAGCAACAAAGCATCACTAATACAAATACAACCACTCCATTGGGTCAACGATTTAAAGCAACATTACCATTTCCTCGACTTTATTCGGGTCCTTTATTTGCTGCTCCATCCGTTTCTGTCAATCATACTCATATTGTAAGTAGTATAGGTCCATTGACACCTCCTTTAACGATTGATCATTCGACATCTTCACCAATACCTTCATGTTCGACAAGTGATGACCTTTTAAATACTCATCATAAATCAATACAACCTACTACTATTGCTACTGCTACTAATACAATTACTACATCTACAAATAATCATACTACAAACAATCATACTACGACTACAATGACAACGAAAACATCATCATCAACAACAAAACTACCAATTGCTTCTTTATTACCACCGCCTACATCATCCATCAAAAAACAAAAAAAATTCAATGCGTATGATGTTGTCCATGATGTTTATCAATGTATGTTTCGAATTACTTTGGATAATAAAGGAACAATAGGTAAGTCAATATTATCACCATGGAGATGAATTAGGGTCATAACAACTCATCTCTATCGATACACCCTTATATAGCTGCATTATGTTATTTACCAACAAGATTTCAACGAATGGTCGAGTTTTATCATACGGTAAGACAGATATAATAAGGAGGAAAGAGGCATGTAATAAGTAATAATAATAATAATAAATAAATAAATAAATAAATAAATAATAATAATAATAATTATATAGGAGATACCCATTGCATATCGTGATTTAGGATTGGGTGATCTATTAGTTGTTCAGGGGTTCCGATGGGCCGAGACCACCAAATTGTTAGTCATTCCAACATGTCCATTTGTTCGCCGGTATTTGGCAAAAAATAATACAAATTGTGATTGTGTGGTTGAAAATGAAAATGAAGGTTTGACTCGCTTATTCTTAACCCCTCCTTCTCCTTCTGTTATTCAAGACAATAAAACTTCTTCTTCCTTGGCTCATCCTATTGTAGAATAATAATAACAATAATAATATATAATAATCAATAATCAATAATTATAATACCCTCGTTTTTTTTTACATATTTCAACCATCTTTTTTCTTTTATATATATACAGCACAGACACATAATATTTTATTCAAAGCACACACACATATACACGTACATATTTTTCTTATACTTTTATTATACTCCAAAAAACAAGCACACACTATTTGTCTTCTTTTTTTCTTTGCCCAAAATAAAAATAAAAAAATAAGTTCCACTATTCTTCACTTTTTAGTACGCGTGCATAAAAAACCAGCAGACGCGTAAAAAAAATTAATTCACGCCCCCTTTTTTTCTTAAGGCCATTCAAAAACACACACACACACACACACACACACATTTACTTTTTTTTAATAATACCTAATGCCAAAGATCCCTGCTGATCGACCTCGGTGTCGAAAATGTGAGCGAGGTTATAGAGACACGTATCGATTGGTCGTCCGATCCGATCCTGAGTCTACCATGCGGTACTTGTTTCATGGACATCGAGACGAAAGTTTACAGTCATTACTACTTCGTTTATGTGAACAATTTCCAAAAGAATGGTTTAAAGATATTGTGTATTATTTTTATATTGATATTGGTGGCTCTTATTACCCTGTTGAACATTCTTTTTGGCTACGAGGTATACATATATATTTGGACATGGTTGTATCTAGGACAAGAAACTAAAAGGTTGTCGCTATCTATTTAGATAAAGATCATTTACTTGTTACTACCATTGAGGATGAATCAGAGTTACCCGATGTCAGCATGAATGCAGGTATGAAAGAGAGAGAGAGAGAGAGATTCTGTCTTATTAGACATATGCTTTTGACAATTTGAAAGTATATATTCACTTTATTTTTTTCAGTGCATGCGGATTTACGTAGTAATATCAAATTACAACCACATCAAGAAGAAGGTGTCGAACGGATGATTTCTATGGAACGATCTTATCGAGGCGGTATTCTAGCAGATGATGTAAGGATATCAGTATAATTTTAAAGGGATGGAGATCCTGTCAAATTTCTATATATATATATCGGTAGACTCATCCTACTCTTTTTTTTAAAAAAAATGAATATAGATGGGTTTAGGCAAGGTAAAAAAAAAGTTGAAAGGTGAAAGTGAAAAGAATGATATGGAGGTTCTAAAATAGATATATATCACTAGACATTACAAATGCTTACTTTGATTATGCGTCAACAACCAAAACTGAATGTTCGGGCACCTACTTTAGTCGTGGTACCATCGCGTGGTGTAAGTTTTATTTATCATTTTTTTACCTTTATTATCTGTAGAGAACTATATATATATATATTGCTTACCCTTTTTTTTCTTTGGGATTATATATATATAGGTGGCGGATCAATGGGCAGAAGAAATTCGTACAAAGACTACTTATGGCAGTATTCCTTATTTTATCTATAATGAATATACTCTCATGTTATTAGAACGTAACGTAGTTTTTTGGATGACAAAGGAGGATATGACAAAAGGATGGATTGGATTGACTAATAGAGGAGATCTATGTGTGTGGATGACATAAAACTCAAAATCATATAATTCTTTTTTTAGAACCATGTTTTCGAGTTGTTATTACAACCTATGATCGAGTACGTGCAGAGTTTAGAAATAGACAACTGACAGGCGTATCTGCGCCACTGATTGATATGGATTGGCATCGTGTGATTCTTGGTAAGTATATATATATATATATATAACTATCCATGGTAATATTACCCATATCTTATCTCTTTTTAGACGAATCCAATAAAGTACGCACCATGAAAACAGCCATTACCGAAGCAGTTTTGGAATTAAAAACTCGTTATCGATGGTGTTTGACAGGCACTCCATTACAGGTAAAATAGATACACACATGTGAAACACGAAACAAAAAAAGACCCTGTGTGTGATGATGATGATGATACTATATCAAGATTTGATTATATTTGATGGATGGATGAGCGATTGGGAACCAAGATGCATTCTCTATTTTATCAGTTTTTTTCTCACCCTCTTTTACATCGATCGATCCCTGACTCTTTTTTTTCTTCTAGAATGAAATCTCTGAATTATATCCTATCTTTGCCTTTTTGGAAGTCCAACTTGCCAATAACTTGAAACATAATGTCGATTATATTTCCACATTATTAAAACAATATATGGTGCGACGTACCAAAAAAGATTTACAATCCTCTTTGACGATTTTACCACAAAAAGAAGAACGAGTCGTATTAGAATTTTCTGAACCAGAACGTGCTTTATATGATTATTTAGAACGCGTTTTATATAAACGTATTCGACAATCCAAAGGTTCTGATGATGATGATACACATACTTCCATGACAGCAGCGGCTTTATTATATCTTCGATTAAAACAAAGTAAGTTCTCATCTTTTTTTTGTCAATTTTTTTTAAAAATAATAATAATAATAATATTAACTCATTTTTTGTGCTGTAATGTGTGGGAAAATAGCATGTGGACATTTCAGAATTCTTTTAAATAAATTCCCAGACTTGATTCCAATGGTGGGTCAATCTTCGACAGAGGATATTATTGAACATTTACATACAGAAGAAGAAACTCGAACAAATCAGCATGGTGAAGAAAGTGAAGTTCATGAAGCATTTGATGTTATTGAAAGTTTCTAGTAAGTTATGGTTTATTTTCATTGTTATTTTCTTTTTGCTTCTTTGTCCTACCCCCATGGAAGCTATCTTTATCGTTTTTGATTGTTACAAGATCTCAGTGTTACATTATAAAAAGGAACGCAAAAAGAGAGAGAAACATGTGATTTATGCACGCCAAAATTCGTTTAGACTCTCCCAATGAAACTCACCGTGGCATGTTTTTAATTGACAAATTCTATATAGTGACCAATTTGGAGAAGAAGAACAACCACCTGACTTGAATGCATTACAAAAATTACCGTTCCTGCAGCATTCTACCAAAGTGGGTTGGTTGATCCAATTCTTAAAAAAGACGTTGGATAAAAATGTATTGGATAAAATTGTTGTTGTTACCCAGGTAAACTTATACATCATACTGAAACAAAGCAAATGAGAAACTAATTCAGTTCTTCTCTTCTTACCTATTATATAGTTTGTAGATCTACTTCAAGTGATTTCAAATGTATTAGCATCTCTGAATATTCGCCATAACTGCTGCAAGTATTCCTCTTTACCCCCTTTAAAGTTTGACAACATACATGTGTTTTTCTAAATATATATATATATATATATATATATATAGACCATGGTGATATGAGTGGTACTTCAAGAATGGTTAGTCTTCGTCAATTCAATCATCAAGCTGAAGTCAGAGTGATGTTATTATCTCTTAAAGCAGGTGGTGTTGGTCTTAACTTGCAACGTGCTAATCATATGGTGATTTTAGACCGATGGTGGAATCCAGGTAAGGTTTATTAGATAGTTATTGTAAAAGAAATATAATAATTGACTATTGATCATTGATACCCATATTTTTTTTTACTCGTTACCTAGCGACCATGGGTAAGTCGATCATGAATAGAATAGAGTTTTTATGGACATGTTTATTGTTGCTATGGAAACCACTGGGGTTACCATAACAATTTGAGATCAAAAACAAAAATGCTTAATAAATCTTATATAGACCAAGCCATTGCTCGAATTCATCGAATGACTCAAAACAAACAAACTTTTATCCATACGGTTGTTATCAAGGATACAGTGGAAGAAGGATTGATGGACAATGTACTTAAGAAAAAGGTAATATCACTTTTGGTTTTGTTTTTTTTTTTTTCCTTTGGTTCATACTATGATTTCATTAACAATATTAAAAAAACAAATAGAGTGAACTTTTCAAGACGATTGTTGAAAATAATGAACAAGTAGCAGAGGAAGAGGATGAATTGTTGGAAGAAGGGAACTTTGTTATTGACGACGAAGATGAGGATGCTGATCTTATGATCTTAAGTAGTTAAGATAACACAACTTGAAGAAATAACAATACCATACCCAATCTTTTTTTTCCTCCATTGCATCGAGAACAAGATTTCTCTTTTTACAAACAAACCAACATTTTTTTTTGTATATTTCTTTTATTCTATTATTATTTTTGTTATTAGTATTAGTATTATTATTATATATAAATATGTATCCATGAACGTAGTATTACTTATTATTATTATTATACAAAAGCCCAGAAGAAATTGGTGTTATATATATATATAATAAACTCCCAATTCCCAATTTTAGCATTAAATACCAAATATCTTTTTTTTACTCATTGCGAGTAATTTCATTGACCGACCTTCTTATTCGCCACCGCACTGATCAGCTTTTTTTTCATTGGTGCAACTTGAATGAAGGATCAACCTTATAATTTCAGTTGGTAATATAGTTGAGTGTGGAGAAAAAAGACAGATTATATTTATAAAGGACCTGATGGATTGCTTGTTTCATATATCACCTTACCTATGTTCCATAATATTGAGATATAGTTCCTAGTTTTTAACTTAGTTATAAGCAGTAAGTAATAGTAATAGGGTCATATCTAATGATAATAATAATAATAAAAGAATAGCTAATATATTTTTATTACAAAGTTAAAATGAGTGTGCAACACAAGCCAATATTTTATATACAACTATGCGGAGCTTGAGTGAGAGAGTTTGTTATATATTGGATTTGGATCAGATCATGTGCAATACAAGTTATAGAAAAAAACCTTCCTTTGAGTTACATTCGAACCCTTCTTTTCTCTTTCTCTCTTTATTTTTAACTTTACCTTTTTTTTACTTCTTTATAAAATTATATTCCTAACAAAAAAAAGAGTATAAACAAGAAGTCTCGTGTGTTTATTGTTAAAAAAAGGTCGTCCGTTCGTCGTTATTAGTATAAACTTTAGTTTTCAACTTATATAAATATAAAAGAAAACGAATGACTCGAGATGCAAGACAGTAAATGGTCACCATCACAGGAATCTTTACCAAGTTACATGGCACTTTCAAATAATAGCTATCCTTACCGCGATTCACCATCGCACGCGCCACCACCACCACCGCCACCTCCTCCTCCTACAGCAACTGCACCTCCTCCACCACAACCTTCTGATATGTCTGGAGAATCTTCAATGCATGGGTAGGTTTCAAATTTTTTTTTACTTTCCCCTTTTTATTATTATTATTATTATTATGGTACCTGTATTTATGTGTATGTGATTGAGATACATATAAAAATAACGATTGATAAAGAGCCAGACTGAGAGAGAGAGATAAAATAAATTGCGCAGAGAGGGGATTAGAATTCGTGTACGAGGGTAGAAAGACAGAGTGTAAAAAAAAATGTGGCAATTGTAATTTGTGTGGTTAGTGTGGAAGCGTATTAAAAAATTAACAATAAGAAAAAAAAGGGAGGGGCTTAGGGCTTTTTTTGGGCGACTATAGCTCGGAATGGGAAAAGGGAAACTTTCTTATAATCATTGTTGGGAAAGAGAAAAAACTAAGTAGATGGAAACGATTATCTGGTTTTTTTTTATTAATGATATGATATTTATTATTGATATGATATTTATTATTGATAGATTAATATCAATGACTCAACCAGATACACCACGACCTGATACAGCATCATTACCACCTACACCCCTTCAAGGCAATAAATCACCTAGTAGTAATAGTAGTAGTGGAGGAAGCAATGGTGGGGCTTCACGACCCACGTTACCAGCGCGACCAGCTAGTTTCACGAGCATGACAACTTTCCCGTCTCATCCATATAATCAATTCGCCGGCCCAATCAGAAAACGGAGAACAGAATCCATCTTTTCATTCGAGATGGGCCCATCCTTTTCTTCGACAAAACAACTTCAAGAATTGCTTAGCTTGGATCAATCCAATGGGTAAATATTTTTCTTCCTCCTTCTTTTTCTTACATAAACATATAAGCTCATTCTCTCTATATATATCATATCATATCATATCATGTATATCTAGATACCAAGTCCAGCTTCATGCAAAAATGGATCGTGGATTCTTTCGAGCAGATCAAGATTGGGCATGTTATCGACGCAATTATTTCCAAGTGAGCGGTACATTTGATGTTCATGGTATTAATTATCTTTTACAAGGACCCGAAGTACCTTGCTTGTTACGAAAATCCGAACATGAACTGTACCAAGTCGATTACTTCTCAATTGGGGTTAGTGCATGTGTCTCAAACAATGCAGACAAGAAAATCGAATTGGTGCAACACACCCCGAAAAGAGACAAGGGCCCACAAATGGTACCTAAACCTCAACCCGTACGTGCTGGCGGTAATTTACATTTGGCTTCAGTGGGTTCTAGTCATCATATTGTGACCTTTGAACGTATGCAATTCAAGACCGCTACGGCAAATAATGGAAAACGACGCGCTGCTCAACAATATTATGAAATTGTGATTGATTTATATGCCAATACAAGTCAAGGAGAAGAAATTCGAGTGGCTACATGTCATTCAGCTCCTTTGGTCGTACGTGGTCGAAGTCCTGGTCATTATGCAGATTCTCATACACGTTACCGTCATAATATGACGGCAGCAGCAGCTGCTGGTACAGCAGGGGGTCCTCCACCTCCACATCAGCAAGATGATCCTGCTGCTGCAGCTGCTGCTGCAGCTGCTGTTGGAATGCCACCCCCTCCACCACCCCCTCCACCACCAGGTGCTGGAGGAAATCCTGAACAAAGATTACCACCGCCACCAAGATATCTTAGTTTACCTACATCGCCTGTCAGTGATTTAGGTCCTTACTCTCCTTATTATGGTTATCCTCCTAATGCTGGTGCACCAGTAGGATACCAACAAGCACCTCCTCCTCCACCTGGTAGTCAACAACAACAACAACCACAACATCCTCCTCCACCCCATCATCAATCACAACCACCTTATGGACCTCCCTCCTCCTCCGAATCTTATTTCCAAGGTAATAATCGATTAGATTCTGATAATAAGACGCCAGGTAGTGGTGGACCATCTGAAATGATGAGTCAAAGTCCTTATTATTCTGATTCATATACTTCACGTCCACCTGAAACAGATACAAAATATTTCTCTAACATGCGACAAGATCAACCACCTCCACCTTCTTCTTATCCTCCTTTTGCTGGTCATCATCCATCGCATCAACCATTACCTCCTCCGCACCAGCAACAACAATCTCCTTCAGCCCCTCCTCCAGGTCCTCCTCATTATGATGATTATCCTTATAGTTCAGCACCTTCATCTTCCGTTCTTCATGCTCAACAGCCACATCATTAAAAATTTATAAAAACAACAGCGATCATAAAAAACCCACATTTTTGACTTCGTAACAACAACCGCAACAACACAATACACAACACTTTATTATACATAAAAAAAAAAAAAACTATCAACCACTTTTCAAGAAAAAAAAATATTTTCACTTGATTTGAGAGGAATGGCAGGCTGGGCCGGTCCTCTTGATGAATATCATTGATTCTATTTTTTTTTTTGTTCCTCCTCTCACTATCTCTCTACCTACTCGATTGATCACTCAATTATCTCGATCTCCACTTTTTAACTCTATGGGCTGCTGATTATATCTACATATATACATTATGGAAGGTGACTGATGGGGGAGGAGAAAGTATGGAAGGAATATATTAATTATGTTGGTGGGAAAAAGTTGATTGAAAGCCGCGGATTTAGACATTTTATACAATCAACCACATTTTTCTTCTCTCTTTCTTTATAAAAAAACCCTTTCACCCGTTCTTTCAAAAAAGACACTATCATCATGTGCTATTTTTCCCTATTCAATCCTATATTTTCCCTCTTTCTCTCATCTCATTCTTCCTTTTCCCCTCCCCCCAAAAACACACCTTCACATTTTTGATTCTTTTATTTTCTTGTTATTTTTCAACATCAAGCTTATTAATGGTTTTCTATATTATTTATTTATTTATTATGCTTCTTTTTTTTAAAAAAAAACCTTAATTTTATTATTATTATTATTATTATCCCGTTATCCCCTACCTTTTTTTTTCTTGTATAACTACTCATTGTATTGTGTTATTTATATTATTATTATTATATATTCTATTTTTTTTATGTTTTTTGTATCATTAAACTATATACTTCTACATCCTAGTAAAAATCATACTATTACTATTACTATCACTGTTATTTATACACTCTTTTTTTTTCAATCATTTTTTATATATCCATAATTTGACATATTTGATGGTATACACACTATTGTGTTATGTTTAACATAATAATTTTATATATGGAGAGAGTGCCCGTGAATATACTTAAAAAAAAGGGTGCTATACATAATATATAATTCAAAAAAATGTGTACAGGAAATATGCTTCAAATATAATGAATAGGTAATACAGAATATCCCAAAAGATGGTCCCATTCCCATGCATGTGGCTCGCTCTGACTGATTCTTTTATATAATCTTATTATTATTACATGATCTTCTTATTATATAACCCATTTTTTAGTTATTTTAGTAAAAAAAAATCATGTAACTATAAACCCTTACTTTTGGCTCAAACATTACTGAATGGAAGAAGACATTTGAATAACGTACTAGGCACTATATGTAAAAGAAATTGAAAATATAAAAAAAAAATTGACGCGTGAAATTACGGGAACTATTTTCTTTTTTAAAAATATACTATTTGTATTATTATTATATGAAAAGAACTAGCCACGTCATTCTTCACACCACCTTTTTTCTTTTTATTGGTTTTTTTTTCACAGGAAGGAATAAACAGGCCAAAAAAGAGTTGCACAATAACAATAAGAATTTTATACATTTTGGAAACTTTGGCCGTCGTTTGTTGATTGTCACCGCAAAAGAATTTATTTTTATATCCATGGATGACAGTAGCACTTTTTTTTATATATTGCTACTACTTAATATCAAGTATCTTATCATGACCAATCATTATCATTAAATCTTTGACTGAGTAAGCGACTTGACAAAATGAAATGTTGGGAAGAAGGTATGATCTGTTTGTAATCGAGAATATTTGGGACCTAATTTAGGAAATATCATAATAGGTAAAACTAAACCGACATTATTTTGTAAAAAGATAAAAGGCACGTTTTTTTTTTATTTTGTAAAGAGTAATTAAAAAGAGAAGAAGGGTTTTAGATCATTATAGTTAAAAGTTATATAGAAGAGTGTCATAAGATAATGGATTATTATTTCAATGAGGATGAGAGAATTCTTATACATCCAAAATTGTTTAGACTTACCGCGTTTATAAGAAACTCTCAGTATCAATATCACACGCCAAAAGTTGCTCATCCTTTGCCTTGGTTTTATTATTACTTGTAAACCACTCTTGACACTGGAAAAAATGGAAATTTCTCCTCTTTTTGAGAAAAAAAAAAGTAAAGTAGATCTCCTTCTTACCTCATCTTTTTTTCATTCATCATGAGTATATTTCAATATACCCAAATATACGTAGTATATCAATTGATCTCTCCAATGAATGATCAAAACTAAAGAATGGTCATGACCATTCTAATTTGATCTTTTGCACTTGACCGTTTTTTTTATCATTTTCTTTTTTTTTTAAAAAAAAAAATTAGAAGGCTAGCAATCAATGTCAATAGAATCAGCAAACCGTTACCGGGCCAAGATCCTATTCACAAAGGCCATGCCTGTGTTTGGAAAAAATTGAATAAGTTTTTAAAGTGCCAACGGTATTACCCGCAAGCCTATATCAATCCTTACTCATTAATTGAGGCTAAAGAAAAAAAAAACAAGAACTTTGCTGGTTGAATCTTTCTTTTATAGTGAAGTCGGAGTTGTTATTTCAATTGACATTTCTAAGGATGCAAAATCTGAATTAGATCTTCATATATGTCACCACCGATAAATTTCCATATGATACGATGATATAAATAAGATATGCTATTTCAGCGTGAAGATGGATGGACGATATTAATAATGTAACATTAACATCATTAGTATCATCGAGATCAAAAGTTTGAAATTTGTAGAGTAAATCTTGACTTTTATCTTTACAAGGAGGAGAATCTCCCAGTTAGTTTTCACAATCATTGCTATATTACATAGCATCACACTAGAAGGAAGAGAAAGGTGATATATTAGAACGCTCATGATCAGCATAATCATATGAATAATGAGACTCTATAAATATAAACTTACATCACACATCTAGATAAATAATGTTATTAAATGCTCACTAATATTCAAAACCATTCAAACTTGTTTTGTATAAAAGTAATATAATAAGTTAATATGTTTTTATAACTAACTATTTATATTTTGCACTATACAAGTTGAAAAAACTTTCGAATATTATTATTATAGATAGCATGCAATATACACGAGAAGCTAGAATAAGTCTGTTTTTTCCCATACATAATGCATTTTTTATGATTTTGAAATTCTATACAGAAACAAAAACTAAATTGGATTTTGCTATAATTTATGTGTAGAAAAAGAATGACCTTACTTTACATGTTTATTATATCGTGGCTTTGTTCCATCAACAAATAAAAGCTTGACAACACTTATAGTAATGATTGTATAGATATAAAAGATGACTATGGTTATATATCAATTCAAATCCAATAACATACGTATAACCTTATTATTAGTCAACAATAAAAGCATTTTGTTTTTGTAAATTCTTTTATACCTAACAGGTTTGACCTTTTTTTGTACTAGCCATTTCTTTTTAATGCAGAAATCATACGCACACATCTTTTTCTATAATAATCCATAGGATGGGGGAGGTACAGATCACATGAAAAATGCAGGTTCAACAATTTAAGCGAGACTTTACTTTTCAAAGGTTGCAATAATTATCCAATCCAATATTCGAGCTATTTACTTTTGATTGAATATGGTCTTATTTTCTCGAATAGGCTGGGGATCATCGCATCCCACTTGAATCGGTGATTGAATTTAACGCTTAGATCAGGAAATACTAAACATATAAATGAAGGCTTTTTTTGTTTCTCACTCCTTTTTTTCTTCTCTCTTCTCATCAATTAAACAACCAATTTTCCTGTTTTTGTTCTTTGGACAATATAACAAAAAAATGGATCATTTTTCGATTATTTTAAACAAGGTCAAAGGCATTCATTTTATTTCTCAGCAACAGCAAAGAATTGGACTTTTAACAATTGCGACATTTATTTCTGCGTGTGCATTATATAACCAAGTTTTCAAGGTACCAGTATTACAATCTATATATATCTTCATGATATTAGAAGACACTTGCTTAATTTTGTTTATATATCGTTCTTAGCGACCAGCCAGCAAGGACAACTGTCCAATGGTTCCTTATACTGATACTTGGAAAGGAAGTTCAATGGATTACCTTCAAGATCCTCGCGCTTTTGTTGAAAAATGGACTGAAAAACTGGGTCATGTTTATCGTGTACACATGTTCGGTCAGGTAAAATAATAAATGGGTGGCTAACTATCTTCATAATAACACATAAAAAAAGTTAACGAACATAAAAATAGCAACCATGTTGACGTTTTATCATGTAAAAATGTGCGTGAATAATAATAATATACAATAATAATGTTTATAGATGCATACCATTGCATCTGGCAAATATGCTCGAGAAATTCTAATGAGTGACGATTTTGATTTCGGTGTAGGAACACAAAAGGTATACTACAATATATTATAAGAATAGAAGCATGCGTAGAATAAAGGGGTGTGAATAAAGTGGTATCATATAATCCTAAAAAAATCATTTATTATCATAGAAATTTGATATTTTCAGTATGGCAGGCATATTCGATAATAATCTTACAGGCGCAATTATCAGAAATGCTATAGTGAAGCATTTGAATCCACATCTTAAAGAATTTACTCCTCATGTTGTAGAAAATGTAAGTTCCATCATACATTTAATAATGTACGACCTTGATAGTACTTTCTATGTTACTATGAAACATGTTCAATCAAACCCAAGAAATCTTTTATTGTTGTTAACATAAAAATATTTTTTTTATCATATTTTTACACAAAAAGTTTACCATTGGCTTTCATGAAATACTGGGTGATGTTACTGGTGAATAGCTTTATCTTTATTTTCTCAATGCGAATAAAAAGGGAGAGAGAGAGAGAGAACATCCATGAAGAATTGGCGTTATTCAATTATAAATATTAATTCCTGATGGTGCAAAAGAACCAGTGGAATTATCCCATCTCATGCCATTGATTCAGCGTATGGTGACACGTGGTAGCGCGACTGTATTTATAGGAAAAACATTATGCAAAAACAAAAATGTTACCTCTATCATGCAAAACATCACAACCGATATTGGAAAAATGCATCCTCGATATCATCAATCTTGGTTGATGGCCTTTCCTTGGATGTTGAGGCTCTATTTCAAACTTTATGGTAGATTATCACAAGATATAAAACGTCAAAGGAAAATCATGCTCGATGCTCTGGTCCCCGAAATTGACAAGCGCCAAGCCGACGCACAAAATGATCCAAATTGGCAAAGACCAGTAAGACTAGTAGTAGTAGTAACAGATTATAATAATTATCAAAAAAAAAGGGCAAATTGCTTATCATACTATGATACAAAGTGGGTTAAATATAATAACACTCAATTAGTATATATTATATTCTTTTTATTTCTATATTAGACTGATGTACTACAAGAACTGATTGAGGATAGTGCATTATCTTCTGGTAAACATGGCGATATTTATACAGCCGTTTTGAATCAACTTTTAATTCTGATTTTTGCTTCCATTCATACCACAAGTGAAAATACATCCATCACACTTTATCGATTACTTCAAAATCCATCGGTGATTGATGAACTTTTACAGGAACAAGAACAAGTATTAAGGAAGGCTGGGTATGATCCAAAGAGTGGAAAGAATAGTTGTGAAGTATTCACTTTTGATATTATCAAGAATATGCCCAGGTTGGATAGCGTATGTCGTGAATCATTACGTCTTCGTAGTCAGTTCTTTGAACTTGCACATACAAATATTCGGGATCATAAAGTTACTCTGAGTAATGGTGTCATTATTCCATCAGGTGAGTTCACTCGATTAGGACAACATCAAAAATAAAGTGTATCAACTCGCTGATCGATGCGCAGTTATTTTTTATGTTCGAATAATGATAATGGAAATTAAATATCATTACTAACGTGGAACCTTTTTTTATATTATTTATATTACGACATCACCTCATTTTTATGATGATGCGGAATTTAGATGGTGACGTACTTATCAATACATGGCACAATCATCATCAAGGAGGAGATGATATTGGTGAATTTAATCCTTTCCGATATGTAGATACTGGTTATCCAGCAACGAAAGTGGGTGATAATTACTTAGTATTCGGTGAAGGAAGACATGCTTGCCCGTGAGTTTTTTTTTTTTTAATTTGGTGACATGCATTAGAAATAATTAATCCTCACAGGTAAACTTACTTATCTTGAAACTGATGATAACATTTATATTTATACAACACAACAGTGGAAGATGGCTTGCAGTACAAGAAATTAAAACAATTGTATCCATGTTGATTCATGATTATAAATTCCACGCTCCTGAAGGTGTTGTATTCCCTCCCAAAGGATCTGGATTACCTTATGGAAAAGTTATCATTGAAAGGAAATAGTAACATGGATAGTATGACAAACAAAAAGCCTTGTTTATTTCTCAATATAAAATATTTTACATGCTATCGTTATGTCAGTATAAATAATGGCAAGAACTGAAGCATCTTACAATAGCTCGACCGTACTTCCATCAAATGTTTCAAAAAAAACATTTTCAATTATTTTCTTCTTTTGTATAAATGTACTGTCATTATCATGTCTGCTTACCAGATTAAAATACATCAAGTATAGAATAAAACTGGACAATGTTGATATGTATTAGCTACAATAAAGTACGGGCGAAGCGCCAAGAAAAAAGGATATCAGAAATTATTATTAGACCGATAACAACCCTTAGATTAAAATTTATATTTATTATTGTGGAAGACTGGATTGACCTGCGCCTATAGGCATGTGGGATAACAACCCTTACGTAGTAACGTAGTATATTCCTTTGATACGTTATTTTTTCTTGCTCACGTTTTTTTTTTATTTTATACACCTTTCATCTATTGCTCTTATTGTACCAATTACATCCATTAATACGTATCTATTGTTACAAGTCAACTATAGCCTTCTGAATATATGTATTAATTAGCATTGTTATTTTTGAGAGCAAAACCAACATCAATATCTCTCTATTTACAAATAATTGTTATTGCTTTTCATTCTTCATCGTTTCTCTTATTCAGCAAACAAAACGACATCTATTTCCATATATAGGTACAAGAGTGCTAGAACATGAGAGCCAACCATTAATTTTGTTTATCATGCTGTTGCAAAATTTGTCTCATTTTTCCCTACGTATTGCAAGAATAATAATGACATTTTTATAATCTTTATATTCTGTAATTGTTATATTTTATTCTACAGACAATCTTATTTACAAAATACGATCTTAGTTCAAAAAAAAAACAGTGCGATCTTATATATATAATGAAAAAGTAGAAAAAAAGCCGGATGATAAAATAAATGCATGTAAAGTATACATTGCCTTGCTTTGCTCGTGCTTATTATTAGTAAATAGTCATATTTAAAATAACCAAGGTTTTTTTTATAAACTTCTTCTTTTTCCTCTTATAACTATGCTGAAGATCATTCTCTGAAATACTAGCTATATGCTCATTTTTTTGTTTTATATACACTTTTTTTCTATCTCCCAAAAAAAAAGAGGATATCTGGAAACCATATACCACCCTGCGCTTCCAAGGAATTTGTATTATTTCAACACGGCTGCAACTTGGTTCGTCTGGATTAAAGTACCATTCAGCATCAAATCCAATTGTTATTCCATTATTATTTGGGTTGTTGCTGTTCCCAGAAATATTTTTCAGACCTTCCAATATTGTATTAATTGCTGCTTCTATTTAAATTACTGCTGTATGATATTCCACCGACACATCTTCTGGTAATTGTAAAAATGGTAGTTGTTGCTAGTTGGTGCCTTCATGTTGTGAATTATGAAAAACTCCATATTTCTATTTAACGTAGGAAAACATTTGTCAAAAAACTTACCTTATCCGTATACAAAACTTGTGGTAGCGGATGGTCATAAAATCTAATGATTGTCTTATTCCAACCATGCTGTCATAAATATGCTGCATTGATGTACTTGGAACAAACGCCTGAAAAAGTATTTCTTCGTATTTGATTATAATTGTCAACATCCCTTCAGAAATCTTCAATCAATTTACTGTCACCAAATGCTTTGTAACCTGTTAATTTAAACAATTAGAATCATATAAAAACCATGAATTACAACGACAACTGTTTATCATCAACTTTAAATATCGTTGTTGGTAATGTTCCCATTCGTTTATCCATAGTATCCATGTGTTCATAAATAAATTTGTTGTACATATAGGTAAGATAATTCTCAGAAGCCACAAAGCCAGCATAATCGTCTGGATCATTGAATGTAGAGAATGTTGATTTCATTTTTTTGGCTTTCCAAAATACTGGTGAGAAATCCCTAACTCCGGGTATGTACCCAGAGCCAAATTATGGTATAAACAAGCCCGCTAAAATAATGAGTGCTTATTTCTCTTTATAAAAAAAATTATGCATCATTCCTCCAATGTACTACTACGATCTTTGCGACGATCGGTTAATACCTATGCCTCGAACAGTCGATTAACTGCATTACGTCAAACTATGGCAGCTTCACCGGAAAAGATTGATGCTTTGTAAGTTTGTTCCTTCATTTCTTTCACATCCTCATGAATATTCAGAGTATCATAGTAACGCGAACTTCATAAATCATTGACTATGACAACACCTATCCATTAGCGTAATTCCGTCTGAAGATGCTCATCAGGTATGAAAAGACGTGTCTTCAATATTTTTATCTTTCCCCTTATATATATTACTGTTTTGAGTATACGCTCTAAGGCTCTAAACTATATTAATATTAATATTAGAGCGAATACACTGCCGAGTGTGATAATAGAAGAGCATGGATTTCTGGCTTTACAGGTTCAGCAGGTGAGTTATTAGGGTTTTGATATACCTGGTACGGTGTTCTTATCCCATATTTAACTAAAATATGTAGGCTGCGCCGTTGTAAGCCAAGATGTGGCAGCTTTATTTACGGATGGACGCTATTTTCTTCAAGCATCCCAAGAACTCAGTGATGATTGGAAATTAATGAAACAAGGAATGCCAGGTGTACCAAACTGGAAAGAATATCTCATAAAAGTATGGATGACATGCTATATTTATTTCTATATATCATTGAATAAGATTCTAAAAAAATCATATGCATATGTCTGATATTTAGGATTTGCCTCAAGGATCTCATATAGGAATTGATCCCTCTATCATTACTGTTGGTATGGGAATGAAAAAGAGGAGAAAGAAAAACACCAAAATTAACAATAACTAAAATATGCTATATATTTATAGGTGATGCAATGGCACTTGAAAAGGAACTTGCATCTGTGGGATCAAAATTAGTTTCTGTTCAACAAAACCCTGTAGATCAAATCCGAAAAGATCGACCTGTACGACCAACTCACACAATTATGGATCATGATATAAAATATGCCGGTAAAAGCCGTGAGGCCAAAATACATGACTTGCGATTAGTCCTTGCCCAAAAGGGCTATGATGGAACGATTGTTTCTTCTTTGGATGAAATAGCATGGTTATTAAATTTACGCGGCTCTGATATTCATTGTTGCCCGATTTTCTTTGCATACTGTATGGTGACAAGAGATAATGCAGTGTTATATGTTGCAAATGCAGATGAACGACTATCCTCAAAACTACTTTCAGAACTTGGTACTCATGTAGAAATCAAGTCTTATGACTCTATTTTCCATGATCTCAAGAAGGATCACATGAAAACTAATAAGCGTTTCATGGTTGATCCTGAATTAACGAATCTTTCCATTGTTCAAGCATTGGGTGGAAAGGTAAAATGACAAATACATAAATCAGCATGATATTCCTATATATAAATTATACAGGGGATGAGAGAAAGTATACTAAAAAAAAAGAAAGGACTGAATAAATATGCGTGGATTAATAGGATAAAGTAGCTTTTGAATCATCACCCATCACTTTAGCGAAAGCGATCAAAAATGAAGCGGAATTGAATGGGCTTCGAGAAGCACATAAGAGGGATGCAGTAGCTGTATCAAAACATTTTGCATGGTTATCAGATCAATTGCGAAATAAGAAACAACGATTGTTCGAGGCCGAAGCTGCAGTGCATTTAGAAGATATGCGCCGCCAATCCAACGCCTATGTTGGACTTTCCTTTGATACTGTTGCTGCCACTGGGCCTAACGGCGCCATCATCCATTATCAACCCTCTCCAAACCACTCTGCCATCATTGACCCACAACAAATATATCTTTGTGATTCTGGTGCCCATTATCTGGATGGAACAACTGATATTACACGTACCTATTTATTTGATGGCAAACCAACCGATTTTCAAAAACGAGCCTTTACACGAGTAATGCAATCCCATATTTCAGTAGATAATGCTGTATTCCCTATTGGTGTCACAGGTATATTAAAACTTATGGTTATAAAAAAGGGATGATAATAATATAACTACAACAGGAGAAAAAAAAGTGAGACTAGAAGGTATTGAAAAGCTGGTGGTTCTGATTAGATGGTGTATCTAGGTTATCAGCTTGATTCGATTGCTAGGCAGCCATTATGGCAAGATGGACTTGATTTCAGACATGGAACTGGTCATGGTGTAGGTGCTTATTTAAATGTTCATGAAGGTCCTCATGGCATCGGAGGTCGTCATACATATAGTCAAGTTCCTTTTGAAGAAGGGATGGTTGTAACAAATGGTAAAATATATAATTATTCTTTTTTTTTACTCTAAAAGGGGGAATTTTATCAAGAATTTATTTAACCTTTTATCATTAATGCTTAAAAAAAAGAACCTGGATATTACCAAGATGGAGAATTTGGAATACGTCTTGAAAATGTATTGGTTGTAACTAAAGCAAAAAATGCTCCATATTATTTTGGTGACCGTGATTATCTTGGATTTGAACATATTACTTTTGTACCTTTTGGTAAACGACTTTTCGACAATACATTATTGAGTGGATCTGATCGTGCTTGGATTAATAACTATCATCAAGAATGCCGCCATATTTTGGAACCACAGCTTGCTAATGATAGCCAAACATTAAAATGGGTGGAAGAAGAAACTGAACCTCTTTAAGGTAATAATAAGGAGTATCATAATATAAATATAATCCCTCTTCTTCGCTTTTTATGTAATATATATCATTATTTTTATATAGATGTAAAATATATATTAAAGAATAATAATTTACCGTTATCATTTTCCTATTTATATATTAAAATTCCTTATATATGACAATGCATCAGTTACTATAGCAAGTGAATAATATATATTTGAATATACATATTGGATAATAAATGTATAATAAGTTAAAAGAAAATAGTTAGAGTAGCACCTGTCAGTTCCGTTTTTTTTTATGACTGACAAGCACCCTACCCATGATGATATTACATAAAAGCCTGACAATGTAAATGACCCATCAAAATAAATAATCAATGAACTGACGATAGTTAAGCTGACACCTGACTCTTTTTGCATCATTAAAAAGTTTATAACACTTGGTACAACGCCATGGAACATGTTTTCAGATACCGAACCTGCAACTCACACAGAATAGTGCGGTCTCCCTCCTTACACACAAGTCTCTTCTCTTTCTGTTGTTATAATTTTTTATTTTATTTTCTTGTGTTTTATATACACACACTTGTATATAATCTCATATGCACAATGACAGCGCCTATTCCAGGAGATCGATTTATACGCACATTTACTCATTATCTAAACACAAATGAAATCAGACTAACAAGTGGCAATCCGTCGTTACAAAAGAAAAAGTCAGACGACAGTACAAAAAGGCGTAACGGAACCAGTAACTTTACAGATAATATTAATAATAACACTACAGCAACGTCGACTATTACTTCAGCAATGACATCGTTATTTACAGGTGGCAGCAAAAACAATAGTGGATCTAGCAATACAAGAAATGACATTCTCAAGAGTAGTCAAAGTTTTAAAACAACAACGACAGCAGGCACCCCAGCGTCCCTTTACGGTATCCAAGTCCCTTACATGTCTCTCTTAATGGCCGCAACACCACCACCCACTTCTGCCTTATCAAATACCCCATACATGCCACCACGATGTACTTTAGCCCTCGATATCCATCATTATTATTTTCTCCTTGTCCAGTTTGAACATCTCGGCCTCGATATAGGCAATCCAGCACTTCTCGGTGAGATTCCAGAAGGTGGAGTCGTGGAAACAGAAACATCCAATGACGACGAAACAAAAGCACCTTCCATCATGTCTGTAGGGTCGATTGCTTCTACTATGTCGACCTTATCACTTTCAACTGGATGGAATTTTTGGCAAAGAAGAACGAATCATGAACAAGACAAACCATTGCACGAGGACATCATGCACATTTATAAATTTTTTGCACGCGTGTCGGCGCTCAAACTACAAATGAACTTGTTAATCGATCCACAAAGCGCAACAACTAAAAGTAGTCAACGAGCCATTGCTCATTATGAAACACCTTTACCTCAAGATGGTTCTGTTATTTTATCACTTTTACCATTTCGATCACTATCGTTTTTGGAACTTTCGGGGATTCATCCAAAATTTGTCAAGGGATGGGCGCAACTTCAATATCATTTAATCAGTTTAGTAGTGAAAGGAGCGAATGTGGAAGATGCGGCAGATGTGATTAACAAGGATTTGGAGGAAGAACAAGATAATGAACAAACAGAAGAGCAGCAACAGCAAGAAATTAATAACAACATTGTACCAGGTGTTTGGGAAAACCTTAAAATGCTCTCCCTTGCAGATAACAATTTAACAACCCTTGATAATGAACCCTTACAACGGATACAGTCAGTCACGCATCTCAACTTGTCGAGTAATTTATTAATTGACGTACCAGCAGCCTTAGCAAACTTGTATAATTTACAATCACTTCAATTGGCCCATAATATGATTTCATTTGTCAATGGTATCAATACTGTATTGGGAAATATACAAGAATTAAACCTTCGAGGCAATCGACTGACCATGTTAGCAGGATTGGATCGATTATGGGCATTGGAAAGAGTAGATTTACGTGAAAATCGGATCGAGGATGCGGCAGAAATCGGACGCCTAACTTCACTTCCGAATCTAGAGGACGTATGGGTTCAGGGTAACCCATTTACTATTACACAAGTAAGTGTGCTATTTGTTTATTATTTATTTTTATTTGTGCTTCATATTTACAATCACACCTCTAAAATAAAATTTAATCCGATATTGTTTCATCTTTTTATTTTTATTTTCAATATCATTAGCCTGATTACCGAGTTGAAATTTTCAGTTTATTTAAACAAGCGAATGTGGATATTCAATTGGATGGATCACGCCCAACATTTGCTGAAGGACGACGTGTTAGTGCAGCCTCCACTCCATCATCAGCATGGCCAACAGCAGAACCAATAGCAGCAGTAACAGCGGCTACTGTAGCAGCAGGTTCAAGTGGAGGAGAATCAGATTCAACAAAAACAGACCAAAAACAAAAACAACCAAAGATTGCGCGAGCTAAAACAAAAAAATCAAAACGAATTGTTAAATTGGGGCAACAAGAATTAGAAGAAAATTTGAAACAAGAACAAGAGCAGCAACAAAACGAAGAAGATGAGGAAGGTCGACGAGTACATCGTGCTGCAGAATTAGAACAAGATCAACTTGTTCGTAGAGCTTCTATATCTTCATCATCAAGAAAACGACGGTCTCGATCCAAAGTACGACGTAGTCGATCACCAAGCGATGAAAAGAAAGAACGACATCGATCTGTTTCACCAGCAACAGAAAACTTTCGACGTAAGATTGAATCTATGCGACGTGAGGCAGGAACTGAATGGTTACGAGTTTTACAAGAAATGGAGCTTGGCAAAGCTAAAAATAATACCAATAATGATAATAATAATACTGCAACAACAACTGATAATCCATGATACCTCTTTATAATCCTCTCTTTTTTTTCTTTTATTATATATCTTTATATTCCTCTCTCACAAACACTCAATGCATAAATCTATTATTCTACTTATCCATCCCATCTATATACTTTTTTTTCTTTATCTTTGCATGTTCAAAAACTAAAAAAAATGTATCATCTATATAATTATCACGCATTTTCTTTCGGTTTCTCTCCTAATTTTGAAGGGATAAATATTTAATCCTAAATACCCACGTGTTTTTTATATATGAAGGTGATATATTCTTTGTTAGATATTCAACTAAAAACAAAAATAAGGTCAATGCGCAGTAAAGAAGGAATGGAAAAGAAAAGTCCGAAAGTGAATGGTGTTGGACGGCGACGACTTCTTTTTTTAGCTTCTTGCATTGTGCTTTTCTTCTTTATCCCGTTTTTCCTTTTACAATAACAAATAATATGAAAAAAAGAGTCAACTCATTATCCATCAATTCACCTATTCCTGCTAAACTTGGTGGTATGATTTATATAACTTTACTAATGGCTATTCCTCTAGTGGTGAAATTCAAATCATATTAATTATATATTCGTGTTTTCTTTGTACCTGTCATCTTTTTTCCAGGGGAATGTAAAAAAGCTGCAAAGATCCTGAATTCTTTTATTGGTATACCAACTGAAATAACAACAAAACCTTATAATGAATCCTTTAAAAAACGACAACTAGAATATAAACTGACAACAAAATTTTTTCGTAGATCTCGGAACTGGTCTTGTTGATAAAGTGATTCCTGAATCAGTTTTACAAAATGCTCAAGGCTTGGCAATCTTTACTGTTCTTAAAGCAGGCTTCTTATTCAGTGGTCGAGCAGGTAGTGGCCTTGTAGTAGCAAGGTATTGTTGAAACTTTCTTTGTTGATATTTTCTATATATAATTATCGATCTGTGCTGGAAAGGTGGAAAGTCTAGAATAATAATTTTTTATTTCTTGATAAATATATATATTAGATTACCTGATAATTGTAAGTCTATTGGATGAATTATTGGAATAAGAATAGTTAGGATGAAAGAATGAGGGAGAGGATATATAATATAGATGGACCGATCAATTGAACAATATGTTCTTAACCCGTTATGATAAATTACAGCATGGTCTGCACCATCCGCTATTGGAACAGCTGGGGCTGGTGCAGGAGGACAGATCGGTGCTGAGCTGACGGACTTTGTGCTGGTACTTAACACAAAGGAAGCTGTCAAGACCTTTAGCCAATTTGGCAACATTACTCTTGGCGGCAACGTTTCTCTTGCTGCTGGACCTATTGGTCGTAACGCAGAAGCTTCTGGATCCGCATCTCTTAAACATATTGCTGCCGTTTATTCCTATAGTAAAACACGAGGTCTATTTGCAGGTAACGTGTTGCTGATGTCATTTTTTTGAGTCTAGATCCATATACAAAAGAAAAAATCATATGCTTATTTTTTTATCATCAGGTGTTTCACTCGAGGGTTCAGTAATTTTGACCCGTAATGATGCAAATGAAAAGTTTTACGGAAGGCGTGTTACTGCCAAGGAATTATTGAATGGAAGTGTTGCACCACCACCTGAAGCTGATCCACTTTATCGTGCTCTTGGCGCAAAATTCAATTCACTTGGTAATATTCATTCATCTGTATATAATCGAAACCGAGGTATGGGTGAAGAAGGTGAAGAAAATGGCACTGGATCAACAAGTCAAGTCTATCGATCTACCACAATTTCGAAACCAGGTACACTTCGTGCACCTCCAGTGAATCGACAAGTGAATTCATCTTCTGCTCCACGAACGTATGGCAGTCCTTCGCCATCACCAGCATATGCAGCACAAAAACCCTATACACCACCTGCACCACCACCAAGTTATACATCACCACCATCCATTCATAAACCACAATACGCAGCACCTCCACCCCCTCCTCCAGTGGCACCACGTCGACCTGCTCCAGAACCTGTTGCTAGAGCATTATATGCTTTCAAAGGTGATCAACCTGGTGATTTAAGTTTTGAGGAAGGTCAAATTATTGTCATTGTTGAGAAAACAGATAGTCAGGATGACTGGTGGACTGGAAAAATTGGAAAAGAACAAGGATTGGTAAGTTATAGTGCTTTCTTCTTCGATTACCTCTTTGGATAAGAGACATAGATTTTGAATTAGCTAATTTCAACTGATATCCTTTTTTTTATATTGATAGTTCCCTGCCAATTATGTTGAATTAGAGTAGAGAGAAAGTAAACATATGCTTAGAAACTTTTCATTTGAATTTTATATTGTACTACAACCTATTAATTTGATCAACCTTTTGGTGAATTTGTGAATTTGCATCATTTCAACTTTTTATTCCTTAAATATACATATACGCATATTTATCATTTTAAACAAATAGCATATTTGCCTTTTACTATTGTTGAATATCATCTATTGGGGATATTTACTCTATCATTTCTCTTTCAGGTCCCAAATTTTAAAATACATGCGTTATGTGGCATTACCCAGCTCCAATCAGCCTTATTAAGTGTATAAAAATCAAATAATAGTACTAGAATATATGAATCTATAAAATGGAATAATAGTACAAGAGTATATGAATATACAAAGTTGAATAATAATAATAAAAGGCACCAGAGTACGATCGCATATGTATAAAATAAAATAAAGGCTTCAGGTATTAACATACAATGAACATTTATATAGTTTCCTTTTTCACATACACACATTCATTAGACTTACTGTTTGTGAGATTTGAGGGTTTTGTCCGATATACCTAATCATTGATGATGAGCCGAAGCCTAATCAATTGTTGATTGGCGGCCTAATCCTTACTCAAAGGCCTCTACCCGCCACCGCAAGTGGACCTTCGGAAGCCGTCTTCCTCCCTAAAAATACGAATGAAGTTTCAGCAAGATTTGCCCAAACTAGCACCCGACATATGAGGAAACGGCGTACCGCAAACGGGAGCGTGACATACAGGACTTGTGGAGAAAGAACCATCAACCAAAACCCGGAAACATAACCAAACAAACTCAGTCACATAGAACAAACGACACGAACATGGCAGACAATCAACAGCTTGTAATGACGTTAAAAAGGATCATTGTATCAACATAGACTGAAGTTTGGTACGACACGGCGTACTTGATAATGCATTTCAATGGCATAACACAACAAAAGGCTACCAGAGAATGAGCAACCAAAAAAAAAAAGATATATAGGACGTATAATATATAGCTAGAAAACCCATATAGCATTGATGATCATGGATGGATGTCTTGACAAAGATTGAAGTAGTATAGATAGGCAGATGGAGATGGCTCGACATGGAAGAAAAACGTGGTCACAGAATGGATCTCCAAATCATATGGACGACATGACAGAGCAATGCATGACAACTTGCATAGATGAAGAATAGATGGAATATAGTGCGACACAAATAGATGGACCATTGAATGAATTGTCAAATATAGACAAAGTGACGCAATAGAGGATTACACAAGTGTGGATGGCCATAGATGGATGACATGCCATGATAAAGAATCGAAACATTATGGATCATATGAGGATGTGTTGACACACTATTACAGAGAAGCAGAAAAAGACCACAAAGGCAAAGGCGACTTGACATCACTGAGAATCATGAAAGAACAAGATGGCTTGATGTGAGTGTCATAGCATGGAAGCTCATTGGATATAAACAACGAAGGTCAAATATGGGTGCTGGACAACTAAAAAAGGTGGATGGCACAAAAAAAAGGAATTGTCTTAGTAAGTATTACCAGAAGGTGGGTGGAATGGCATGAAAAAAACACGGTAACCGATAAGAAAGTATAAATATACCATAGTGTACCACATCATGCATGAAAATAAAACAGATATGAAAAGAACTTCCGCATAATGGATGGTCAATGTAGTTTAAATTGATAGATAATAGATGAATGTATTAGTAGATTCATAGTGGAAACAAGTTTTATGGTGCGCATTATCCAGCAAATAACTGTTTTTAGTCAATGCAACAAAGTTACAGACTTGGCACTTTAACTATTCTCCGCACTTTAACCTAAGCTTGACATTGGCCAAAAATGTAATCCCGCACTTTAACAAAAGTATCTTATTCGCTAGGTCTTCCATACACACAATAGTCGGGGTTCTCCAAAAGCGGTGAAGCGGGTCGTCCTTAAGGCCCCTTTCTTCCTACTTAATCGTCATGCCTAAGGGCAAGTATAATATTGAAATATATAAATATTGAAGGAGAGAGAGAAGGATGGATAGATGGATAAATAGAAGAATGGATGGACTATGATAGATGGATGGATGAAACGAGAAAAAAACCTCCATCGATGTAACAGTAATAAGGCGTATTCGATAATTCCGTAATTTTCTAACATTGAATCGATATTCCATTAATAATCAACAGTTAGCATTTCGGGTACCAAGTACCGTATGACGCTCGGTTTGCCCGTTGGCGCCGTCATGAACTGCGCTGATAACAGCGGTGCCAAGAACTTGTATGTTATTGCTGTCCGCAACATTAAGGGTCGTTTGAACAGACTTCCCGCTGCTGGTGCTGGTGACATGGTTGTTGCCACCGTCAAGAAGGGCAAGCCTGAATTGAGAAAGAAGGGTAAAAATATATCCATTTATAATTCATGGATTTCAAAACACTGAAAAAATTAAAGAGATATTAATTAATTAATTTGAACTATAGTCATGCCTGCTGTCGTTGTTCGTCAACGTAAAGCCTGGCGCCGCAGAGACGGTGTTTTCCTTTACTTCGAAGATAACGCTGGTGTCATTGTCAACGTAAGTTTTATTTGATATATATTTATCAATGTAAATTGAGTGAAGAAAGATAAGCTTGCGTATTTATTAAATTTTGTCCATGATATTATATAGCCCAAGGGTGAAATGAAGGGTTCTGCTATCACTGGTCCTGTTGCCAAGGAATGCGCTGATTTGTGGCCCCGTATTGCCTCTGCTGCTGGTACTGTCGTCTAAACAACATGTCCTTAGCACTTTCTCTCTCAAAAAAAAAAGAAATAAAATAACTTGTATAAACGGGATATTGTAATTTGGTTATTTTTTCTACGTTATCGATACGCTGGAAAATTGGATATAAATAATTAACTGACTGCATTCAAAGGAGTGGGATTTAGTAAAAAATTTGAAAAGACCATTTCATGTACGATTGATATATATATACATGACTTATCTATTACCAAGAGAAGGGTTTTATCATGATGAATATCTTTAAAATCAAACGAAACTACGCAAAGCACAAACCACGTCTTTTTCCTTGGCTTCTACATTGTTGGAGTATAAAACAGAAGATTCATCCGATTCTTCCAGTGACAATGGAATATTGTTACATAAAAAAAAAAGAAAGGGTAGTGAGCTAGTTGAGTAAAATGTGTCAATCCAGCGTTTTATTCGTACTACTGGGTAACTTGCTCCGCAATAGCTCTCTGATAGTTCGTAAAACCAAGTTAATATTGTTACCATGTGTTTTTTTGATTTGCCAATCAATATATGAAATATTAATTTATTACAAAGCAACCGAGAATAACTACTATCCAGCATGTGTTCATTTTAACAACAATACATTATTGATCTGACTACAAGAAAGAAAAAGTTATCTACGATTACAGCAAGTTTTTCTACTATGAGAGTTGATAATGATCCAGTTATTCGGATTATCTTCTATAATAAGGTAGCTGATTTTTTTAATGCAGTAATAATTACGCCACCAATTGCATACATGATGAAAGGACCAAGGCCACTTGAGGACAGTTTAATGTTTATATATACTCTGAGAGTGTATTATATATTACATATATATATATGTATTCCAACTCTAATAACAACAAAGATAATGATAGTACCAAAAACAGTAATTTGCAATGCGGCAGACAGCAAGTAAAAAGACTTTCGCTCTGCCAACTTTTTTATTGTTTTTTTCTTCTTCTTCCTTTACTTCTTTTTATTCCCTTTTTTAAAAAACCATGTTGAATGAAAATGTATTTGACGAACCTGATTGGTCTAGTAATACCAATGGCTTTTCATATGACAATAGATCATCAGTACCCAGTTTTGATCCATTTCAAAACCATGAAGTAAGAAAGTTTGTCTCTTCTCAATTATGCAGAAATAACAATTTTAAAACGAGTGTTTTTTTTCCTTTACTAAAGTTCCTAATTAGCAATCCTATACGACAAGTACTTTTGAAGATCCACCTACACCATCTACATCAGAACCAAATCATAATTCTAACGCCAATTCAATGGTCATCCGTGTAGAAGATCCTCAAAAACAATCAGCAACAGTAGTTCAAGGGTTTATTTCTTATCTTGTCACGACAGAAGTGAGTTTATATACCATTTTTCTCTTTCACTTTTGCCCCCCCACACAGAAATCCCCCACGTTATTTAGATTACAACTCTTTATTATGATGTAGGTGCCACAAAAACTACTTTTATCTGACAGATATTTATATTAGACAAATGTTGAAACATTTAGCAGCTCACGCCCACGTTCAGTAAGACGACGATATCAAGATTTTATTTGGTTACATGTTGCTTTGGAACTTGAGTATCCTATTTGTGTTGTCCCCCCACTACCAGAAAAGCATCGGCTAGGTATATTTTTCCTATGCATAAGTATGTACCTGTATGTAGAATCCAAACCTAACTCACACGTTTTATATATAGGGTATCTTAATGGTGAACGATTCAGTCCTGAATTTCTTGAAAGAAGACGATGGGGGTAAATATTATAAAGGGGGATATTTTTGTTTAATTCATCAGTATTTTTTGATCAAGTGAACAAAAATATTCATGTTTTTCTCATCCTATCCAAAAATATTAATAACAGGTTACAGTGGTTTCTGAATCGCGTGGCCAACCACCCAGTTTTACAAAAAGCTCAATCCACCCGAATATTTCTCGAATCGGATGATTTTGTACGCATATACTTATGTTATTTACCATGATTAAAAATGTATGGATCCTAATGAATGTTTTTTTTAAAAAAAAAATGTATCATATATAGAAAAATGATAAACGTGCTATTCAATCAACCAAAGCAGTTGAAAAACCTTCCTTTTTTGATACATTGGGGGATGTTTTAATGAATGCTTTTGCAACAGTCAAGAAACCAGATCAACGATTTCTTGATATGCAAGATTATGTCGATAAACTTGAAGATAATATTCTCACCATTGAAAAGCTCTATTCCCGAATCAGCCAACGACAGACAGGTAAAGAAAGTTGTTGACTCGTTATTTTGCTGCCAACTGTATATTTTGTATACAAATATGTAAACAACAGTTTTTTTACATGTGATATTAATATTTTCCAATTTTTTATCAGGTTTAATACGAGATTATACCAGTTTCGCGTGGAGTATTCGAGAAATATCAGCAATGGAATCTAGCATTACCATGCCATTAAGGCAATTTGCTGAAACCACGGAGACATATGGAAAATATATGAAGGAAATGAATTCGACTGAAGAATTGTTATTTATGAATGATTTACATGAATTGTTAGCCTATTGCCATGCTGTCAAGGTATGTGTATATATGTATTCTTATATATTTACTATTGATCACTCCTCCCCTCCCCCTTTATATCTTTATATCAAAATTGATTAATCGAGCATTGGGAACACTATTTATGGAATATTTAGGATATCCTTCAAAAACGGGATGAAAGCCAAATTGATTTTGAAGAATTATCAACGTATTTACAACGTGCGATAGAAGAACGTGATAAAATTGCTAATAGTTCACCTTCAAAACTTGCCGAAATTGAACAAAAAATTCAAGAGGTAAATATTATTACAAAATGAGGGAGGAGAAAAGGAGTATTTTTTTATCTTAGGATTATCCTTTTTGATACGCCATATGTATAGTTACAAGAAGAAGTAACACGAACAAGTGATATTACAACTGGATTCTCAGAACAAATGTCAGAAGAATTTGAAACATTTCAAGAAACTAAAACGGCTGAACTTAAACAAGGCTTGACAGCCTATGCTGATAGCCACATCTCATTTTATACCAAGGTAGAAAAGAAAATGAAGGGAGGATTATCCTATGTATAAAAATGATGGAATATTAATTGAAAAGTTTTTGATTATTTATGATTATTGGGATATAGAGTATCAAATTATGGGAAAGTATCTTACCTGCACTAGAAAGTATCAAATTGGATGATGACGATGAAAATGAAGATCGACATGATGGCGAGTATCAACAATATGACGACGGCGACACATATTAAACTTTTAACAAAATACATTTATATCATATTCATACCCTTGCATTATATTTTTAAAAAAAATCATTTCAAACAACAAAAAATAACATAACTAACATATCCACATTATACAACATTTGCCGTCATTTTGCATACTACCTTCAATTTTTTTTTTCCTTCTTTGATTTACAATATATACGCATCTTATTTCATTATCTTCATTGTATTAAACAATATTATAAGCTTACATTAAAAACCATAATTATTTTATATATTTGGATATAAACAACAACAACGTTTTCATATGGTCGCATAATGTTGATCTATCTATTTCTAATTAGCACATAAAAAATTGTAATTTTGTTGCTTTTTTGCTATATAAAACACGGCCTGTATAATAATGACATTTATATATGATATCTTACTATTTTTATGTCATATAATTAATTATCTCATTATGCATGTATTTGAATCTAATTTTCATAAAAGAAATAGGAGTAAAGGACACATTCCATGGTTTTACTACGCCTATATATTAATTCATTAAAATGGTTATAAAATGATGAAATCCTTTGTCGTAGTAATACTACAAAGAAGATATCGTTTCGTATCCATAACAAAACCTATTTTAATATGACTCCATAGTATGCATTATTAATGTTCTGTTTGGAATATATACTTCTTGATCTTGACAGCATTGCAGCGGGATATTTTTGGTTCTGTCCCTCTTTATACATTCATTACTACTTGAAAGTGGGCTACTGCAGCAAGATTCAGTTATCATCTCCCGCTCTTTATATAACATCTCTCTCCCCCAACAAACATACATATATAACTTCAACTCCCTTTTGAATAAATATCAGTCGGTATATATTCCTTGTCTTTTGCTTATTCTAATTTTATAAAAGACTGTGAAAGAAACATAACTTTTCTCTTTCTTTTCTTTTCTTTTTATATAACTCATTTCAATCATGTCATTACGTGATCATTTTTTTGCAGATCCCTTTACTCTACATTCAAAAGACAGCAATGGCAATGATTTGGAAGAAGAAGACCCTATTAAAGCTACTGTAGTTAACCAACAACCTCCTGCTACAAAAATGGAACTCTGGGGATATTACTTGTATTATAATGGAGTAAGCTATTCTTATTTTATCTTTTGTGTTGCCAATAGATCAAAAATTGAAGATATTAATTATATTTTCCGTCAAAAAAAATAAAATAAATAAGAATAATGGCTTTACCGTATTTTCGTTTCTGCCCAACATATTGCAATATTTAGCGTTTCGTTCAGGACATAACCCGGACACAGGAGGTCCTTGTGATATTCAAAACGCGTTAACGCCATGCAATGTTCGGTGGCCAAGTGCATCGGGATCAGTTCCTGTTTCGTCCATGATGCTTTATGTGCAGTCTATCTCATTTTCAGTTCAATTTTTACTATTTACATCGTTCGGCAGTTTGGCAGATTATGGCCGATGGAATCGATATATTTTATTAACAGCAACTATCATTGCATGCACAACTCAAATTATTCCTGTTGCTCTTGTGAACGATGATGGCAGTAATTGGGGTGTTATGATGGCGATTTTCATTGTTGGTTTGATTTCCTACGGCACCACGCTTGTTTTTTATGGTGCTGCGTTTCCGACACTGAGCGACAACTTACCTGTTGTACGTCAGGCACGAGCGAGCGCCAACCTATCGTTTAAAGAATCGGAAACAGTAGTGGAAAAGTGGCGTAATCATGTATCTGCCATTTCTACAACATGGTCTAATATTGGTTTCTTAATTCTTACAGCTGTACTTGCAGGTCCAGGATTTATTCCTTGGGGTGCCAATGGAATGCTCGGTGATGCACCTGTATATAATTTTATATGTACTGCTGTATGTGGAGGATTTTGGGTTATCAATGCTATACCATACTTTATGTTTCAACCATCAGGAAGGCAAGGACCTCCATTACCCCCAGGGGAAAGTCATTGGACTGTTGGTTGGAAATCTATTTTCCAGGCTCTCAGGTGAATAAACCATTTCAGGTTTAATTTTTTTAGAAACCTTCAAATGAAAATACGATATGAATTTTTCTTTAATTAATATATGTTGGTATATATTACAACGTTGATTTTTATAGAGAGGCACGAAAATTACGATACCTTTTTATGTATATTTTTTCATACTTTATGTTTTCAGATGCTGTATCAACTATCAACACCATGATTACCATCATTACAGGCGAAGTGACCAACTTTTCTGCATTACAATCTACTCTTTTCGGTCTTGTTACTGCCATCACATCGATTTTGGGTTGCGTTTTGTTTTTATACATTACTAAGACTTTTGGCGTTTCAACAAAGACGAATCTCTTGATTATTGTTGGCTTAACGTCTGTTATTCCATTATGGGGTTGCTTCGGTATCAGCATGAATAATTTTGGATTTAAGGTATTAAGTTTACTATATTTTTTTTCTACTCTTCTACAAGTTTCTTATAAACATAAAAATATATGTGTGTTGGATATTCTAATAATAGATTTGTTAAATGTTTTGGATTACTATAGACAACATGGGAACTTTGGGCTCAAGCTGCTTGGTCTGGTTTATTTACTGCACCTATTTGGGCATGGCAACAAACCATGCTGGCGGAACTGACTCCAAAAGGAAAAGAAAATCTATTTTTTGGTTTATTTGGAATTGTCAACAAAGCTTCCTCGTAAGTATAAACACCAATATAAATAATTTCTAGGCGGTGATGGTGGCGAGGCATTGTTGATACTATAGTTAGAATCAGATGACTGACAACAGCTACTGTATACTACTTGCTGATTTAGATGGATTGGACCAGTTGTCGTAGGCGCAATCTCACAATCTACTTCAAATGTTTGGATGGGTTGGCCATTTGTTCTTGGTTTATTTTTAGCTGCAACAGTTATCGTTCTCTTCATTGATGTGGATGCAGCCAAACAGGAATTGGCTGAATATGAAAAATCTATCAACACCGTTGGCGGTAATAGTATTGAACACTTGCAAGAAAAAGTTGACCCTTAGTATAGCTATGTCCTACTCTTTTTTTTTTTTTTTGTATATATATATATACCAGCTTTACAAGCATTATCATATAAACAGTATAGCAATTTAATAAAGCATAATATTGAGAAAATTGGCATTCAACATTTATAAACAAACAAAACAACATTATACATAACAAGACACATTGGTATTTCCTCCATTGATAACAATAAGATAGTATACTCCTTTTCAAAATAACATAATATAAAGATATAAACTAATATTCGAATGTTGGCTGATCATAACCGTAAGGTCTTGGCGGATGATCCCACTTGGATGGATACTTTTCCAGTTTAGCAACAGGAGCAACAATTTTTGTTTTCCCAAAGGGCCCGCTATCAAATCCAACAAAATACTCTCCTTCAAAATCCATATGCTTGGGAGATACTGTCTGCCATGCCTTGATAATTCGATTAGCTAGGCTCTTAACATGATCGGATGGTAGTATAGGGCCAAATCCATATACTCGTTCCACTTCTTGCACAACTTCTGGTGGGTAGACGCCGACATCATCTGAAATAAAAAACATATTAAGTGCTGTCAATGATGAAACCACATGGTAACTGCCACCTTTTCTGCCACGGTCACGGAGAGCACAAAGAACACTAGTTGCTCCTAATACACCAGTAAGAAGATCACTGATAGGCAAGGGTGGAAGCACAGCTTGATTTTTAATCCTAGTGTCTGTGCTTGAACAACAGATGTTCCACTGGCTGCATCAGCAATTTGCTGCCAACCAGGTCGTCCACTGTATGGCCCTGTGTATAAAAATCAGTACCCGTATATTTCTTTTTCTATATTTATATACACTGAAAAAACACTCTTTTTGTTGAATATTATTACTCTAGTGTTATGATATGTAGGCATATACCTTCAGTACCATAGCAATTCTCATCCACATAAATGATATCACGACCTGCTGCTAGTTCCATAACACGTTTCCTGCCAAAACCAAGACGCTCTAATGATCCAGGACGATATCCATCAATAAACACATCAGCTCGAGCAACTAATTCATCAATTTGTGCTTTTTGATCGGGTTGACGTGCATCGAGTGCCACAGTATGTGATCCACTGGTTAAAGTAGGCTGTAACCATGACAAATCTCTCAAATTCGGGCTGTTCACTCTAATAACCTGAGCACCAAACTCTGCGAGTGTTTTTCCAATCATTGGACCTACAATAACAAAGGTTCAATTATAACATATTAGTGATTTTTGGTTGAATAATTGAATATTACTTATTAATTAATAATTCTAATAACTTATCAATTAGTACCAGCAATAATTCGCGCTATATATAAAAATTACATATAATAAAATAAAAATAATAAAGATCAGCAAACGAATTACTTTTCACACCATGGCGATTTTTTCTCATCATATAAAGAAGGGATATTATTTACCCATCTCTACCACCTTAACTCCTTCCAAAATTCGGCTTTTGCTGGTTGGAGGATATGAAGTAGGGATTTCGGGTGGTGTGAGTTGACGAACATTACATAATGGTCTATTCGCTAAAGCTTTTCCCTATAAAATGGGTAAAGTATTGTTACCATCTAAAATATTTAGAATATAAATCATATATACACACCATTTCGGTTGCAAGCCACTCCTCTGGCTCATAGCATTTACTTCCGCTATGACGATACTTGACCATCATGGCTTCTAACTCATCAGCTGTATGATTCATTGTTCATTTTATAAATATGTCTCTTGCATCTCCTTCTGTTGTAATGTCATTGGGTATATCTGCAATACCAATATTCTCAAACATTGGACGACAATCCAAATCACCATGCATCTGGAACCAGCGACCATCTTTAGTGGGATAAATGTTTGTTGAGCACGCATACAAAGGTTTTTTTCGTGTTTCGGCATCATCCCAATCTGGAAACTCGTTCTCATATTGACAAAGCAAAGGAGAAGAAAGAAAATAGCTTGCATGGTTAGTGTCGATATGAACATTACTACCTTCACCCCTAAATAGTGGTATATATCGTCCGTTTTTTATTCGTACGTATATTAGAATAAGACGATGAGTTGGTATCAATATTTAAATACTGTCATAAATTGCAATAAAAGTATGCTGTATCCCCTTTTTATATGTACATCTTACCCAAATCTGTCTTGTGCAACCTGAGCTGCAACTGATCCTAATGCAGCGGAACATGCAGCACTCAAGGCACCCGATTTGAGTCCACCAGGTAAGGCAGGGAGGTCATCACCTTTAAAATGAACGTTGTTATCAACGAATTCATCCGAGATTTGTAATGCAGGATTCTTTTGAATCAGCAACTTCAACAATCGACGTGCTTCTTCAGGGACAGAACATTGGGGTACCACCATGATGATAATTTGCTGCTGATGAAAAGTTTGTAAAGAAGAAGAAATAGCAGAAAAACGTAGAAGTGGTTTTTTATATAGTTTTCCACATTAACCTCACATTGCTAATGGTTTCACACGCAATATAAAATATAAGTAAATTTTATACCGAGACTATTTTACTCGTAACGTGTGAAATGCAGATATATATGTTCTCTTGGGTGCATGGACCATGTGATGTTTTCGACTTCATGAAACTGTGTAATTTGAAATATTCCACCGTAAGAAATAGTAAAGATGCTTAATCTTGGGCTAATAAAATAAAATAAACATCTATTATATATTTCTATTATATAATACATTAACCATGGCTTCAATAGCAATCATATACCCTATTTATGTGTTCAATATACCAGGAACAACATAGCAATCTTGCTTATCGTCCAAGGAAGAAATTTACTTTCTTCATTCTAGTTTGTTTCTAATCAGTTTATAAGCAATAGATAGAGTTATTAAAGGTTATTTTTATTGTAGGTTACATATATTCTATATTATATTTGTTATAACCGCTAACAATCACATTTCTTGTTGCATTGAGAGTTACAATTTTATTCTTTTCAAGAAACACTTTCTAATGCATAAAAAAAAAGCGGAAATGTAAATGCAAGGCACCCAACCAAATTTAAAACCAAGTGCTGCTGAAATTTTCAAGTTGTAGCACTTACAAAAAGACCGTTATTCATTCCTCGTGATCCATTTTGCAGCTTTTCTCTCTTCTTTCTTTACTACACAAAAAAAGCACTTATGTCAAGCTACAATTATATTATCAAGGTAAAAAACAATAATTATTAAAATCTACCAATAGTCTAACCCAATGCCATCTTCTTTTATAGTACATTATCGTCGGGGATTCAGGTAAGACAGTTTTGACTGTATTACTTTAGTATATTAAATAATAAAGGTCAACGCTCGAATAACCTTTTATTCTTGTATAGGTGTCGGCAAGGTAACAATACAACAATAGCGCACTCTTCTTTCTTTGTTCGAGAAACCAACACGAAATGTCATTACAATCTCCTCATTCTTTTAACGTTTATATTTAGTCTTGCCTATTACTACAGTTTACAGACAAACAATTTTATTCCGGTCGTGAATTAACTATTGGGTATGGCTAAACGAGTATAAAGTTGTTTATGAATTTTGTGATTGAGGAAAAAAAACTAACTTACTTATCAAGTGTTGAGTTTGGTACCAAGTTTATTACTGTTGACGATAAACAAGTAAAACTGCAAATTTGGGATACAGTACGTTAGTTGATATATACCAGCTGTTACCTACAATATGTATATTTATTGTTCTTCATTAATCAATATATTTGTTTTTTTTTTCTTTCGTTAGGCTGGCCAAGAAAGTTTCAGGAGTATTACCCAAAGTTATTATCGAGGTGCGGCAGGTGCATTATTAGGTAACAAAAAAAGAATTAAATCTCTCTCTTGTGTTCAACTAGTATCATCATGATAATAAATAAACTCATTTGCCTTTTTCTTTCATAAATTATTATAGTATACGATATATCAAGGTAGAATCTGGTTTTTTTTTTTTGTTTCGTTTAAATGACATTTTCTCAATTTTGTTTTTGTCTTCAATATTAGACGAGAATCATTTGAACATATACCCACGTGGCTAGCAGGTGCGTCTCTTGGTTTTGGAGGAGAAAAAAAGTAGAAAGAGAGTTAACTCCTAATTTATTTATTTATTTGATAGACGTACGAAAACATGCAAATCCTCATACAACTATCATGTTAATTGGCAATAAGAGCGACTTGGATAGTCGGAAACGACAAGTAACTACCGAGGAAGCTAAACGGTTTGCCGAGGAAAATGATATTCCATTATTTATGGAAACGTCTGCCAAATCTGCAGAAAACGTGGATGAAGCATTTGTCAAGACTGCTGAAAAGGTGTATGAAAAGATTCGTGCTGGTATTTTTGCCGGGAATGAGGTAAGTTTATATATATATAATGAGAATTGATACATACACCCATTTAATTGTGATCCAAAAAGAGGTTGGGATAATTAATTGTGGATTGGAGAGGGGTATATATATAAATGGTGAAACAGGGTCCGATATATTGATTTGATGCTATATTCTAGACATCGGGAATACGGCTAGGACCTACACAAAACAGCGCACTCTCTGAAGAATCTCAAGCAGGCTGCTGTTCATCGTGAAGTTATTTCTCAATTGGAGATTATTACCTTTTTACTTGTCTCTGTTTTTTTTTCTTCCAATGCCAAATTTTAGTGTAGAGGTTATCTATTTTAAAGAAACCTACGTATGAACGAGTATATTTTTTATCGATAACAACAATGTCGTGATTGATACCTTTTACAAGAATATTGATTTGAATTATTGAAACATGTTGGGAACAAAAGAAGGATGGCAGTTGGATTCAGATCCAGATCTATTATTTATTAGTTTCTATATAGCAATGATTCATATGCATTGGGAGAAGAACAAACGAGAAAGACAATAGTGAATCAATTAATAATGGGAAACATACATAAATGATTTATTTTTAATTAATTAGACACCATTAGTGTTAAACTACTAATAGAGATTAAGTCGTTTAAATTTTATAAATAATGTACGATGTATTGTATATATAAAAGAAAATAATCGATATAGGATGTTATATGCGTATGTACGTATGTATATATTGAAGTAATGCCAAAAAAAAAAGAACTACAATGAATCCTTCTTTTCATCATATTTTGTGGCATTTGAATAGCTTTGACTCGATGTCGATGAAATTTTTGTATCAGATCTCTTGCTTGGGAATGATTTGGCGTATGAATAGACAAGACCAGCCAAAAATCCTGTGTTGATTATTGTCGATTTTTTTAGCGGAAAGAGTGCAAATCTAATATTATGCAGTACATTATATTATAAAAACCTACCAATCATTATAGCAGTGACGTTAGCAAATGTTGCCGGATCACCAAAGAATACAATACCAGAGATGGCAATTGGAAGCTTGTTAAGTGATCCCACCATGGAATATGTGGTTGAAGAGGTGGTTCGGACACACCAAGCGGAAGCATAGGACATTCCAAAAGCAGATGCGCCTGAAAATACCATTGCCCATATACGTACTTGACGCTGTTCAATAGGACTACAAAGAGAAGATATAATTAACACATCATGATCAATATATGGTTTTTTTTTAAAAAAAAAAAAAGACATGGAAAGAAACGTACAAGTTTACTTGAAAGTTAATTGTGGACCAATCTTCAAGTAACAAACTTGGTACCAACAAAAGAGGAATGGAAAGAAGATTATTATAGTAGACGGTATCAAAATCTTTGAAATTCGTCAATTTGATACGCTTGCGCATATACAATACAAAAGAAGCCGATGAAAAGCAATTAAAAATCATCCAGAAATAACCCACAAGAGGTACAGTCGTGCTTGTTTGTTGAGAATAGTACATATTCGTCATGGAAGTAACTGCACTGGAAACATCACTCCAGCCTGCAATCACTGAAGAAAATGTCTATATAAGTTTTATAAAATGAAAAAGAGAAAATTAACATTGTGGTTGTTCAGATAGAGTCTCTTTCAGATTATAAGGATATAAAAAATATCTCCACATATACCATTAAAATAAACGAAGTCATCATTAATCCAGTAACATTTCCACCAAACCAAATAACTTCTCCATAGGCTATGAAAATGATGGTCAAATTTTTAAAGATCGTATATACTGGGATCGGTAAGAATTGAAGGGCTTTGGAGCCAGTATAAATCATAGCTACTAAAAAGATAGTGATAGGGAACCATTTTTTGGCCGCGTCTACGTTAAATTCACGAAATTTGATCAGATTAAGGAATTTAAATACTTGTAAAAAAACAACAGTGACAACGCTCTATATAATTATATTAATAATTGCTAAACTGTAGAAAAATTCGCGTAAACATCATTTATCTATTTATTTATTTATTTACCTGAACTGTAAGGAGCAAAAAGACCATATTGAAGTTACCACTAACAACATATTTGTTCGTTACAGTCATAACAATACTGGCAGTGCAATAACTAAATATGGGCAAGGTCGATTGTGCCAAAGGAGACAAAGTGACATGCCGCGATGGGACAACAGATGGATTCGGAGATGATGATATAGGTAACCCATTAGAGTTTTCATCTGATGTATTAACAGCCAATAAGCATACAGTCTTCTTTTCTGTAGATTGTGCCATGGTACAGTTTGATAGAAGAGAATAGAACGATAACGATAATATAATTCGTTGATATTCTATTTCTTTATGAGCATAGAATTTGAAGAATCAAAAAGAAAAAAAAATAAAGGAGAGAAAAAGAAAGGATTGTTCTTTTTGTTGAGGGAGAGGGAGTTAAGGTATGAAATAATGTTTGTTCAGTTTGGTATGCATGAAAATGGTTGTGCATATATTACCTGATTTGGATCTGGACGAACTCTCTCTCTGAATTTTTTGCTGATTGGCATTTTTTTGGACTTGCTATTTTAATAAAATGTTACACATAACGTGCAATAAGTTGAAATACATGTTTTACGGAGGAGTCTCAAAGTCTTTCTTTTATGTTTGTAAAACGTAGGTTGTGTGAGAAAATAAGTTGAAGAATTGAGTTGTATAGTTGAAGAAGAGTAAACATGGTTCTTTCCAGATTATGTGGAGTTTTGATAACCCAATACGGCAAAAATGTGCCGATTATACGCTATTTCTTTCATTTTCAGGAACTAGAAGCAAATAGATGATTCGGTCATTAATTGGATATAGGAACCAAGCTGTTGGTATCTTAATAAGCCCGTTTCAAATGGCTAAAACTCACAGTTAGTATCATTATTACCTTGGCAAACGAATTTTTTTGTTTGACATTTATTATATATATATATATAACTCGTTGATTCAGAACAGTAGAATCTTGATAAAGGATAAAAAAAAATAAGGTGGGGTAATTAATGATACGCTGATATGAAAAGGTAACCTCACACGTCATAGACCATCTTTTTGATATGGAGTCCGCTGATTCCATTATTAATATTTATTAACGGGAATGCTTTTTTGCGATTGACGGGGAAAACCTCGAGCGCGTCGCTTTTTATTTATGAAACTGGAACTTATAAGATAATTCATTTTCATGAATAAATCACAATGGATCTTCTGTATAGAGTCAATAAACATCTATTGAAATAATCCTTGGGAATTTTATTTTGAGTGAACCGAGATTTTACTAAGAAAATGTATGACAAACTTAACTGAAAAACAAAGGTTTTCTAGTTTGAGTTTGTTAATCCACAAAGAGGATCAGGTAAGCAGCTTCGGAAGAGTAATTTACCGCAAACAATAGCCAATGATATTGAAGAAAATTATGTAACAAGTATTCCCACTCCAGTTTGACCTTAATATAAAACTTAAGGGCTTTTTCTCCACATCAAAAAAAATTGACACTTTATTTTCTCCCCTTCTTTTTCATCCACATCTTCTTTCTCTAAAACACAAAAAAATGGTTGTCTTCAAGTCTAACTTTCCCGCTATTCCTTTACCTGACATTGATGTCTATACTTTTCTTCTCTCGGAAAACGAGTTCAACACGCAATATTCCCATGATCGCAAAGTAGTGATTGATGGACCTACTGGTCGTTCATTATCTTACGGTCAAGTTCGCAATCTTGCTACTCGTATGGCTGCTGGTTGGCAAGACAAGGTTGGTTTGAAGAAGGGTGATATTGTGGCCTCGTTTGCACCCAACCAATACGATCATATCGTCGTATACCTTTCATTGCTTGGTGCCAATGTTACTGTTACCCCTGGGTAAGATAAATACTATGGATAATGGGATTATATCTAACGAAAAAAAAGAAAAAGAAAAATTGTTCCATATATAATATAATGCTAATAGCGGCTTATTTCTTCAATGTTTTTAGAAACCCCACTTATACGGAAGGTAATTGATATTCTAGAAAAACACAAAGTCAGAAAAAAAATTCATCCAAACTAACAATCCCGCTTTTTTCTTTCACTTAGCTGAGTTCACCCATCAAATCTCCAACTCTGGTGCCAAGGCACTCGTCACTGTTCCTGCATTATTGCCTGTCCTTACTAAGGTCTGTGCTAAAGTAGGCATCCCCAAGGAACGTATCTTTTTGTATGGTGAAAAGGATGTCGATGGTTACAAGTCTGTTTATACCCTTGTTAGTGATCGTCAAATCCTTCCTCCTCTTACTGGTATCAATTCCAAGGAAGATGTTGCCTTCATCTGCTACTCCAGTGGGACCACTGGTTTAGCTAAGGGTGTCATGCTGACCCATCGAAACTTCATTTCTCAAACTCTTCTTATGCAAGGCATGGATGATGGTGAAGAAGCAGAAAAAGAGCCTGTTGAAGATGTCGTGTTGGGTTTCTTGCCATTTTTCCATATCTTTGGTTTGACCGTTTTGTGTCTCAACACATTCTACAAGATGACTCCTGTAGTCGTTATCCCTCGCTTTGAAATCCAAATGTTCTGTGAATTGATTGAAAAATATAAGATTACGCTTGTCAGCATTGTTCCTCCAGTTGGTAAGGATGCTAATCACATGTTGAATCATTAAGATAACGATATGGCAAAAACACTTTTATGCTTCATTGATTATTAACTGATTGATTTTTATTAGCTGTTGCTTTGGCTAAGCACCCTATTGTCACCAAGTATGACTTGACCAGTGTCCGTCTTTTGGGGTGTGGTGCTGCTCCACTTGGAAAGGAACATATTGATGCACTTGCCCTTCGTATGCCTGCTCTTTTGAAACAAGGGTAATTATTATATTTTGGCTGATATGTATACAGGAACAAAGAAGGGAAATCGGCTGTTCGGTTAGACTAACGAGTTTATTATAGTTACGGTATGACCGAAACTACAAGTGGTGTCATTACTCAAAAGTCCTCTGGTGGCACTCCTGGTTCTATTGGTGTTCTTTGCCCCAACCATGAATGCAAGATCGTCGACGTTGTCACTAGAAAGGGTAAATTTTGACAGGTTATATATATGTACCTGAAAACTGGATTAAAGGGAAGGGTTGAAATGAATCATTGAGACTCATGTGGGATTCTTTTTTGTTTGTATAGAACTTGGTCCTGATCAAGAAGGTGAACTTTTGATGAGGTAAGTAACAGAGGATTCTGAAACGTAGTTGTACAAATTTGGAAAGTATTTGAATTATTAACCGAGCTTTGTTTTTGGGGGGAAACAGAGGTCCATCTATCATGAAGGGTTATTTGAACAACGACAAAGCCAATGCCGAAACTTTTGAAGGTGAATGGATGTGTACTGGTGACGTTGCTCTCTTTGATAGCAAATGCCAAGAATTCTTCATCGTTGATCGTTTGAAGGAATTGATCAAATTCAAGGGTTTCCAAGTTGCACCAGCAGAAGTTGAAGCATTGCTGATGGGTATGACTGAAGTCGCAGACTGTGGTGTCGTTGGTATCTATGATACTGCTCAAGCTACTGAATTACCAAGAGCTTACGTTGTTGCTCAAGCTGGTGTCAAGGCTGATGATGATCTTGCTAAGAAGATCACTGACTATGTTGCCAAAAACCTAACCAATTATAAGCAATTGCGTGGTGGTGTTCGTTTCCTTGATGCTATTCCAAAGAACGCCAGTGGTAAAATCATGCGCCGACAAATTCGCGAAATTGCAAAGAAGGAAGACGCCCAAGTCAAGGCCAAGTTATAAATATTACACTATATCCAACCGAACAAACGTGTACCAGTAGTGATGATGAATAGACTGTTTCGATTATTTCCACTTATCCCCCTCCTTCTATCTTAATATATATACGCAACACATACAACCATACACACCATATATGTAAATATATAATAAATTAAAAACTATAATATATATAGAATATTATAAAATATAAATAACACCTTTGATTTTGTTTATTTTTATTCATTCTTTTTTTTATATTAGTTGTTCTATGGAGAGACTGGTAGTTGTATCTACATTAAATTTGAATAAACCCCCTCTGGTGGTGATGTGGATGAACATCAAGAGCTTAATTTAAAAAAGTATATATAGATGGATATGGTTTAATAATAATGATATTTATTGTTCTCGCTATTTGGTGTAGTCGCACAACCTTGTTAAGGTTTCGATCAAAGAAAAGAATCTGACAGGATTAGACATTAGGTGATATCAATAATAATGTCAGGAGATATTCTTAACTGTGACGACTGGTAAGTCAACAGGATCGAATCTATATATTATTAGCCGTGCTTTTGAACTTTGCTATAATACGTACTTGCTGCAATTTTATTAGTTGAGCATACAAGTCATAACTTATAAAGAATATACATAATAGTAGTAAATGTACAGTATATCAAGAAATCCAGTTCGTGTCTAATAAACTGACAAGTCTTATATTCCTGATCTATCTTGATTGCATATCTATACATTTTTTTATACCGTAAAACACTGTGTGGAGGAGAGTGAATTATAATAAGAGATGAACAAAACTTTTTGCAGCCACATAAGTAAAAATATACTCAGGTTAACGTCGTGAGAAAATTGCTCATTTAGGAAAGTATATTATGGATCAATTATAAAAAATAAAATGTCTATTAAGTTTGTCCAAAATAAATAAAAAGGTGTATACATCAAAAATATAGGAACAAGAAAAGGACAAATGTGCGGGTAGGGGAATGCGTATTTATGTTTATAAGGCTATATCATATAATTATTATATATCTAGTTGCTATAATATGTGAGAGCTAAGTCAACAAAATAACTGTGGAGTCGGTTATCATACGTCAATTCGGGATGGAATGCAGTGGCAAAAAGGTGGCCTTGACGAACAGCAATAATAGTTTCTGCTTCTGTTTGACCAACCTTTTGTTCCAAGCGACCAAGGATCTTGACATCCTCTGACAAAATATCACTGATAACGGGTGCACGGATAAAGATGGCATGGAAAGGTGTTTCACCAACAACTTCAGGCATGTGCAATTTGGTCTCAAAAGATTCCTTTTGGGTACCGAATTGATTACGGTTGACACGGATAGCGAGACCACCAATCAATTGTTGGCCTCCCTTCTTTGCACTGGTGGCTTCATTGGCCAACATGATCATACCTGCACAAGTACCCCAGGTAGGCTTGTTCTTTACAAATTCTCGAAGAGGTTCGAGTAAACCACAACGTTCAGCAATCAATGCCATGGAGGTAGATTCACCACCAGGAATAATGAGAGCATCGATAGACTTTAATTGTTCTTCGGTACGGACAGGAATGGCGTCAGATACGGTAGGTAAATTCTTCAACATGTGAATATGTTCAAGGAAAGCACCTTGTAAAGCTAGAAAAAAAAAGCAAAACAGTGATCAATATACATACCCGATCAAACATTACAAGCATGACGATCTTTCAAACCACACATATTCCTTTTCCGTGTATATTTATTCAATAATAATATTGGGATCACTTACCGAGAACGCCGATCGTCAATGAGTTCTTATCGGGAGCAGTCATGATCGTGTATGTGGAGAAGTTGAAAGTGGAAAAAAAGGTGAAAAAAAGAAAAGGTACAGGAGCTCTCCAAATTTGGAACTATTTGCACTCTATGAAAAAAAAATGACTCAGGTTCTGGTTTTTAGTCAATAGCTCCATGCCATTGGTTTAACTGGATGAAAATCCCGGTTATTTCGCTAGGCTATATAATGCATAAAATATGCCTCAATATTTGGTGGATATTATCAATTTAATAATGCATACAGCAACAATAAAAATATGCTATAGACACCACCCGGCCTGACAGATATAAGTGTTACCAAAGGCAAAAAATTTTGTTGTACACAACAAATGGTAATTATTAATCAACCAGTTGAATCTAAAAAAATGCATCTATGACACCAGAACATACCCTGTAATAATAACTTGAAAAAATACGTAAACAGAAGAAAATAATTACTTCTATCAATATTTATCTTATTGACCATAACCGATAGGTATGATCCATGAACTTTCTTAGTATATATAAATGAATGATACCCTGTTTAATATTAATGATCAATAATAAACATTCATTGACATCAATAAAAAAATGCAATGGCTTTTTTTTAAAGATAAAGAATACGCACATTGAAGGGTGTAATTAATCTGTTTACAAAATTGTTACTTTTATTCCATGTTTTTTCAAAGTTTCGACTGCGTCGTTAGGTGTGTCAATAGCATTCCATCCAATGGTCTTTAACGTTTTACTTTTACAGAGATTCTCTATATCAGTAAAATCCAGTGAAGTATAAGAAATTTGCAAATATATCAAATTTGAAAGATTCCCAATAAGTCTTGTAAATTCATTCATTTGATATGCGGGTCCATCGTCTATCCGTTCTACAATTAGTTTCTTCAAACCCTTTATATAACCAATACTTTGCAGCAGCGTTAGTGTTACACCATCACACATACAAAGGGAAAGGAAATCCAAATGGCAAAACTGTGAGAATATATGTCCACGAGATGCCAATGAACCCATGGTACAACCATCCAGCGTAAGCCGTTCCAGACCAACTACACGTACAAGAGCATTCACCATACCATCGGTAACGCCAGGATCAAAATCGAGTAGCCCGACATCATGTAGAGTACCTTGTGCTTTTTCAATCATAATTGTTGCAAGATCGCTAATTGTGGATGAAGGCTGACATTGTAGAATACTAAGCTTCACGAGAGAATTCATGGTGCTAGCTGCTGTTGAGCCACCAGAGAGTGAACTCCAATCTTCATCATTCGAAAAGCTTGACGATTCTGGTGCTAAGAACAGTTCCACAATAGAGCAACCCTTTCTTTCTAATAAGAATTGTAAAGTAGATGCTGAAAAATTACCCCCAAGTAAGACGTTGAGCAAAGCGCCCGGTGATTTGTTATGGCAAGTGATCTCTTCTCTGATTTCCGCTTGCTTTTGATTCAGTACAAGGTTCGTCAACCGTTGGCAACAATGTATGGCAACTGGTAAAACCTTATTAACATTACATGAATCCAATACTAGGTGTTCTAGCTGTGGTGAACGATGAAGCAGTGTCTCTATCTCCTTATCTGATGCTTCATCCCAATCATGCGGTAGGTCTAGTACAATTTTTGTCAAGCAAATTGCGTATGATAGTGATAAACCTTTAAACCATTCTTTGTGGACTGGTGTTGAATGTTGTTGGAATATCTTGAGATTTCGACATAATGATAAAATGATGGCCAAAGGAGGTAAATCGATGGAAACGTCTTTAAATTCGAGACTTGTCAATGAATTTGCGATATTTAAGAGCATATTGGTAAAAAGCTCGTAACAATTAATGCGTTGTTGTGAGAATCCTAGTCCTTTATATATGATGAGAAAAATAAATAAATAAAACTATATAATGATTCACGATTTGTACTTACGTAGTTGATTCACTTTTAAGGATTGAAGATTGGAAAAATTGTGTGTTCTGATAAATTGTAAGCATTTTGGAACAAAATCACTTGATCCTTTTATCTTGAGTACTTCAACATGGTGCGATACAATAGGTAATAATCGATAAGATCGATCAGCTGTATTGGCATGTAATCCTCGAATGACTCGAAACGTTTTCCATCGGATAGGATCCTCCACCGTCTTTTGACGCCATGTACGAGCAACCATTGTAAGCTCCAATAAAGTTTCCTTTGGCAACAAATCCAAAATAATACGAACAATGTCGTATGGGCAATTTGCTATAAAGTCAATACGTTTCTGGGATCGTGATAAAGCCATTTCTTTATTTTCTTGTAGTAGTCTATAGAGAGGATCAGATGAAGGAACAGTATGTATGCCTATATCATATATTTTGATCGCACGTTCTTGATAACCTTGTATCTCATAAAGCTTTCCAGAACGAAGATACCCTACTATGTATGTTGGTAAAAGTTCAATCATGGAAAGGGTGCTTTTGAGCTCTTCAGTGGTATTTGCTTTTCTTGCCCATACGTTCGCTCGCAATTCATGGGCATTGACAATTATTCTGTCAAGACCCGCAAGTGATAGCTCTATTTCATCGTTTGATCGTTCATTGTCAAGATCCTTTGTTGCTGCTTCTGTTAATTGTATTTGAAGTGCTTTGATCGTATCATTGGTACAATTGTTGTTAATTTTTCGTTTGCAAGGCGATCCAAATGGCTCTTGTGCCTGCCGCTTTTTCGTCATTGTTGGTAAAGGAGAGAAACTCGGGTGCTTAGTTAGAATATCACACTAAAAAATTATGCTCCTTCGTTTGCAAACCACCTTTAAATTATTATAGTTGTTCTAATGTCATGGTAATAAATTGTTATTAAATTACGTAAAAAAAGGCATTAACTTTTAATATATATCTTTTGCTGATGTTTTATACACTTGTTATGATTATGTTTGAAGTTTGTTTGATAGGTTGTGGTTATCTTTTTCTTTATGGAGATTCGCTTTTTATCACAGCCAGCTACATATATATTGTTCCCTCCTCATCCGCTTTATATAAAAGTAAAAGGTAAAAGACAATACAATAAAAAGTTTTTTTTACTATTATGATACTTCTCTTCGGTTTATTTTTATACTCTAGTTGAATACGAACAATGTGGTAAAAACTCTATGGAATGGGGATTACAAGGACTGAATACTCTGACGTGCTGTTCGAGCAGAGCAAAAGAAAGCCCGAGTAAGTTTTGTCGTATTCCTTGGAACAGTGTTCCATAGTTTACCCAACACTGTGGTTCTTGAGTTCCAGGTTTTAACTATCAGTCACTTGCAATAGAATCCTCTGGTATAATGTTGCAGAAAACAAAAAGGTGAGGCAAATATAAATATATTTTGAAACAAGGAAAAAGAAACCATACTCATACCATTATATCAAAAAAAAAAAAAAAAAGAGCACCACTGTATATACATCTAACGATATTGAGCCATCGGATGCACTTATTTTGTACATACCGACATACCGACAGTTATTCGATCAGTTTAAAATGGTGGGTGTATGAGGGATGAAGACTTCTATACTGTGTACATGACGAATCTGTTTCTGATACGTGAAGCTCGGTTTTTTTTTTTTTTTGTCCATCATAGGTCATAGAAAATATATACATACTTTTCCCTATAAATCAACATTATAAATATATATCTCAACTTTTTTATATACATTTGATTTATTTATTTGATTTTATACGAACAACAAAGAAAAAAAGGGAGGGAGAAAGAACTATAATTGGATAATGACAAAAGAAAGAACAACAAAAGAGCATACAGAACATAACAAAATATTGAAATGATATAATATATATGAACAACGGGGTTCATATGTAAAGTGATTCACTTCTTTTTCGGTTTCTTTTGTGGAGTGAACGTTGGGGTTAAAGGAGCAATTGCTGATGGACTTTTGAACGTCGGTACAAAAATATCTTCGTTATTAAGTACCATTTCCAAATTATTTTCCATCAGCGTCTTGAATTGCCACATGCTGGTGATAAGGGCAGTTATTCTGGCAACAAATGTTTCTTCAGTCTGGATACTGTAAAGGGCCAAAACGATATATTCGACAAGCATATCTAGCAGGACAATCCAACGTTAGAATTGTTAGTCGTAATCCTTTATATAAAATAACAAAAATTAAGTTAGGTCCTGTTCATTAAACGTCATACAAAGAATAGAATTTAGATGAAACAATCTGATACTCATTTTTTTTCTACACATTTATATTTCACCTATATAAGTATATACCTGTAATTACAAAGCCTACGACAAGAAGATCATGAACTTTGGTTGGATTTGACTTGGTGACTTTGTAAAACATATCCTTGATTATTTTGGGACATTTGAACATACTTTCTTTCAATTCCTTCGTTGTGCTTGTTTCTCGCTTTCGACTTGCTTCAGCGCATCCATACTCTTCCGATAGATATTTAATCAGCATATCCACTTTGGTTCCGGTTGCTTTTCTCGCCAATGGATCAGAACTGGGTAGACTTCTACAAATATTCTTGCTTTCAGACGAAGATTCGCAGGATTTTTCATCACTAAAAATGATATAAATAGCATTTCTCTTCGTCAATATATGTATCTCCTGCCCTAAATATTTTATTATCTTGTTACCTGCGCACAATAAAGTTTGATTCATCAAAACACTCTTCAACCAAGGTACCGCACACTCTACGCATAATGTCTCCCTCTGTGTGATCAGAAGATTTGAGATATTCATAAAAGATAAGGTCAAGGCCACGTAAGATTGCTTGATGAACCCAATGAAGATCTGCATCTTTACGTGGATGAAAAAACGGATGATGAGCTACTTCAAAAATTTCTTCGGTTGAATGCTTTTTTTAGGTTATATGTAAATAAAAAATGGGATAGTTAGTTTATATTGCACACTATCTATATGTACTAGCAGTAGATGTCAATCATTAAACCCAAAATACATTCTCAAGATTGGATGTATACTCACCTTTCCTTTATATTTTTTTAAATAATCACTGATGTTTTTGGGAAGAGCGGGTAGATTTGGCGTGTTATATTCCCTGATTTCGTTTATTTCTGATTCGGTAAAATAGTTAAACCGGATAGAATCATCAAGATCAAGTATCAACGAGTGACATGGACTGCGCGATTTATAAAAAAAGTTTTGTAAGAAAAAAAAACATCAAAAGCAGAATACATATAATACGTATACAAGTTAAAAAACTTACTGTTCATATGAACAGCCCACCGCCAACCGTTCCATTTGCTTTTCAACAATTGTTCCAGTGCTTAAAGTCCATAGTGTCTCATCATCCAAGTCAGCGTATACTTTTTCGATCGCCTGGCGATCTTCGATTAACAAAGAACTCTCTGAACTACTTGCAACACTAATCGACCCAGTAATTGTTACACTTGAAGATGTGGATGAAGTAGATAATTTATCGATAATTCGCGATGATCTTTTTTTTCCTATTACTGTTGGTTTGGTATATTCTGGTACTTGTCTTTTCTTTAGAACTTCTTCAGCAATCTTTCGCCAATCTACTTTACTGGAGGACTTTACATTAAAACCAGCAAAGGAACTGAAGTAAGATAAACTTGCATGAATTTTTGGATATAATTATATAAAAAGAAATAAAAGTATATGTGTATGTGCTCCAACTCACGATATCGATTTTTAAACATCGAGCTGCGTTTCCAAATCGTAATGGCCAAATGGTTCCCAAGGCATCATTAACTTTGGATGAATTAATAATGAATTGACGATGACTATCGACGAATTTGGCTAGAGAAGGTTGTTTACTTTGGTTTTCAAGTATGTAAGCTTCAATAACTATATATAACGTGGGGAATACCTAGGGCGCTAGACATTTCCTACTAAATATTTTATTGGGATGACAACTGTAGTTATGCACCCAATCATCGAATTACCTTTATTAAAGGGAGTGGTTGCCATGGGCAATAATGTTTTTATTATTTTTTCACGATTGTAGTGATTGTGACCAAGATTGTCAGATGTGGGTTGTTTTGAGTAAAAAAAAAAAAAAAAAAGTTACAGAAGGACCTGACGGGTTTATGATTTTCAACTCCAGTTTTATGCAAGGAGAATCAAACAAATCAATCAAGGGGAATTCCCATGTTACCAGAAACCCATTGTCCTGACTTCAAATTAATAATGGTATTTCATATTACAACAATTTACTATAACATCGTATTATGTTATCAATGTATCTTTTTTCATATTTATTACAAGTCAAAATCATCTTTTAATTCCCATAAAGGTTTATCCTCATGCTCTTCTTCATCATTGTCATCGTCCGCTTCCCCTGCTACTTCTTCTCCTTCTTCTACATCTTCTGCTTCAACAATATCATCACCTATCAAATCATCAAAATCGAATTCTTCCAATTCATTCAAATCAATCGATCCAAAATTGAAACCTTGGATTTGTCGTAAAGTTTCTGCAAACTATATATAAAAATAAATAATTTAGTAAATGAATTTTACCAACTTTTATATATAAAGGAAATTTAATACTGCTATAGCCTTTACCGATTCTTCTTTACTCTTGGTTCTTGTACTTTTGCCTTTTCCTTTATCATCACTGCGTCGCTCATGAGGATAATAATTATCCCTCTCTCCTCCTTCTTCGTTATGATCTCCTCGATCTACAAAGCCCATGGACTCGTCATATTTCTTGCTTTCAATTTCTTTGGCTATTGCTTGATCAAGTCCTTTGGTAATACTGGGTAAGTGGCTCATTTTACCAGTTGATTTCCATTCCAACATTTTTTTCTTTATCATATTGCGAAGCCTATCAAGTACACAAGCGTAATAAAACCCGGAATCTTTTGTGCACACTGATTTTAAATACTTGGGAGAATTTAATAAAACTTGAAAATCCGGATCAGTTACATCGACTAGACATATCACTGCACTTTTCGGTGGAGCATTCTTGCCATCAAAAATAAGATTCACATTTTCTTCACGGCTGTGATATAAAATAAAACATTATAACCATGGGTTCGATAAGATGGTCGTTTATTTCTTCTGCTTCCACTGATAAGAAACTGTTGAAACAACTTACTTTGCCGTTATCTCTTTCTTCGCATTAGCTATACTTTGCTTGACAACACGGTTAAATCCTTTACGCGTACCAGTAGGAACTCTTGCATCCATAAAATCAAACAGTCCACGAATACCCAAGTGTTGATATCTAACAAAAGATATAAAAAAAAAGATATGTCAAATGATGGAAGAAAGGCAAAATAATCAAATTCGTTTTTTTGCTTACATGTGGTATTTTTTATCTATTCGAGGATCAATTCCATATTTTATCCAGCATTCACGCCATGGACCCGTACGAAAAGTATATGCAACAGTATTCAAAGCTCTATTGTTGTTTTTTAAGTAAATAAATATATATATACGCATGTATATTTTCGAATGTTTGGTTAACTTACCCACGTAAATATCGTTGTCGTGATGCTTCAACATGATTAAGGATACCTACACGTGTCCAAATAACCCGTTCTTCGAATAACTATAAATTTTCGTTAGTTTTTTATCAGCCGTTCTTGGATTTTTCTTGATCGTGTTTCTATATGCTATATAAATACCAACCTTCTTTAACTCATCTGCAAGAGTTTGTTCCTCAGTCTTCAAAAGATCAGTATCAAATTGGGGACCTTCAGGGACTTTGGCTTCCTCGAACTTTATAGATGCAATTTCAAGTGCGGGACGTTTGAATCGATGAACCAATCTGATTGCATACTATAAAAAATAACAGTACATTAATAACCTTTATTTATTTATTTATTTTGTTTTTAACACATTGTTTATAAGTTATTCAAGACAAAAGATAAACTTACACTGCCATCCCGTTGTCGCACTCGTACACGCATAATAGGTTGGTTTTGGTTATAACTTTTTTTTACATATGATTAGAAAAACTAAAATAAATGCCAAGCTTCATCTTATCAAATAACAACATACTTATAATCAAAGGGTGTTTCACGCATACTAAAGATGGGTGGTGGGATCTGCACCATTGTACTTTTATCTTCATCAATTTGAAAGTTCAGTATATCGTTTACTACAAGGAATTATAACATGGTTAATAAGCAAAAAAAAAAAAAAAGTATCTTATAAGGTCTCTTCCTGATCGTAATATACCTCTTCCTTCTTCCAAACTCTGTCGCAGCTGTCTTAACTTGTTATCTTTTGGTACAATATACTGAAAATCTGCCATTGCTATTTTTTTGTAGGATTTGTATTTTAATATTCAACTAACCAACAAAATCATCACGGATGATTCCTTTCTGCTTTATTACTTTCAAAAAACACTATTATTATCATTTTACCTCGGAAACGGCACGTTTTAGATATAGTGCCAAGAGCTTCTGTTTTAAACGTTGCTTCTTCATCTGGTTGATTTTTCTTTTTCCGTTTAGTGACCTTCAATAAAAGACTACTTGAAGGTAAAACGTCTCCTGCAATGGGGTGACAAAACGGATCTTCGGGGCGTTGTCGAAGTTCGATCGTTTTGACATCCTTATCAAGAAGCTATAGAGCATACAGTATGATAAATCAAAAGTATACGTAATGATCATGGAAAAACTTTTGTTTGATAATTTAACGTGCTATGGGTAGGGTGATCCTTTTTTGAAAATATATATTTATATCGTACATTGACAATTGCTTTTTCACCTCCAAGAGTTTTAAGTGCTCGATCTACATTCTTGACTCGCCCTGGATATTCAACCAATATGAATTTACGATTTGGAATGGTAAGATTAAAGGTCTGATCCATGATCACGATATATATACGTGTGTGTTGCGGTAAAAATGTATAAGGAGAAAAAAATTGGTGCTCAATCTTCCAGGTAACTTTCTGAATGCTTTAACAAAAAAATGTTGTCACTCGCATTCATTAGTCCCCAATTGTTATTATTATTATAAATAGTCATACTGACCACCAAAATACATAATCATAATATTATTATTGCATAATAATGAAAGATTGCATGGATGAGATTAATTTATAACTTAGATGCTTGACAAGGAAAGAAAAAATAGTATATATATTAGCGGAAGGATGATATGTGCACGTATACGTGTGTGTATGAAGGGCATAGATATATAAAAGTACATGTCCAAAACAGATATTTATCCAAGGAAATATAGAACAGAGTGTAAATATGCTATGATTTATCTTGTTCTGTAGATATGATATTTTCAGGATTATCATTAAAGAGTTGATATTTTGGATTTGCAACAAATCGCTTTTGAGTGCCACACATCTTGCATGTTGACACAGTGGCGGTTGGTTTACCTAATTATTGCCATTGAGAAATTATTTTTACTTCCTTTTTATTGTGTGCCCCCTCCCTATCTCGCTCTCCATAGAAATAACTACCTCGAGTTCGTACAGAAGCTGTCAAGACAGGCAACAGTGCTGTGTCACATCGTTTACAAATAACTCGTTTGACACTCGGATCACTATATAAAATCAACTTTTTTTAATTTATGTGCGTGTTTTGATATATATATATATATATATATATGGAGAGATAAACGTGTTTATGGCTTTTTCTTCCTTTCTCGAATATCCCTTACGATCGTAAAACGAGTTTTCTTGCAATCTTTTTCATATTGCTATTATAATAACGACCGAGTGGTACAAGTGATTGTGGTTTCCCACTGGATTCTTTATCATTTGATGATATCAATGTAGTAGACATGAGAATTGAAGCTTGATATAAAAAGTTCATCCGTTGGTATGCTTGTAAATGTTGTTGATTAGGTCCTTGATTGGCAGCTTTTTTTTTACCCATTTTTAACGAAGTGAGCAGAGAAACGGAATTTTTTTCATGGCAATGATTATAAAGTTTTATGCTATTCGGCAAGTGAAATTGAATACAGCTTCACGAACACTTTTTTATTTTTCTAAATGCTTTCTAAAAAATACAATTTTCTTTCGAGTGAGGAAAAAGAGGGCAATAGGGTGGCAAATATTACGGATATAAATACATTTGTCTATGGTAAAACAATGTACTTTTGCAAATGCTCAGGGATAGCACCATCAAGCTTCTTGCTTTCGAGCCAAGTGCGGCCTAGTAAAAATTAAGAATAATAATATGGATAAAAGTTGTTGAGTTCATCCCTTCTCTCTTCTTTTTCTCAAAAAAAAAAAAAAAAAAAAAAAAAAACTTACTGAAAAGACGTGATTGATATCGGTAAGCACCATCAGCCAAGATGGTAGCAACACGCTTGCCTATAAATATATAATTAAACCGAATTTAGAACTTCGAACAACACTTCTTCCATCTTGCCCTTTTTTTTTTTTTACTCTTTCCGACATTTATTTTTATTCATAAACAAAAAACTTACCAGGACCCAATTCCTTAGCCAACTTGGTAGCAGCAACAACGTTCAACGCAGAGCTTGCACCAACATAGATGCCTTCCTCATCCAACAAACGGTAAAGCATGGCAATAGATTCTTCATCGGGGACACAGAATGAACCATCAACAATCTCTACATCAGGAGCTACGTTATCAGTGATACGACCCTGACCAATACCTTCAGTAATAGAACCACCAGCACGATCAAATGACTTGCCACCGCTTTGGATATAGCTGTGCAAGACAGACCCTGGAGGATCAGCGATATATGCCTTAATGTTGCTATCTTGAGTCTTCAAGTAACGGGAGGTGCCAGCGAAAGTACCGCCGGTACCAGTAGCGCAAGTGAAACCATCTAAACGGCCTTCAGTTTGTGTCCAAATTTCAGGACCAGTGGTTTCGATGTGAGCACGACGATTAGCAATGTTATCGAATTGATTGGTCCAGACAGCGTTATCCAAGCTTTCAGCGTGGCGTTTAGCTTGATGGTTATAATTTTCTGGGTTGTCGAAAGCGACAGCAGGGACGGGATGAACTTCAGCGCCCAACATACGCAGCAAGTCAATCTTTTCTTGAGACTAATAAAAAAATTAAGAAAAACAAATTGAGTTTCCTCTCTTTCCCTTTTCCTCGGTTTCATCGTAATGTATCCTTTCTTTCTCTCTTTCTCTCTATTTACCTGAGTGTTAGGCATGTAAATGACACATTTGTAACCCTTAGCACGGCAGACATGAGCCAAACCAATACCGGTGTTACCAGCAGTACCTTCAACAACAGTACCACCAGCCTTAATCAAACCCTTTTCCTCAGCATCCTTAACAACGAAGAGAGCAGCACGATCCTTAACAGAACCGCCAGGATTCATGAATTCAGCTTTGGCCAAAATATCAGAGCCAGTTTCCTCACTCAAGCGGTTCAAACGAATCTAATAATAATAAACCCAGCCATTCTTTATTCTTTAATATCTAATGTCTGCTTCATTTCCTTGCCATTGTAATAATGGGAAAAAGTAAACAAAAAAACTTACCAAGGGAGTGTTACCAATGGCACCAATAAAACCTTTAGTGATCTATCAAAATAAAGAGCAATTCTCGTGTTTAACTTTACCTAGAGAACAAGTATCAATAGAATATTTAAGAAGACTTACGCCAGGGCGAAGACCGGGTTGAACGGTAGAATAGGCACGAACGAATGAGCTCAGTCTGTTCATTACTAATTGTGTCAAAAAAGAACAAGTGTGGGAAGAGTTGTTCCCGTTCGCTTTTGTTTCTCAGTTGGAGATTATAAGCAAATTTCATTAGATATCCTCTGCAAGTCCGATGTTGAGTTGCTATTGGCTGAAAGTGCCGATCTCGTCATCCTTAAAAAGCTTATTTTGATTCGTCTATCATGATTTAACACATGTGATAGGTTGCAAAAATATTAACCCCATTCACCATTGTTCTTTAGACTACCTATGACAACCTTTGTGTGGTAATATAATTATCTCACCTCATTATTGACTCTTTATCAAATGGCTGATTGACATATACTCCTATTGAGGTTCAATGTTGTAAGAAGTATATCTATCCATTGATTAGTAATGAACGTAGATCTATATCAAACTCGTTGAAGTATTATACTATTATTTTTGGATTCTATTAGCATGAGTATAAAATTATAACAAAAACCTGATGTGATATGTCATCCATTATTGTTTTCAATGGATGGATGTAGTATATTATACTTGGAATCCCAGTACTTTTTTTTGCAAACGTATTATTTGTAATATTACGAAAAGGATGATTTTCAACCGATAAAGCCACGTAGTAACGCTCACCAGTTAATGATAAAGCACTTCAGATTCTACTGATATATTTGTTTTTTTTTCTTGGTGAGCCAGATACATTTACAAATCCCAAACTATGAATGAATGCATCTTCTTTACTATATCTACTATGATATAAAAATTAAAAAGGTTACTTATTCACTATAGTAATTGACAAAGTAAATCAACCAAACCATCTAAAATACTTGATTATGTTGGACTTATATAAAACTATCACATTTGAAAATCGATATTTAAATCTTTATGCTGGAGAATTTTTGGCTGCGTATACGAAATGTAAACAATAAAGCTTATTAGTAAATATCATTTTCTTTTGTAATAAAAGATGAATTTTATTGTAAGCTCCAATTAGCAAGTAGCTTGCAATGTTTTTAATCCTTGCACAACGGCTTATTTCATTAGTAAGTATGATATTAAAGTTACCCAATTATAGACCAAATATCTTGGATATATATTAATTCTATACATCGATTAATATATATAGCTAGTTTATTGTCAAAGTATCTGCTTATTCTTTTCAATGACAGGATCGCCATAGTGGCTGCTTATTGGTATAACAATATATCAATTTCGTGGCACAATACATAATGATGGTGATAGATTACTATTATTTGCTTGATTTAAAGCTATTGAATGGTGAAGGTATTGAGTCAAGCAGCATTAAATATCACATTACAGCTAGCTTATATTGAGGTGTATATGATGGATGATGATTACGTGCTGTAAGATATTTAATAGCGCAAAGTATTTTTTTTAACGATATGCAAAGGATTAATAAAAACATTTTCTCCTTAAAAAATTCCCTATTGAACAAAGACAGTTGTCTGGGGGATAGTAACTATTACTCTTCCACTCCCCCTCTTTTAATATCTAATAGACGATACGCTTTACAATTACTATAATAAACTGACTATCATCATCTTGTTATATTTGTTTCAATTATGATACTGATATTTTTATTATTATACTATAGTTTCAAAAGCAGTGACAACGACGATAAGCAATAATAACCTAAAAAACATAATATAAAAATGATGTAAACGAATTGAATCATCAAATAAATAACAAACACAATCGGGGCCTGCGTGGTGGAATTGTACGGTAGGACTTTTGATCCAACACATTTATTTCAACCCTCTGCACCAGGATTTGTTGCTTCCTCTTTTCCAGAAAGCACCCTTTTTTTCTTTGTTGTGCCTTGCCTTTGTAAAACAATAATATCATTATTATTATTAATTAAAAGAGCAATCAACCAATCACAACATATATTTTGTAAAAATTGATGCAGCCGATCTCACAGTCTGATGAAAATCAACGGCCAATGGAGACAAATGGCCATATACAAGAGAACGGCAATGGAAAAAAAGCAACGGCAACCACGATCAACAATAATACCCACGATGCAACCACAACTACAAAGCAAAACGGAAATCATACTGAACGAACAATAACTGATGAACAAAGAATAACTTTACCTAATGAAATGGCTTCCATGGTGCCACTTAAAACTTTGATTGGCAAGATGATTCGTAAAGCTCACGCCGATTTAATGACATTGACAGACACGTAAATTTTTATTATTTAATTATTATTTTTTGAATCTGCAGTTTTTTATAATATAACTGGAAAGACGTGTATATACGATCTTCCTAATTATATATTTTGACGACTAAAAACAATGGGGATTCTTTTTCTAAAAAAAAAAATAGATTACCTTCTCGAGGTGAAGTGGAAAAGAAACGACAAATTCTCAACTATTCAACGCTCGTTCGGAAACAAATCATAAAGTTACAAGTCCTTGTAAAATGGGCAGACAACGCGGAAGATATTCAAATGTGCCAGGTATTGAAGGATAAAACATCTTTTTTATAGTACAGAGTTATTTTTTAAAAAGGTTATATCCAGGTTATATATATATCACTCTGTTATTAATATATATAAATATTCAAATATTATATAGAATATTATGGCTTTTTTGGCCAATCAAAATCAGATTTTCCGCGATTCAACACACTTCTTGCACAAGATTCATGCAGAACTACCAAAAGCCAGGATACGTAATTTTGATATCCTTAGTGCTGTTGATGTTCTTACGACAGGATCGTATCAACGGATGCCTACAAAGTTTCAGGTACAATAATGCGATATAGGATTTAAAAAAACTGTGAAGGAAAATGAGTTCATTAATGAATTTATCTAACATGATGATAAATGATGGGGAATCGTTGTTATTTGTAGAGTATACCTGTACCATTGACAGATAGCGATATATTGGATACTTTCAGTAAAATGAATGATGTGATTCGTATGCGAATGATGACAACAGAAGTTTTACCATCACCAATGAAGGATTATCAAATAGGTAAGATCAATTATTTTTGGAACAATATCACAAATGAGTGACATATGGTGTATAGAGAGTGGGCGAATCAAGTTTTTGATCCAGAACGAATTCGATGTTTCACTTACGCTTATGGGTGCACCCAACGAACGAAGATGGTGGATTGTGGCATTGAATGTATTGGTTAAATCGACTGCAGGAAGTGGTGCTGCTGGTAAGTATTATGCATAGAATGAGATGGGAAAATGTGGAAAAGACAATAGAATAAACTTGTTTTTTACTGTGGTAATAGATGTGGATATTTCTCTTAATGAAGCACAAATACATAATTTACGAATGAACGCTCAAAAGCAACTTATACCACCGCCTACACCAACACCCGATACATCAGCAACATCCGTCTATTTCCCGCTCGTCAACCTTTACGACTATTTGCATTTGTTCTGTCTGGACATGCAACTAGAAATTATATATATGCAAGCAGTAATGGCATCGAGAACACGATGGTTGGATCAACTCCGAGTATTTATGGATGCAACAAGAACAAAGTTGATACTGATATATTGGAAAGGCGGTTCACCAGCAGCACACTGGGCACGTCCACAGGTAAATCTGCTTTTTGTTTCGTTTTGTTCTTGGGTAATTCAAACGAAAGAAAGAATGGAAAATTAAGCTAATACTATCATTATAATGAACATATATATAAATACAGCGTGATGAAGCAGAACGATCCACTGAATCTCAAGGAAATAATAGCACTACAATCGAAATCTCTATCAGCAATGAAACTGACAAACGAAAAGGACCCTTTACACCACAGATCAATATGGCCATTAGCATCCGTGATGAATTGAAAGGACTTGTTGAACAAGCAGGTCTTGGGGCATCGGTGGAATTATCAAAAATGGACAATGCGGATCAACCCAAAATTGTATCATCATTAAAGTATCCAAAGAACCAATTGGATGTTTTATGGGGTGGTGACAATAACCTGCATACAAATACTGAATTATTGGTAATGAGCAAATTCTCTTATATATGTATATATATTGATGAACATTATATTATAATGGTAAGAGACTAATGCCTTTTTGTTTTATATATGTAGAACCCATCTGATATTGATGTCGAAAGAGTCTTATGGCATGTAACACGACACCACAGCTTATGCATCATTGAAAAATTACGAACAGTTTTGAAAGCACAAGAATCATTTCTCAATGAAAATGGGTTACATTTAGTGGAAGGTCGTCTTGAAGATGTTATTTCTGATTTGGAGACTGTAGCTACAGAAGAATTAAAAGGTAACATTTTCTTTTGTTCGTTTGGGGTTTAAAATATAATGTTACTTTCTTTACTAATATACCTGTACTCGTACGTGTGTCAACAGATCAACTCTACATAAACGAGATGAAGATGGATATTTTACCCGTTATCGTGAGATATCGTCACCATCGCTATATCAATATCAACCTAGACATGCGATCGGGACGGATCAAGGTCCGTGAAGCAGGGTATCGACTTGGAGAGGGTGATGGTAAGAAATAATTGAGTTATTTATTGGAGAAAGAAATTGGGGACGTTAAAATGACGGTACATTATCATATTGATATTGACGACACTTTTTTTTTACTTCATATAGCTAAACTCAAAGAACTTGAAGAACGTCTCAATAGCGACCCATCCAACGTTTCAAAACACCTTCTATGGTTACGATCTGAAGTTGTTATTCGTGAAATTGTCTCACTTGCCAAACAACTCAGTTTACAACCTTTCCACACATCCCAAATGTCATTACGAGCTGATGATCTTGTAAAACTCTTTGGTGACATTCTATCGACTCCAACTCCTCGAGATACTACAGATCCAACCCATCCTCCAGCGAATAGGCTACAATACCCATCACACTGTGTGTTTTTACAGTTTGCACAATTCAAAGACTGGTATCTGGTTGTTACGATTGTACAAAATGAAGTTTATTCGTGGTTATGTTGTATCAAGTAAGTAAACCGTTTAAAAATCTTCTGTTAGTGACATAAATCTAGAGCGTGTATATGCGTGTGCGAATTCTTTCTTATTCATATCTTAATTCCATTCACAGTGAAAAACGGGATGCAAATGGGTTATTCCAGGTTATTGTTGATATGATGCATATGGATTATGAAGAAATGTGGAAAGAACAGTTCATGCCACAAATGGAAAACGATGCCCATACCGATACACGCTCGAAGAAACGGAGGGGCCATATGGAAGAGAATAAAGAGAATGAAGGGGGTGACCAAGAAAATGAAGATAATTTCCATAAAAAACGGCGGAAAACTCTCAAGGGACGGACAGATACTAGTGAAGAATCGGATAAAGTTCAAAATGTGGATAAGTATGTTACTATACATGTTTGTTTTTGCTTTTTTTTTTTTGTATCTTCTATACAATGTATTGAGATCTTTTTTTATCAGCTTGTCGATAGATTTACGGTTCATGGCAAAACTTGATTCCCTTTGCCGGTACGTATATAAACGGGTCCTACTATAATAAATATAATATTTTCATTTGCCTATTAACATACATCATGTATTTGTTTTATAGTGCATTTATTACTAATCGCAAAGTGGAGCTTCAACTATTACTTAGTTCCGTCAGTTACATGTCACGACCTCTCCTCAAGTCTTTACCAACAGCTGAATCTCAAGTATTAAACCATCCTGCTGCAAACAAAATGGAAGTACTTTGTGTACCTCAACGCGAACTTTTAAAGGCATGTGCATCTCGAAACGTCGATGATACTCATGCACAACATCCTGGTGGCGTTGGTAAAGAGATTCCTCTACACGCTCGGCCATGGGTTGATAAAATGACACCCCATATGTGGAATGATGTTTTGATGCGTGCCTCTGGATGGTGGGCTTGTGGACGAAACGAATGCTTTGTTGTGATGCAAGATAGATTTGACTGGAATAATATACCGCTTCGAATTCAAGATTTCAATGGTAAGTTATGAAGAATATTTTATTTCTACTGATGGACTATGCAAAGTGTATATATTTTCTTTTGTTTAGGTTGACATTTATTTTTTTGTATGTAGTAGATCATATTTCCTTGGACAAACCTTCAAATGTCTTATCCTTTACATATACAGATATTGATGCATGTGTTAACCGATTTTTAATTGACTGGGAACGGATATACATGATGGCCAACTTGGCACGTCAGTGTAAGCTTTTTCTCTATTAAGAAATATATATATATATATATATATATATATATATATATATACTGTCTTTGGCGGTCTACTTCAGTACAGTTTTCTAATTTTTTTTTATGATACTAGCATCATCAAAATTCTTGAAAATATATAGTGATCAATTAGAGTTTGATGATTTTAACATGCAAGAGTTGAAATTTACGTATGCCAAGGTAAACAGTTAATTTTAAAATGAAAGATAAATAGAGTAAGAGAGAGAAAGCATAAATACCTATCTATGTATAAAAAACAGAAATTTACATGCATAATTCGATGGGATTCACCAAGTACTGGACGAGCACGACAATATATTGTTCAAGTTGGCATGAAGGATGAATATGAAAAGGACACGAAAAAAGATAGTGAAGCGCCCACATTGTTACATTTATCGGTATCAAGAAATCCACATTGGCGTGTCGCTTCTTTCCTTCAAGATATCTTAAACGATAAACGTGATGTCGTATTTCTTATTCAGGTAATTTTAAACAATGGAAATATATTTAGTTGAGTACATTTAGCTGATGCATACTTTTATGCTTAAAAGGTGCTTTTCCAAACACTTCCATTTATGATGTCTTTGGAAAACCTCGAATTACACAACACACTTAAGGGTTCGATTGGTGATCTCTCGATTATTCCACGGGCGGTAGATTCCGTCCGTATCATATATGTTTCAAAGTATGGCATTTTACAATATATTTGTATATTAGAAATAGAATGATAGGAATAATAGTAACATATAATTAATACGTTATTTTTATTTAACTATAGACATGCTTTGGATATCTGGTTCACGAATCCCAATACTATCTGTGTTTCTGATGCTGCTTTCCAATATAAACTCTCTTCATCCACTTCATCACGTACCGAAAACAAAGCAACACCATCTCAACCATCACCAGCTACTAATAATACAAGCACTAATACATCTGGGCAACAGCAATCAGATGAATCAGAAGCTGTCAAACCTGTTAAACTATCCCATGAGTCACAATTTACACCCTTTACAGAATTTGATGGTTTAGTAGGGACAGTTGAAAATTGGATTTTCCAAGACGTAGATCAGAAACATGAGCCTTTTCTACCAATAATGGATGAATGTGAACCGGAAGCTGTACCATTTAAACATGGTGTGATTTGCTCTGCTTCGCTATGTCGAACTGTCATTTCACAACTAGGTTCATTGAAACAGGAAAAATCCTAAATGAGAGAGAAGAAAAAAAATTGTCACTTATCTCTCTCCTCAAGCATCTCCATCCCGCACACATACATACGCACACGCACATATTATCATATCTTTTTTTTTCTTAAACTCCCACTGTAATCTTTGTAAAATAATAAAAAAAACCATCATCCATATACATTTGTCGTTCATTTTTTAACGACGTTAAACAAGAACAATTAGGGATATTACCATATAATGTTGGACAGTACAAATTAATTAATAACTGGAATCACTGTGGTTCTCTTTACTCCTTTTTTTCGTCTTTTTTATTATTATAAATATTTTTCTTCTCACTAGAAAAAAGTATAAATGGTATGGACAGATTATATGTACTTTAAACGAATTCTTATGGTTGTTGTTGGTAAAATAAAAGTGATTGTTGTTGTGATGTATTACTATTCAATATCAGTTGTTTATAATGGATATATCGGTTCGCCACAAGTTCAACATGTTCGCGAAAGAGTTTCTTGACAACATCTTGATAATATTGCGAATCAATTTTTTCGATATCAAATATTTTGATTCTAGTGAAGTATGAAGCAACCAGATCTAAACCATCAAGTCTATCTTGATTGAACATGTCATGTAACATATAGAGAACAGACATGATTTGATTCTCTGAATATTGGGCAAATCGATCTACCAGCATATAGACACATTTGATCATTAGTTTCCCCTTAATTTTTTTTTCATTATACATACTTTCTCAAAATAAAAGAAAAGTGAAATATTAATTTACCATCGAGCATTGTGAATCCTTCAATGAATAAAAATGGTGTAAACTTGCTATTATTGGTATCAGAAGACATTAATAAATCATATAAAACTTCCGCTGCTTCACCATAATTTTGTTGCTAAAGAAGGGTTCATCAATGGATTAATAAGGTCAGTAACAAGAAAATAAAAAGAAATAAGTACATATTATCATTCATTACCTTGTACAAATTATGCAACTTGAAAAATTCAATATAAAATGCAATTCGCGGTAATGGTTCACAATACGACTGTATTTGAGTTTCTATATCACCAATATCTGTCAATTCTCCTGTTAATATAAAAATAAACTCGCTTAATATATTAGATATATGTAGTATCATTCCATTTTTATCTTTAATCCAATGTTGTAAGATCTACGCTTTTGTTTCTGTACCTGAATGTGCAAAATGATAGATTGCTAATTCACAAATTTCTTCCAGTAATGAATATTCCCCGACACTGTATAGATAATGGATCGCTTTTGAATAGCTATCTTTAATTCCTCGTTTAGCTTGACACTATACAGGAAACACAATAGCCCAGTCTATTAGCACGGTAAATTAGCAGCGACTGTGTAAAAAAAAAAATATTTAACCCAGTGTTTTCTAACCTTATAGAACTCGGTTACTTCTTTCACGTAACCATGTTCCATACAATAATTCAGTAATCGTTCTGTTCCCACAGTATTCTTGTTAGGCATAGATTGGATATACTACATATTATCAGATCAGTAAAAAAAGAAAACCCCTTCTTCATATATAAAATTTTGTTTAAAAATAAATGTATATAATATATGAAACATAAAAGACTTACATTCATGAGGGCCATTTGACCTAATACACCACATGTACTAATATAATCGAGGCCATATTGCCAGAGATTACTTTGTTGGCTTAATAAACGCACGTAGACAAGAATCAAGAACGTTCGAAAATGTATACTGTATCGTTGATTATCGTCAGGACCACCAAAGAGCTGAACGTCAATTGTAGCAATATAACCTGATGATGACAATGATGATATTGAATTGCTATCAGCTGTTAAACCAAACAAATCGACTAAATGAACCAATGTCCACCAATCATCTGGTTTAAAAAATTCCAACCCTTCAGCAATGCTTCCTTGAATCAACATGGCATAAGAATAGAAACGATCATCGTGATGCTGTTGTTGTCGTTTTAATGATAAATCCAATTCACTCACGATAGATCGTATTTCGTCCGGCGTTGCAAATGGTTTGGTATTCACAACTATACTAACAATTGCTTCCGCTGCATGATCAGCTTGGTTGATTATAGGTTTTGACTGGCCATGTAAAATAGCAAGTGCATTGAGTAAGCTTTTTTGATGCATCATAACTGATGCGACTCGGTCTGTCTTTTGTAAGGATTCTGCCATCCGATAAACTTTTTCGCGCCATTTTGTCCAATCTAACATATATTTATACATTGCATCTTGATCTGGATTGTTGGGTATAGAAGGTACATCGATAGTAGCTCGTAAAAGATGATCCAAAAGTTGCGATGCTTCTTTTGATGTTGGTGGTTTATTTTTTGACATTTTTAATAATTGGATCAATAAGTTGAAATCTCGACGAAAAATTAATCTATTCATATTGAGATGTTATTCCTTTTTAGAATTGGTTGTTCATTTGGTAATACAGTGTATGACGAGTATAATGTAACAAAAGGAATTACTTGTAGATGCATGGCCAAAAATCATGATGGTCGATGGGGCCTTTTGGATTGTTCATGATACCTTGGATATCATATCTATGAATACCTAGATCGAATATAAGCACACTTAATATTTACACTGCATTGCACATCCTCCATTAATTATGCAAACTATTCATGTTATATATTACCTTTATCAATGTTATTTAGCCATTGCAAAAGCTTTACTCCAGTCATTCGCTCATCACCATCTGTAAAATATAATATATCACAGAGATCCCATAATGCTAAAAGTTGACGATAATGTCCCTGGTTGAGTAAGGTGACAGCACCTTTTCTCTATAAAATTTATTTGCTTTTTGTGATCAGATATAAATGTGTCAAATATAAAAACATTAAAATACACCACCGTCTGGTACCTCGAGAATTTCTGTAAATGATTTATTATTTGTTGATGGTAAAAGATAATCTTGTACAAGTTTTCGATAGTTTGAACTGATCTTTGCTAATTCTGATTTCGAACGCGTTTTACTGGTTTATATATATTATATATATACACCCAATTTAGAATTAGTTTAGGATAACATGACAAATGATAAAATGGACATAGCATTTTTTTTACCATTTATCAGTGGTATTTAATGGTTGTTGTACTGATTGGTGTATTGATTTGAAAAGTTCGGCCGATCTTTCAAACATCTAATATCGATAATTTGCAAAGTAAGTGTCGTGAATTAGTCGTTATAGATTAAACAGAGAAAAATATAGATTTTTTGGTTGTACCTCGTCTCTGTGTTTAGCAATTGGATCAAGAGGGATCTGTTCAATACATTTATAAGCATTGTAGTAAGAAGGGTTATTAAAGGACATGATTAGAGAAAGAGTGGAGAGGTGAGAAAAAGAAAAAGAAAATAGAAAAGGAAAATTACAAAGCTGAAAACCAAAGCTGAACATTATTATTGAATTAACGTGTTATCTCAAACACGCTCTTGAACAGATCAACATGACAACAAAAAGTATCTCCATACCAACTATGCTCACTATGATCATTCCTTCCTTCTTAATAACATGAATAAACTAGAAAGACAAATCATTTTTCATGTTGATGGAGGAAAATACAATCCTTCTTTTCTTTCTGTTGAAGAAATAATGTTAATATACAAAAGTTCAAACTATACAATATTTATACTACAACTATAACAACTAGTATTACTACGACTGTCGTTGGTCTGGTACACATCGGATGGCAGTAGAATCACCATCAGCAGCACCTTCACATACATAACCATGTGACATAAGATAGTTAACAATCTGTCTTCTGTTGAGAGCAACGTTCGTTGCACGAGTTTGGTTGTTGGCGAGATGAGCACAAAGTAACCCCATATTTTGGTTGTCATCGTCCGCAGTAAAGCTAGTAGCATCATTCTTGTTTGCATTGACAAACTCGTCTATACGATCATAACATTCGTTTGGTGGCATGTCATGAACACCAAAACGTTCATTTTGTGGAGTAATTATACCAGGCATTACTAATTATGTTTATTATTATTGTTGTTTGAAAAATAAAAATAAAAAACGAAAGGGTGCTCAATATTTTTATGCATGGGTTCTCATTCTTTTTTGGAAATTAAAATATTCAATTAATGTCGTCAGAAGAACGCTTATATGTTTTATAGTGGTTGATAAGATTGTTAGTTGATATATCATGTGTCGATACAGTGCCCTTTCCGGAGAGTTCAGGTTCGATTACTTTGGCTAGTTGTTTTCCGAGTTCAACACCCCACTGATCAAATGAATTGATATCCCAAATTACGCCTTGAGTGAAAGTCTTGTGTTCATACATGGAAATCAATGAACCAAGCGTCTTTGGTGTCAATTTCAAAAACATAATACTATTGGTAGGATGATTGCCAAGGAAAATGCGTTGTGACACTATTTTATTATCTGTCTTGAGGCCCATTTCTTCACGTACTTTTTCATCCGTTTTACCAACCATCAAAGCCTCTGTTTGAGCAAAGAAGTTGGCTAATAACATTTCGTGATGCTTGCCATGTTCGATTGGATTCAATGTCTCAATAGGTGCAAGGAAATCACATGGTATGAGTTTCATTCCTTGATGAATAGCTTGATAAAATGCATGTTGTCCATTGGTTCCAGGTTCGCCCCAAAGAATAGGTGCTGTAGTCGCGATTGCACGGTCACCTGTTCGTAAAACATACTTGCCATTTGACTCCATCGAACATTGCTGAAAATAAGCTGAGAAGCAATGCATATACTGATCATATGGTAGATAGGCTTCGGTTTGCGCGCCAAAAAAGTTATTATACCAAATACTGATTAATCCAAGTAAGACAGGTATGTTGTCCTTTAACGGTGTTGTATGGAAATGTTGATCCATTTCATGCGCTCCACGCAAGAATGATTCGAAATTGTCATAACCAACATACAGCGCAACGGATAAACCAATAGCTGACCATACCGAGAAACGACCGCCTACCCAATCCCAAAATTCGAACATGTTTTTAGGATCGATTCCAAAAGCTGATACTTCTTCCGTGTTTGTAGACACAGCAACGAAATGCTTGGCAACATGCTTAACCTTTTTGCTGCTGTATTAGTTTGGCATTATCGAGAACTAAGAAAATGGTAGTAGTGTGTTTATCGTACTTTTTATAGACTTACATCCTTTGCATGTTCCATAAACCAATGTTTGGCTGATGTAGCATTGGTAATTGTTTCAGCTGTGGTGAATGTCTTGCTAGCGATAATAAATAAAGTCGTTTCTGGATGAACTACTTTTAAGGTTTCAGCAAGATGTGTACCATCGATATTGGATACAAAATGAGCACGTAAATTTGGTTGGGCATAATGCTTGAGAGCTTCACACACCATAAAAGGACCTAAATCAGAACCACCAATACCAATATTGACAATATCTGTAATAGCTTTGCCAGTATATCCTTTCCATTTACCAGATCGAACTAATTCTGAAAATTCTTTCATGTGCTTGAGTACCTTATGGACTTCAGGCATAACATCCTTGCCTTTATCATAAATAGGTTTGTTGCTCAAGTTGCGCAACGCAACATGCAATACAGCGCGATCCTCTGTAATATTGATATGTTCTCCCGAAAACATCCTGTCACGCATTTCTTCCACTTTGGCTTCTTTGGCTAAAGAAAGCAAAAGCTCCAACGTATCATCATTAATGATATTCTTTGAGAAATCCAATAAAATTTCGTTCTTGTTGAAATAACGAGAGAACTTTTTAAATCGATTCTTGTCTTCGTGGAACAATTCCTTCATGACGAGATCACGCCCAACTGTATCATAATGTTCTTGAAGCTTTTTCCATGACTCTAACTCGATCGGTAATACCATGGCAAGAACGTTGTAAATATTAGACAGTAATAAAAATAAAAAAGAGATGAATTATCGTGCGAAAAAAAAAATGACAAGGTGTTTATTTTATCATTTATTTTTTCCTTTCTCGCCTATTTATACTTTTTTTCGCCCTTTTATAAGTTTTATAATGTGTCGCACTCTTCCATAGTTCTAGTAACCATGGTTAGCATTTCCAAGAATGAATTTACTGATACTCGCATCATACGTGCAGTTGTACATTCGAAAAGCCTTTGTAAATTGTAATGTTAATATACTGTCAGCTATTATATAAAGCTCTCATTTTCTTTCACCCGGTCTATACACATGTATAAACACATGCATTTAACCTCAAAGGAACTTACGCCTCTAATTTATTGTCATTGACGGTAAGTGTTCTCTGCACTTGATCTGTTTTCAGTTCCTTGTCGACATTTATAACACGTCGAGCGATCGTAGCTAATCGATTACTTGGAAACGGGATCTCTATTTTTCTAAATTTATGGTTGATTTTTCTGGTCATAATATAAAGCGATTTAAATGATCAAGGGGAGAAACCTACATTGTGTGTTCCATATTTTGGGGTATTTATGCTGAAAGAAGTAAAAGAAGAAAATATACAAAATGAAAATTAAAATAACGTAATTTTTAATACGGGTGTAAAATAGGTGGGTTAGACATTATTATTGAATTAGATAAAAACAACAATTGCTAGTATGTACCAGGTAATCTGGATAATGATTGTATATAAGTGTACATGATATTGCTGTTAGATTTGACCTTATAATATTGAAAACCACACCACTGGTTAATGAGCTACGAAATAGCTTAACCGCTTTGAATATAATTATTCTCTATGAACCAACCATTATTTGTATATTCTAAAAGAAAATAACATAAAAAATATATCAAAGTGATAATAAGATGCTATTTCATCTCATAGATGGAGGCTAATTTCAGCCAAAATGATAGATATTCAATTACCAAAAGAAAATTACTATTGAACTCTCATCCCTATCTTTTCATATTCCCTACATAAATAATCAGCAACCCCACCACCCATTTTTTTTTGTTATAATATAGCAACAAACCCACACTGTTGTGGTCATCAGAGATAATATACGGCCACTAATACATATACTTTTATATGTGGAAATGTCCTTTTCTTAATAGCCATAGTATTATCTACTCACAGAGTAAGGGACCATACAAGAGTCGTTAACAAAACAGTGTAGGAAATGGCGCAAGAATAATTCTTAAGTAATAAATCAACTTTCTTCCCATGTCACTTGTCATGCCCACCAGAAGGATCAGGTCAAAAAAAAAAAAAAAAAAAAAAAAAAAAAAAAAAAAGTAAACCTTTATGAAACAAATACTCTTAACGCAATGATATAGACAATAATAATAATAATAATACATTTTGACAGTATGAATTGTGGTAATGGTAGATCATTTGTAATAGATAAGTATGCGTCTGATTATAAGTTACATTACAAGACAAAAACACGGAAAAGGAACATTATTATAGACACTTTTGATTTGTTGGTAATTAACCAAAAACATCTAAACAATATGTGGTAGCTTGTTGCTATTGCATTTGTTTTGATAAAAATGCGACAGATATATATGTACATGTCATTGTGTCGTAACTAAAAATAAGGGTTACTACCATTTCCTTTTTTAATTTATTTTTGTAACACCTTATCGCTGCTATCGTATTTGCATTTTATTATGCCACGTATTTATCATCCATCATCTTATTAATTATTCGAACACGTATTCAATTGACAGTCATGAACACGTATCGCATCCTCCATTATTCCACGTATACATATTATTATCATTAGTTTTATTATATAATTTACTATTATTACAAGTAGTTAGAAAACATATAAATACCCCTGATCATTAAAACAATAAACGATATCTTTCACGTTACTCTTTATTTTATCACTACTCTTCTGTTATCTCCATTTCTATTGGCTTGGTATTGATCCGCCATAATTATCACGATAATTGGGCTCATTTAATTACGAGGAGATGAATCCATTCTAAAGGTTTCTATATTACTGTTATCTATTGACATTATTAGTAGGTAACATAGATCTATCATTTATTATCATGATTGAAAGGAGTGGTAATATAAATAACTATATTTATTTAATATTGATAATATTACTTATCTTAGTAGTACTATCTTTTTTTTTATGTCGCATTTATTTTTAGCAGGCTAAACCACTGCCGACGATAAGATGGAATTGAACAAAAAAAAATGATAATAAAAGATTAAACTACAAGTTGTAATAAGTTAGTATGATGATATTGATGAGGGTATTTATATTAATTTTAGTTTTGCGATGGTCCTGATAAATGACAATAAAAAATCTAATCGTTGTGTCCAACATACAATGAGTGGCTTGTTATGATAGATATTATAGTTATTTATTAACTGAAAACACTATGATTTATGGCTTACTTGGGTAGTACTAACATTAGTTATCAAACCTGGTATCTCACGATTTATAAAATACACTACTATTCCTATAATAGTAATAGGTGTTCTCTGAATCATTTCTTGAATAAGAGTAGCATACCTAGATACCTCTTTATCATTATAGGACATTATAGGGCTTGGAATAATTCGGTTCAACTGATTAGTTATTAACAAATAATTCAAAAGCCAAACTGGAACTAAATGCTATTGGATTGTTGACAAATGAAAACCAGTTCAACTGATGGTCAAATAATAATGAACTTTATGAACTGGATTAGGTTGACTTTATTCTCTGAAAATAATAATAATAATAAAAAAGATAACTAAAATCATGTCAAGTCTGACGTGCATATTGTTTTAGAGACTAGGTATTTCTCCAAAAGATTTAGTAAAATCGTGGGATCTTAGCTGTAGTAGAGTGCAGTTGGAGAAATATTCTCTTTTATTGCTTGGCCAATAGCATCGTTTGTTGATGTATTTATCTTTTTAATTTGATTGTATCATTGATAAAGTAGATTATTAAAAGTTATTCTTTCCCATTGGGGGTTTGGTTTGTTTTTAATATACAGAAAA